>OX104064.1:168124712-168152109 GCA_944474145.2 Dicrocoelium dendriticum | reverse complement strand
AAAGACTAGGTCACTCATCAGCAGGAGTTAGTGAAGAGATTCTGCACGAACCGCGAACTTCTCTATAGGCACGTCATCGGCCTTCGAAAGGTGAAGCGGGGGTTCAATCATTGGACACTGATGATAGGTGCACTCGAACAGCAACGGAAGCAGCCGATCTCCTACGGCTTCATTACTCCCAAACTTTCCAGCAGGTAACGAGCGCATTCATCTCATTTCCAGTATTGTATCATCGAGTTTAGACATCACCTTCACTGCGGAAGCTGCGGTGAAGAGGTTGTTATCATTGCGTGTCCAACGTTCTCCTGGAGTCGACAACATCCAACCAAAGGCTCTACAGGCGGGTAACAAGTGATCTAGCGCAACCACTGGCAGTTTTCTATCAGCGATGTCTAGAAACCATATTCCACCAGTATGGAAGCGAGGGGTCATCACTCCTATCCATAAAGGAAGTAGCCGCACTGATCCTGCCAACTACCATCCAATAACACTACTTCCCCTACTATCCAAACTGATGGAATCCATCATCGCAGATACGCTGATGCCGTATCCGGAAAGCCACAAGTTAACAGCTCCAGAGCAACCTGCCTTTCGTCAATAGCATTCGTGTAATACCAAGAAATTGATTGCACGTAATAGCTGGACTGAAGCTGTTCATGATGGAATAGAAATCCAGGTCACCTACCTGGGCTTTTCAAAGGCGGTTGATCGCTTAGACCATTGAATTGTTCTTCAGAATCTTCGGAACTACGGCATTGGCGACCCAATGCTGTTTTGGCTTGGCAATCTCCTACACGAACGACGGCTAGTGGTGAGAGTCCGAGAATCATTGTCTGATGCAATCGATATGGTGTGTGGAGTACCACAAAGCTCGGTTCTTAGACCTCGTCTATTCTTGGGGTTAATTAACGATATGGCGAGATTAGTTGCTTCCGATTTCCTATTTTTCGCTGCCGATATCAAGATCTGGCGAAGGATCAGAGGACCGGACGACCACAAACGGCTCCAGTGCAATCGTAACACAGTGTCAAATTGGTCAGTTCAAAACGCTCTACCGTTCAACGAAGACAAATGTCACGTGGTACAATTACGTCATGGACATAACTGCACCCATTTACTTGGGACGAACGGATTGCAGACCAGCTCCCAGGAAGGTGACCTTGGTGTGCTCGTACAGGGCGACCACAACCGTTCAAAACAGGCTGAGGTAGCTGCCAAGAAGGCAACCAGCACGTCGGCATGCGGCGAAGGGCTATCGGGAGATTTGATTCTTCATTCTTACTAATGATGCACAATTCCTACTTGCGCGCGTGTGTTGAATACGCTATCCAAGCTTAGCAGCCTTGGTTGAAGCGCGACCTAGAAGCACTAGGGGCACCACAACGAAGAGCAACAAAGAATGTAAAGGGCCTGCGCTATCACTCTTAACACCGAAGGCTGCAGTTGCTGGGAGTTTTCAGCGGACGCTTTCGAAGGCTGCGCAGGGATCTCATATTAGCATATCAGATATTGAGTGACCCCAACCACGTATGTCGTCATTTGCTGAAACTTAGCTACAACATGCAACTCAGGGGTAACTGCTTACAATTGAAGGAACAATATAGCCGTCTGGAGTGTTGACAGAATAACTTATTCCTTCGGGGTTTGCCAACCCTGGAACGCACTCCCAGACTCAGTTTTACCCTCTTTTACCTTGGATGTTTGCAACAAAACCATTAGATGTTGCTCTTAGCTCCCAGCATTTTGTTACCTAAACTCCTCTATTGTGGATTACGTCAACTGGTTCTATGTCACAAATGGACCCAAGTGAGTGACCATAATTAATTCTTCTCACACCTTACATCAATGATCGCTGCACCCTAGTGTCTTTCTGTACGCGTACGCTCGATTCTTTACTTTTGATGTAATTTAGCGAAGTATACATCTAGGCAGACGCTCGGTAGATGACTCAGATATATTTTGAGTTCATCATATTCACCCCAACCATCCTACGGGACATGTCAAGCACTTGCTTTCATCTAGTAATAAATCATTGTAAGGCCAGTTGGAGCTCAAGCGGAGATCACAAACTAGTTGCGCCTCTCTTCGCTGCGCTTGTTGATTCTACATGAACCCCGAAGCCGAACTGCGCATTTTCGGCTATTAATCGCGAACCAGTCAAGTAATGCCGCCACGGCCTTGCCACTTAGTGCTATACGTACATCAGCCAAGCCCGCTGAGGCTGCTTCGGGATCACCAGAAAGACGCAGGTGATATCTGGCTTCGTGGTCACTGGGGGATGTCAATGCAAGCACAGTGCTGGGACATTGCAACCATGTTTCTGGAAGGCAGCAGACATCAACTTCTAGGGACTCGAGTGTGCGCACTAGACCGGCTTGCTGACCGTTACTTGCGTATCCGAAAGTTTAAGCACGCCAGCCGGAACGAAGATCATGGACAAAGGAGAGTCATTGGCTTAACTCTCTGGCCCGCGGCGCAATCGGAATCGCATCCAGTTGGTTGCATATATGGATCAGGCAACGTAAAGTGAGGATTGTTAGAAAACGGACAATTGGGGTGTGGTGAAGTGATGTGGGGGTGAGAAGCAGAAACAGAAGCTAATGAGCACGTTGTAGTACAGTCCATGTCTCTGTAAGAGGGCATGATATTACCCGGTTGCCCAAACCGAAGCAAGGAGTTGACTTAGGTGACTCCACTCCGAGCATTTGGTTAAAGAACTGCCCGCAAACAGCGATGCGAATTTAAGGAACAGTGTCCATTAGCAGACGTTGACTGAACGTTCAGTTCATGCGAAGTGGTTTGGTAGAGCACCAACTAGGGGCCCAGGAAATCAGCACAATTGCTGGAATACGATGCCCCACCGTGGTGTAACATTGACGCCGAAAACTTTGTTGGAACTGGGTACACCCGAGGTACGCAGCTGGCATAACGGGATGGTAGTTCGGCAAACATGCCACGCGCCGTTGTGCAGACATACAATTAAACTTACAAACTTACTCCGACAACCAAACCTACGCAAAGCCTGTCACAACGCCTCGTAATTAGCAGTATAAAATAGCTTGTTGGGATCAAAGAAAAGCGAGTACAAATGCTGGTGTCATTCTCTACACGTGTCCTGCAACAATATAGCTGCAAACACCATATCAATCGTGCCGCAGCCAGAACGGAATCCACACTTCTCTTCCGCCACGTTTGGTTTCATAACCTGACTGACAAGGCGGTTGAGCAGGATTCAGTCAATCATCTTGCCCACACAACTCAGCAACATGATACCACGATACTTCGTAGCACACTTCATTATCCTTTGCTCTTGTATAGTAGTAGCACAAGCGCATTCTTCTGCTCTAGAGACACCGCCTCCACCAGCCACACGAGTTGCACCAAATAGTGTAGTGCGGCCACCAAAGCATGTCCGCCGTGTTTCAATACTTCAGGCAAAATTTCGTCAGTATCGGCACACTTATAAATAAATAAAGGTATATTTCTGGATTTTCTAGATGCTGTGCCCGTAAAGGATCAGATCAATGGGTACACAAATCCCATGTTCTTGCATGAGGAATGCGAACAGTGAGGGCAAATGCCTCTTTTTCGCCAATACGAATGCGAGGTCCCTTTAAGTATGCAGTTGAAGGGGTTGTACGCGCCCACCGGGAAGTTCGTCTGGATCCTTCAGATAACTTTGTGATCCTTGCTTTTATTAGTGGCAAAAGTCGGGCAGAGTCAGTTGTGCACGTTTGCTTCGAATGCAGGAACCAATTCTCATCATTCCACTCTACGACTCTTTTGCATATTTGACCGGTTACAACTACTACTGCCGGATCCTTACCAAGCCAATCGCTCAACCATGGAAGAAATTTGGCCGTCAAACTGCGAAAAACAGAGTGTAAAATCGGTCTGCAGGATGCATCGCCGGCTTGCACTCCTGTTCAACAGAAGATACGGCAGTATTCCAGGACGTGGTGAAGTTCCTTCTGGCAAGCATTCTCCCTATAAGGAGCCACAAATGTCCGCTTAGCAACCCTGTAACGTGGTTGATGTTACTCGCCACCAAATAAAGGCACAGCTGAATATTTCACACTGACGTAGTCATCAGTCATCAGGCTTCTACGTACCACCTGCTCAACCGACTTTACTATGGCGAATGCTGTGACAGAGAACCAAACCTTCCGAATATTAATGGACACCGATTGCACCGAAAGCTTGTTTCGGCTCCTGTGCTCCTGGATTACGGCATGGCAACGTCAAGCCAAACTTGAATATTAACACAACAGTTACGATGGCTTTTTCTACGCCCCAGCGCCACCATGTTCCTTTGTCGGACTATTACATGACAAAATACTCACTCTTATGCACTACAACGTTTCGGTTATAACTTTCAGCAAAACGAAATGTTTTGCTATTCGATAGCAGCTATGCCTCTGTGCACATTTGGTCGCGCCTTTAACGGTGTGCCTTGTATTACCTAGGATATACCTTTTATTTATTTATTTATACTTGCTCTGAACTTTAACTTTAGCTGGCTTCTGCAAGCGATCATTTTACTCCTTGAGATTATTAGTGGCGAAAGTTGTGCAGAGCCGTAGTCGTGCACGTTTTCTTTGGAGACAGGATCCAATTCACCCGAACTTCACTGAAAATTCTTTGCACGATTTCAGCAAGCTCAGTCGTCACGTTTAAAAGTGAGCACATGGAAAGCAATAAGAACGGCTGCATTAAAAAGAACAAGAAAATGTTAAAACAACATTTCTAGTAAGGAATATATAAACTAGCGCGTTGCTTAAGAAGCATACTAGGGCGAGGTACTTAACTATAAAAATACGAATTAACGGGAAATGTAACCAACCGCTCCTACGCTACATTTGATTTCTGGCTCCACCATTCAAGCTAAATAAATCTATAACCATACCTCTTATAAGGCTAGAATATTGCGTAAAGTAGTATAAAATAAGCTAGTTATAACGAGTGCTAACGGTTGATTACATTAAATGCAAAAGCGGTGCGATGCGTGCAATATTTAGCAAGTTATACGCGATTGAATAGCAGCCTACGTATAACGAAACTATATGTTTCACTAAAAGTGGATTTTGCTTAACTAACAGATATCAGAAAAGAAAAGAAAATGTTAAATTTGGGGAAGCAGTAAAAGTGCTAAATAGGCATAGCTGTCTAGAAATTCTCTAGCTAGCCCAAAATTCCTCGCAGTAACTAGCTACAACGTAAGCGGCTGGAAAGCAGACGTTTCAGGCACACTTAAGAAACATAGGTAACTAAGTGCTAATATTTCGCGAAAAGGCTAGAAATACACTAAGGATGGGTATATATGCAATAGACTCCAGGACCACCTATAATACGCTCAGGTCAGAAGGCCACAGTGTATCATTTTCAGAGATACCCGGCCACATAAACCAAGGGGAACGTAGCGTTCAACATTTTTGATCCTCAAAATAGTTGCGAAGTTTGTTACAAGATTTTAGGAGCCAGGTCTACCTGGATAATACAGGAGACCTTCAGGAACATTTCTAAGCTGAGCAAGGGGGATCTGCGCCACATTTAGTGTCGACGGCTCCGCCAATTTCGCCTGCACGTTGCGCTGTTTCAAGCCGTTCTTCGCATGCCAGTCGATCTCTGAACAAGTGCCAGTCAAAGTATCTCCGCCAAAGCTGCCTTATATCAATAGCCTGTGTGCAGGTAGTGCGAGAACTATCATTAATCAGCGTCCACAGCGGTTCCAAACTCGGTCCCTACACGAGCTTCATGGAATCAAAGAATTCCTTGGCTTGGCGGCTTTCGATGCATTTTTAATGCGGCGGAGCTCGCGGGCCAGTCTCCGTCGAACACAGCCAAAGTTTCCCTTCTTCCCCAAGTCACGGGGCCAGCCACTGGGGAGCAACTGCTTCTTACCCATATGGTTGGCGGCATCCGGTTGCAGATGCGTCTGGTACTGTGGCCAGCCACAGGACGCCTGCGCCTACAGAGTTAACGAAGGTAACCACAATTAGCGAAAACAACGTGTAAAATTTAAAAGAAGATTATTCCTGTGGGCAGAGCATACCAAAAAAGTGAAAAGAAATTTATCCAGCTTAACATGCACGTTTAAGTGTAAGTTGGGTTAGCCCAACTGCGGGAAAATAGCTCACACATGTGCTAACCTATCTATATACACACTAATCCAGTTGGCTACTGGTTAACTTCCTAACTTTTTATACGATTACCTACCATACCACTTGGTATAAACCTGCTCATGCCTTCTCAGGCCCGCCTTTCACTGCCGGCCTACAACATTGATTTATTTATGAATGCACTAAGAACACAACCAGACGTAAGCATTTTTATGGCTTTCGAAGGCCATGCTCTTGTTTGTCTGACCAAATAAGACATCCTTCAGCAAGGTGTATGAAGAATCAGCAAGATGAAAAGTTGGGAATGAGTTTATTATAATACACAGTGATCAAACCTCATGAATATTGGTAAGCGACTGCATCGCATCCATGGCTTTGTCCGATCGGGACCTGGTTTGAATCCTCCAAACGTAAAGCCTTACCCAGCTAACTGATCTCCGGGATTACGACTAGGCACTACTTTGGGTGAATGATAACATTAGCATCCTTGAAGCGATTAGAAGTGCAAGCAATCAAGAACCATGAGTGCACTTATCGGCAGCATACATAAACACTTCGTGTTGATGGGCCACAACACTCACCAGGCATAGCAAATCGGAGTTCCTCACGTCCTGGAATATGACTGGCGACACATTAAGACCGAAGCTATACGCGTACAACCCAAGAGCGGTGTTAGGGGTGGTTAATGCACTACAATTAGCAGGCAGTAGTACCTGCAAATATGAGTCTTACTAGTCTAGCTTCGAGAAAATCTTGGATCCATGCAGACGGAAAAGAGAATCAGCTTTTGTGGCACACCTACGCCGCAGTAGCTGTTTAGCAAGGGTGATAAGCTAATCGCTGTAAACTTTTGACGTTTGTCCATCCACTTAAATGATATGACACTAAGTGTGGCTCATCGTGAACTTTGTACTGAGACAATGATCTTTGCTTCACAGTGAGACACAAGCAACTTGCGTACAATTTCCCTTAGTTAAAATAAATAGATAAAGAAATAAAGCTTTATTATCGACAATGCGATGAACCCCTTTACAGGCATGCGCAGGTTAAACTAACAACGTCTGATCAAAGATGTACAAAAAGACATGTTTGGCATGGAGGCGAAGGTGTTTAAGTGTATATACGTAGGTTATTACGTCCGAATGCAGCTGTGTAGGTTAATTGTTTGACTGGGCCGCAGCAGCTTCCACTTTTTAATTGTCAAATGTGAGAATACGTGGTGGATTTGCGTGGGTTGGATAACATTTTACGGATATCCACTAAGCAGTGATTTTATGTTGTGGCGAGTAAAATTTGCTACGTCAGATTGTGGATAAATAGACATTTGTGGTTAGTTATGGGGAAAGTATGCCAAGCGTGAACCCACACCGCTGCCGGCGGAATATTTTCCGGAGCCGGATAAAAGCAAACCACTCACCTGGCGCCACGAGGAGGTTGTTCGGCTAGCCATTTAGTTTACTAGGTTTACCGAAAAGGGGATCACCGATTGCTTCTAAACTAACACGCGTGCTTTTCATTCCGCCGGCCGCCACCAAACAATCATGCTGCAAACCACGAATTTGGGTGTCGGTGTTAGTGCGACTGATTACTGACAATAATTGAAAGGGCCTGCATAACTTTGAGAAGGAGAATAGACGGGAATTGACGAACGACAAAAATGTTGCCCACCACCGGGTTGGAATGCTTAGCTAACACGGGTAAAAAACAAAATAAGATCACCGTGAAAATAGGTTCAGTGATACCTGCAATATTGATGGAGGTCGAAACGTGATGAAAAAGGGGTATAGAACCTTGTGATGCTTTTTAGAAATGAGAGGCTCCTCACTAACAGCACCAACAATGAAACGATATGGCGTACCATTTCCGACGCAACGGTCTGTTCACGTCATCTCCAGAACGTCGTCGGCTTTTCCGCCCCCCTTTAATACAGCCTTTTCCCTCCCGACCACACGCTCCCCTTAGCGCACTCTCTGTTTGCATTCCTTTGTAAACTGGACGGATAACCTTTGCGTCCGGCCCTAATCTAGTCTCGGCTGATCAGTCTGCTGCCTTGGGATAGCTTCCAGACAACCTAGACGTAAACGATCTAGGCTCTGCAGACCCAACAATGTCTTTCTCACCCAGAGACTTCCTTGACATGTTATCTACCTATTCTAACGCCACTTTCATCCCGAACTGCTGCTTCGTTGAGGCTAGTCACTGCGGTTATTCCCATGTTATTTAGGCCGTCCATCAGCAACACGCTCTGATCGGGTCTACTCTGAACGGTCTCTTTCTTCCTGACCTCTCCCAGACTTCTGCTATCTAAATGATCCGTGCTTTTCTGACCCAACGCTTTGTAACCCGCAGCTCAACTGCAGTGTTGATCATGGTTCATCCTTATCAATAAAAATAATAAGGATGAACCATCACCACCTATTCTCGAGAAGGTCCTTGGCATTTCCACCTCTCATTTGTATAGCTCTTCCATCCCAACCCTTTGATTTTCTTTCTGTGCACTCCGTTTACATTCTTCCCTCAGTTGACATTAACTTACGAGAGTCCGTTGGCCACTAAATTCGTGCCATCCTTCCAAATTAGAACTGAAGTAGTGTGCCGCGGTCAACCACTCTGAGCAATACCTTCTCTATTTTTAGCATGTTGCATCCGCTGCCCTTTGGTGTCACACGGTTTTGCGCATGCGCTTTACTACCCCTCAAAACCCGGTGCCACTTATTCTACAGCCTTAGTTCGCTTCACACTTTACGCTCTACTGATCCACTGTTTGCTCGCTTCTCGTCACTTTATGGAACATAAATCTAGGTTAGGTTCAAGCAACCATTACGCGGTGTATTGAATAGAGCGTTTCAAGCATGTTTGTAACCGATCGTATGCTTGACTACGTTCCTGATGCATTTTTTCGTCTTTTTGTGTGACTGTCGTTGTTTCTTGCCTATTTTAGCCTCAGCTTGTTACAACTGCAGCTCTAAACACCCGAGGAATAGTCCCTCTCTGCAACGCTAATGCAATACGGGGCACGAAGTTCGTTTACCTCTATATGGGTGACAGATTAGCCGCCGTTGTTACAAGGTATTGACCGGACAACTTCTTTGTTATCTTAAAGAGATAAAATTATTTGGATGTTTGCACAGTTTGGTTAAATTTGCTTAACAATATTTCTTACTCAATCCTGAGCTGGAGCTCTCCTGTTGACTTCAGAAGGCATCTTCTCCAGCAGATGCAATGTACTTCTCTACTGGACAAATCCCGATTCATTGCTGACATTATAGCCAGAACAATTGTATTCGGTCATTTTTGCCACTGAATACTTTTGTAGCAGTCTGGAGATACCCCGGTTTGCCTGTGTAAAATTCTAACCAAAATTCCTTAATTGTACACCTAGGCAACCGGTGTGGTTTGTTGAACTGCTTGCTGAGTTCCAATGCTTTACTTGCTCATCGCCATTTTTGCTTGGCGCTCGCTTCGATTGCAACGCGCGAATGCTCTGTGTGCTGTGCTTGATCGGTTTCCCTAGCTAGAGCGTCCACGGTGTCGTTCATCTATAGCTAGCTAACAGGGAATCTTTTGCTGAACCAATAAAAGTTTCCCTAGACTAGACTACCTAGACTACGTTTCTCAGTTTATGACAGACGTAGGTCATGTCTCAGGTGCCCTTAATCCCGTCGCGGATGCGCTTTCACGCATTCAGCAGATCAGCTTATCGCATGGCACCAACATTGACCTAGCCGCAATGGCTGCTGCCCAACAAGCTGCTCCCGACATAAGCAAGCCACGACGCAACACCACTGATACGATCACCATTGATCGAGTCAAGCCAGCATTCCTCGACAAGTCTGACTTTTCGGTGCAGCAAGCATCTTCACAGCCTGAAGCCATCACAGCTGGCACTGCAACCTCAGACGAGTCAGTCCGCTCCAGCAGAACCGACAACTACAACCGACAGGACTCCTACCCGCCCTACTCACAATGAACGCGGTAGGAAGCTCAAACCTAAGGTTCGTTTTTCGGACTCCGTTCGCACTTACTTTTTACGTAGAACGTGCCTTTGAAATTTTCTGCTCTTACTAAACGTTTTTGAAAATCCACAAAAAAGACCAAAACGTTTTGAAATTACCAAAAAAGAGCAAAACCTTTTGAAAACCCAAAAACAGCTTTGCACGTTTTTCGCTTTACACTCCTTTGTGTATGGCTATGCACTTACGCTGCTTTTCATTTTGCTTTCCATATACACCGCCGGTTGGTTGCGCCTCAGTTTCACTTTTGCTGGATCCCCGCACGTCAACTGCAAGTGGAACGAACTTTCTGCTCAACTGCCTACGTGAACTTTATTAACTATCCCCCCTACAAACAGTTATTTTAACCGTTTCGACACCGTAGGGAGGACAAGGGTGGGAGCCCGCTAGGGTCAGATCGCATGGTTCTCCCCCAGCAGCTGCATTGGGTTTCACAACCTGGTCTCGCAGAAGGCTGGCCCGCGACGGACAGTCTTCACGTAGATCGAAGGACTGCTTACACAGTCCCTTCTGGGAGAGGGCTATGTAGCAGTCTGGAGATTCCCCGGTTTGCCTGTGTAAAATTCTAACCAAAATTCCTTAATTGTACACCTAGACAACTGGTGTGGTTTGTTGAACTGCTTGCTGAGTTCCAATGCTTTACTTGCTCATCGCCATTTTTGCTTGGCGCTCGTTTCGGTTGCAGCTTGCGACTGCTCTGTGTGCTGTGCTTGATCGGTTTCCCTAGCTAGAGCGTCCACGGTGTCGTTCATTTATAGCTAGCTAACAGGGAATCTTTTGCTGTACCAATAAAAGTTTCCCTGCAACTCGATCCGTCTTCTGGAATCGCTCTCTGAGCTCCCGGAATAGGCAACCCTCTAAACTTTCCTTGGCTTGCCACTCATCCGGAGCTTTTCATTTGGCTTTTAAGGCTTAATAGTAAAAAATCCCATGGATAAACGAAAACTCAAAGTTTTCAAGCGAACATATGTTTTCAATAATTCTTTGTCAGGCTTGTACAATTATATGCAAAAAATAACCAAAATATAGACACAGCACACGGACTGGTAAAGCACGCAGTTCACAGTCAATGGTCACTATCAATCAATGGTCACTATCGATGGTGAAAACTAACCCAAAAGACAAAAGGCCTGTCCACGCCAATTCCATGTGTGTTTACTCATTCACCTGTTCTTGTGGTTCAGGGTACATTGGCCGTACGACGAGGCGCCTGTCTGATAGGGTGAGAAAACACCATCCGGCCTGACTTGCGACTGGGTGCCGAAAGCTAACTAACTCATCCATCGCCACGCATCTTGCTGACACGGACCATTCTCCCAATCTAGCCGAGGCATTTAAGGTCATCTATCGACCACCTGCAAATCGATCAAAGTGCGTTCGCATGCGCTTACTTGAATCGGCGGAGAGTTTAGCGATCAGACTATACGAGCCAGAACTGTGCGTCCAGAAAAGATTCACTCACACGCTGTGCTTGACTTGGCCCAGACGAACTACTCCGTCCATACCAAGGAATTGTGCACATGCTACAACTGTGTTCTAGGGGGCAGTGACTGATAGTGACCATTGACTGTGAACTGCGTGCTTTACCAGTCCGTGTGCTGTGTCTATATTTTGGTTATTTTTTGCATATAATTGTACAAGCCTGACGAAGAATTATTGAAAACATATGTTCGCTTGAAAACTTTGAGTTTTCATTTATCAATGGGATTTTTTTACTATTGTGAAACACCGCTTGGCCCCCCCTGTGTTGAAATCGCTCAACAGATATGTGAGCTTCCGAACCAGGATAGCGAAAGCGGATATATGCCTTCGTTTTGTAGAGGATTGCATTTCAAACTCCATCTACCCAGTGAGTTACTGGAAATCCCTTCGTCGTGCACGTATCAGGCCGGACAACATTTGCCTAAAGCGTCTAGCGCTCAGCCAGATGGAAACCACACGTGTGAAGAGAGACGAGCTAAATCGTGGCCTGAGTCAACTAACGGCCGTAATAAACAGTCTTTCAGAGAGAGATCGTGCGGAGCTAGAGACGTTGGTTAACGAAATTATTGCAAAACAAGGCGCAAAGCTACATGCTTCACTCTCGAAGACACTAAAAGGAGAGAAACCGACCATGTGTTTCCCTGCCGAACCCGAAAAGTACGTGTGCAATTTATCTTGCATGACACTTGATCGTACCACAATGGAGGTCTTATCGCTGGGCCCCAAGTTCTGTCTCCCTACTAGAAGGGACAATAGATTAGCAATTGAGGCCCAATTTGAAAATCTATACAGACAGACTTCACAATTGTCTCCGACATCTGATTCGCAAGTAGAAGAGTTTAAGTCGCTGCTGGTGCATGCATGTTATCAATATCGCCGAGCACGGATAACACATAAAACCCCGGTGAGACAGGAACATATTCAGGCGCTGCACAATCTAGTCGGAAATAAAGATCTTTTGCTCATTCGACCTGCTAAAGGTGCGGGAATAGTCGTCTTGAACAAGGCAGACTATCTTCAGAAAATGCATGAAATATTGGCAGATGACACCAAGTTTTCAAAGATAATAGGAGAAAAAGACAAAACAAGGCAGATCGAGAATCAAATCTGCAACAGCCTTAAAAAGCTTCGTGACGAGGGCTTCATTAGTGAAGGTGTCTATGAAAACCTACGTCCCGTAGGTACCGCGATTCCAAGATTATACGGTCTACCTAAAACGCATAAGCCTAACGTTCCTCTGAGACCAGTTTTGGACATGAAGGACTCTCCGTACCATTCCACTGCACGGTGGCTCGTTGAGCTTTTAGAGCCCGTCCGAAAGCAGGTTTCTGTACACAGTCTAAAGGACACTTTTGAATTCGTAGATCTCGTACGTGATCGAAATGTTACGGACCTAACCATGTGTTCCCTCGACGTTGCTTCATTATTCACTAACGTGCCACTATTTGAAACTATAAATTACATTTGTGATTATATTGATCAGAACCAGATATCCATTGGCCTTCCTACAGTTGGCCTAAAGGAACTGTTGCTCCGGTGCACCTTCAATATCCAGTTTTTGTTCAACGGAGAAATATACCGACAACACGATGGGGTTGCTATGGGCTCCCCACTGGGGCCGTTTCTTGCTGACGTGTTTATGGGTATGCTAGGACAGAGCAAGTTAAGATCGGTTATCGAAAGACTTAGCCTCTACTGCCGTTACGTCGATGATATCTTTATATTGCTCCATTCCTCCAGAAACATCGAGGACCTTACTTACACATTTAACCAGGCACACACAACGCTAAAATTTACATCTGAAGTGGAGGAAGATAGATCTTTTCATTTCCTCGATGTGAACATGAAGCGACTCGATGATGGTTCCCTACAGCGTGGGGTGTATAGGAAACATACCTGGAACGGACAATACACGAATTTCTACAGTTTTGTTCCACTTAGATCAAAACGGAACTTGATTTTCAGTTTAACGAGTCGGGCAGAAAGAATTTGCTCGAATGACACATTATCTGAGGAACTACAGCGCATTCGCTTAACCCTGAAGGAAAATGGGTACACGGATGGATTCATTAAAGCCAACGTGGAGCCAAGGAGGAAATCTCCTGTAACCCTCACAGCCGAAAAGAAACCCATTTTTCTACAATTATCGTACAAAGGGGAAATCGTAGCTGAAATTCTAAGTCGTCGTATTTCCCGCGCTCTCAGGCACACCTTCCCAGCAGCCAAAATGCAGATTCACTTCACCAGTAGCCCGATGGTGAAAACTAACCCAAAAGACAAAAGGCCTGTCCACGCCAATTCCATGTGTGTTTACTCATTCACCTGTTCTTGTGGTTCAGGGTACATTGGCCGTACGACGAGGCGCCTGTCTGATAGGGTGAGAGAACACCATCCGGCCTGGCTTGCGACTGGGTGCCGAAAGCTAACGAACTCATCCATCGCCACGCATCTTGCTGACACGGACCATTCTCCCAATCTAGCCGAGGCATTTAAGGTCATCTATCGACCACCTGCAAATCGATCAAAGTGCGTTCGCATGCGCTTACTTGAATCGGCGGAGAGTTTAGCGATCAGACTATACGAGCCAGAACTGTGCGTCCAGAAAAGATTCACTCACACGCTGTGCTTGACTTGGCCCAGACGAACTACTCCGTCCATACCAAGGAATTGTGCACATGCTACAACTGTGTTCTAGGGGGCAGTGACTGATAGTGACCATTGACTGTGAACTGCGTGCTTTACCAGTCCGTGTGCTGTGTCTATATTTTGGTTATTTTTTGCATATAATTGTACAAGCCTGACGAAGAATTATTGAAAACATATGTTTGCTTGAAAACTTTGAGTTTTAAGGCTCAGTTAGCCGTGGATACCTATATTTCCAGTCCGTTTTACAACCCCCTGGGAGGAATTCCTAGTTGTTCTTTGGGACATTATCCTATCCTTAGGATATCTACAACCCAGCAACGTCTTTAATTAAATATCCTTTAGAGACTTTACATGGTTCTGCAGGGGAGCAACACATCACTTACAAAAGATACTAAATAAATAAATAAATAAATATTTTATTCTCGACAAAGCAAGGCACGCTTCTTGTGCATTGTCAGCATATTGCATTATTGTACATGATGGCAGAATAAGTAGCACCGACAGTGGGAGTAGTACAGTTGGAGACAGAAGTGTGGGTCCATAGAGCCCAAAGGTTGTATGTAGTATATGTGCACAGAATGCCAGAGGTAAAGATAGTATCCAGATCACTTATATGGTATGTTGATGAGTTACTAGTCCGATGAGGTCCCGTAAGCAATGTAGGTCAGTGAGCGAAGTATGAGGAAACTGGTGAAAAATACTAAAGAATAGTGGCATGTCACTAATCAGACGTGTAGGCGTGTTCGTGCGTGAACCGATATATGCACAGAACTTGTAAATGTGGTGTCGGTCAAATTGCCAATGTGTTAGGAGCGGTGACTTTATTGAGTAGCGAGTCACATCCGTCACGTCGCAGTGTTGTTAAACAGACATTTGTGGCTTTTTGTGGGGAAAACGCTTGCCAGACGGAGACCCACTACGTCCTGGAACACTGCCGGCTGGTAACATAATATTGGCAAGATTGTATCTGACCGATTACCCTCGCGGATATTCGCAGTAACGTAACGCCAATTTGTTTTCTATGACTGTGTAGTCGCCTTCGAAGTCCCATGAAAGTGGTTGGAGCCGTTGAAGTCTGACAACTCAGGTGACTTGTATTGATTTGATCAGTTTTCTAGGTTCTTTAGTGTGTCATGCTTAGGAAGTGAGGGTTTTTCTTTGTTCGTTATTGAATCCATGCCCATGGGAGCGTCGCAGGTATGTCTTCAGCGGTGCTCCGTGCAGGTAATGTTATCCTGTAGAACAAGGGGAAGAAGAAAAACGGACCGAGCAAACTGCCAACAAAATTGAACAGGACGGTGTTGTTGTATAAATATAAAATTTATGGTAAAGTTGTGCTGGCTGAAAACAATGGAGTGACCGTATATGTAGTACATCATATCCGTATCCGTAGTTTTGCGTTGTAGCACGAGACCTGCTATTTGCTGAATGTGAGAGGAAGATGCTGGCCGAAGTGGCCTAGCGTACGCAAAAGTTGTCCTGTTTGGAAACCGTGAGTATCACGCGTTGTTAACCGGTAAATGAGTTGAGGGAATCAGAAGAACATAGTGAGTGGTTTAATAAGCGCGTAAGATATAAGTTAAGCGATCTGTTGACAGTGCTAGAGCTTATCGTTCGAACATGTACGAGAGCCAGTGAAGTTATTACGCCGGGTTTGAGGCCATGAAAATAATAACGCAACATGTTCAGCAATCGGATGCTGGACAGCTGGGTGAAGGGGTGAGATGGAGTGTCAAATTTGTGACGAGAATGGGGTTTAAATACTATAACTGTAGCGGCGGTGCGGTTGCAAATCTAGCCCTAAAGGGACCTGAAATAGCGGAGAAGGATAGGGACTTCTACAGTGCAGCAAACAGGTCAAACATACGACAGGAAAGGGTGATACTGGGAGTCGGGTTAGTTATGTGGAAGAAACTGCTTGCTGACAGGCATTCAACGCTAATAATGGGAGAGAGAAGGGTTCGAATACTATAGGTTTAGTTGGAAAATGGTTGTAGGGCCAGCTCTGAAGGGGACCTAGAATCTTAGTATTGTGAGCACCAGCCGCAAAAGATGCTACGTGTGCCACTCTGATGTGGACATCTACAGTGGAACGTTGAAGTCAAATAGACTGCTAGTTATGGCTCACTAATTGGTGAGTTACTGGCAACCTGATTAGTTAGTATACAGGAGCGGCACGCTTTATTAGGCTCAGCATAGTCTGATAGGTGTACAGTGTGAAATACAAGAGAGAAAACAGCCACCAATACTTGCGACATCTGTACTTAATTCAGGACTTACAAAGCTTGCCCAGCCATTTGGTCAGGACAGCACAGGACCTAAAAACGAATTAGGCACTCACCTAAAGCGTCAGCAAACGACAAAATGGGAAGCAACTTGACTGTGAATAACCAATCAAATAAACGCAGAAAAGAAAGCATAGCCAGTTGCAATATGCCATGCAATGGATTGATAGCAGTGTTCCAGGACGTGGCGGGTTTGTAGTGACCTGGAGATTCTCCTGTTTGGCTGCCGCATGCTGCGTAAAATATTACAAAATCACAAAATTATATTTTCTAGATGTACATAGCAAAATATCCGCTCGCCTGTTTGAACGTTGCTCGCGTTTGTTTGAGTCAACATAGCATCCGCCTTCGAACGGCGCGACGCGCCTCGGCTCCGCGGCCATCTTTGCTCTCCGCGCACACGACCACACCTTTCCCTAGCTAGCTATCTTTCGGTGCCTTATTTTTAGCACTAGATAGCCTTTCGCCAATTAATAAATTTTTCCTAGCGTTATTTTTGGTGTTCTCCACTCATCGGAGTTTGGCCTTATTTTCGCGTATTGGTTTTAAAGCGTACCGATCCCGCTTCGCGCTTTAGGTTTCAGCTGGCAAGCGTTCTACCTAGAAAAGCTATTGTTCTTTTAATAACACCGACGTGGCGTATGCGACTCGCTACCGAAAAAGGTCACAACCCATGACTTCAGATTGAAAAGTCCATATGCGTCATAGTTCACCATTCTCGAATCTTTCCTCCGGCTGACACTGCTTCTTCTTCATATGCTTTTGTCTCTTCATACCACGACTTCACTCATATACTGTCTCCTCTCTTCATGCTACGCGTTCACGGTTGTCTTTTGTTACTTAAACACGAAAGCAATGTACCAATACACCTCTCACGCCCTTGCACTTCAATTATGCCTTTATCGGCCGTCCGGGATACTTGATCTAGTATTGGATGGTGTATGACGGCACTATATGACAAACTGTTTCTGCCGTTACAAACGGGTCCCAACCTCACGATAGCCGAAGTACAGTTGTACTTTTGCACTGCTGTACTGTTACAAGCATGAACGCTCTAACAATTTTCTACTGTCGTTGTTATAATTGCCACAAAATGCAGGTATATGTTCATCTACCGGATCCCGGCTTCCTTAGCGTGCCTCACATAGTCGTGAATACCTATTTATTTAATTATATAATAAGCGAACGCTAATATTCACAACCAGTGTTAACGGACAGTACTCCTTTAAATAAATAAATAAATATTTTATTCTCGACAAAGCGAGACACGCCTATTGGGCATGATCAGTGCGTACACAGACACCATCATATTCTTCCGCTATATCTCAAGATTTGCGTTGACGGCAAGTAATGCTGATATGTTTGCCTATTCCACATTTAAAATCCCGACGCGGGTAAGTATACCGAGAATGCAGCCTTTATAAGAAACATATTTTCCAACCTATTTGTCGATTTGACCACGTTACACTGTCTGAATTTTGCTGGACTTCTTTTCGAGCAATGCTTTGCGGCTTATAATTGTAACAAGTTTGCCAACGTTTTCTCGGTACGGGATGAACTCGGCCTTTGGTTCAGACAAACAAATGCTATTGGAGCAACGGCTGTCAACTGCTAGTGTAAACAGATGGACTTTGTTGCTGCAAGGGAAGAGCTGGCGATATAAATCAGGGTTAGTGATGCCAAAAATTAGGCGATTTTTTAGGTGCTCATCAAACGTATCCCCAACTTCGCAAGAGGAAAATTGAGACTGAGATGGGAGGATGAAAGCACGGACCGATCGATTTGCTTTAAGCATCAGTAAGTTAGACTTTACCATTTCGGCAAACACAAAATCTTCTGCTAAGAAATGAGACAAACGGCGGTCCTTCAAACTGTCGTGTGATGGCTTTGACAGAAGCTGTGGATAAGCCAGATGCTTCAATTGCGAATAGGCTTCTCGTCCAACTACAGTTATAACGTGAGCTGCTGTAAGGTCTTTGCAAGGGTCATCTTTGTTGAGCCTCCAGAGCTGGAATCTCATTTTCGCATCATTAGCTTAATTTACGGTATTTCTAGGACACAAGCACTGTGCAAAAGCATTCATGTCAAGGTGCTTTCTGTATATTCTTCTACTCATAACTTCTGGGTAAAATTACACATGGATGCCATATTGTAAGCTGAGCCGCATTATTTCTGACCGCAGATATTAGTAACCTTATGGCTACTGAGACGCAAATACAAATACTAGTACACTAGGAAAGCATTTTCTACGTTATTAACACTAGTTGGTTTGTCAGTAATACACATAAACTAGTTGCCTTTTTAAACATACACGTTTGGTATAAAAGAAGATTAATTGGTTTAATAATAGGTACCGTGCTTTTGTAGGACTAGCGGATACTAGTCTGGTACCATGCGCGCAATAACGCTAGGATAGCGGGCGAAAAATGACGGGAAACAACGGTCCCTATTCGCGATGGGCTACAAACAAATGAGCACGCATGAAGCGTTTAGCACGAACGTTAGTGTCCTGACTCGACAAGGGAAAGACCGCCTCTCGGAAATAGGAAAACATGGCCTTAGTATATGGATATTAACAAGGAAAAATAATGTAAACTGAGCAGCAGTGAATTTGTACGTAAGAAAAGTTATCTTTCTTGTCACTGCAGATCACCTACACTAGAAGGCTAAACGAAAGGCCTGTAATATCGCAACTGCTTGGTAGGTAGTGGTTTGCAAGTCAACTCTTGTCTAGCAAAAAGCATTGCGTTAGGTTTGGATTGGAAGGGTACGTCGGAACTCAGTATTTAATGTGCCTTTTGTATTGTATTATTTAAGTGATTACAAGACGTGGTAGATCATATCGAGCCATCCGAGCGAGGTTCTCGGACTTCAAAGACTGGTTAGTGCAGGTCAATGGCCGACAAGAACGTAACCGTCACTGACAACAAACAGTACGCTCGGTCGTGCTCTCTCCACCCAGAACCCCGCAACGCGCGATCCAGACACCCGACCCACAAATAAAGGTCCAGAGTCCGAGTCAAAATTCTTATTGTCTGCGGCAATCCCCAAAAGATTTGCTCGTGAGGGCCAGCCGATCGAAATAGTCCTACACGTAGGCGATAGTAAAGCAAAAAGCACCTATCACACTCCATTTTAACGAACAATAGGCTGTGGTGCAAACATGGCTAGATTTATGGATTTTGTTTATTTAAAAGTCAGCTGACTAAATGCGGGACAGATATATAAAATATTTGTAAAGCAAAACTTATTTGCTCTTTTCAAAACCGGAAAATCGAAGCAGGTCACTACTTTCCGGCCACAGTGGTTAGCCGGGAAGGGCGCCAGGTTAAGTTCAGTATAAGATGCCGGACGACTGCTGCCTTTAGACAAGGAGCGGCGACAAGTTCAAATATGCTTGGCTAATGTAGGGTTACACGGTTAGTTGTAACGTAAAACTAAACCTATCTGGACCATGTAGACGAGGCGGTTTCCTTCAGGAAAGCTACGTTTAAGAGGTTGATGGTCACAACTTCGTACCAGCCACCGCAGTCGATCTTAACTGCTCTGTGTAGTAGACTACGCTCTGAGTCCTGAAGTTTGGTAACCTTTATGGTCGACAAATTGATAGCGCACGGGTGTCAGCAGACATCGCCTGGATTCATGAATTTGCGTCGGTGAACGGATTGTGTGCACCTGAGACATGGCGTATATCGATCCTAAACTAAGCGATGTAACCTAGCTGGGATGACTATCTAGGAGAGTGTCAGCCATTTGTTGAAACAAGCTTATAACACAATGGTTTGTGATGGGTGAAAACGATAAACGCGCGGCCTTCCAAGGCATGTCGGAAGTGACGTATAGCCAAGTAGATGGCTAATGGTTTTATAAAGCATACGCAGTAATGAGTTTCGGAAAGATGCATAGCCGTTGCTATTCTTTGCCCAGTTTAGCATACCTATCGCTGTACAACGGAGCCAACTGCTACTTTGCAAGCGTCGGTACTGAGCGACTAGAGAGATGTTGGTTTGTGTTGAACTATAGGGGCCGTTTTAATGACAGTCAGTTTGAAAATTTTAAACGCAGTGTGTGCTGCAGCGGCAGAAATACGTTCTTAATTTTTCCTGAGGAAGTGGCCGTGACGCGTTGCAAAATAGCCCCGGTGAAGTCTGAATTGAAGCTAAACTTGCATCAGCCTGTCGATACCTCTTGCTCGTTTGAAGGAACGTGGGTGGCGGTAGTTGATGATAACCCAGCTCTCAAACTGTGGCGGTACGAAGTCTGCAGGAGAGATATAGTGGCCAAGCAAACTAAGAGAATTGACTCAAAATGGCCACCTTTCCGCGTTGATGGTTACCTCATTTTAATGTACATGGCTAAAAAGCGCACGCATATGTCACAAGTGCGACTTGCTTTAGAAGTATGTGTTACGGACCTTGTCGATATATTTGTAAGAGAAGCCTTAATTACAACAGACTGGGTCGATGGAACTTCGTGGAGTTTGTATGGCCGTTGCAACACCAAATGACATGCGGATAAACTCAAGCTTACAACATAGGTACGTCACGGTAGGCTTAGTGACGTCCGCCTTTGCAACCGGACTTCGGTTGCGTGTGCTTATCAAATGGATACCGTTAACCTCCTTAATCGCCAAACTAGTCTTGAAATACACGATGCCTTGGATCGGCTAGCGCCAAATAAAATAAATAAAATAGGAATGTTTCTTCTTGGACATCTGCTAGAAGCTGTGCCCGCAAGTGTCCACATCATTTTGTTCAATATTTTTCGGACCGTCTAATAAGTCGCCAGCGATCAATGGACTTTAACCAGTGTTCCTACGGTACGGCAGCCATGCGGTAAAGGACGACGCTATGACAGACGTACGGTCAGTTTTTCAGTTAAATTATAAAGGCGTAGTGACGACCAGCATAGTGTAGGAGTAGCCTGCAAGCTCAGCATCCGGGCGGCCTGAATTCGAATCCTGAGTGCATCGCCTATTGTGTTTGCTCCCAAAGTACATCGGCTAGACTTGGTAGGTTACAGAGAAGAATGCAACGGTCCTTGCGCAATACTTAAAAGTTGGTTTACACTTGAACCTCCACAGAAAGACTTCCGCATTCCAACCGCATTTTTGCACCTTGTTCTATGTTAGGGTGGAAACAAACTTTACATACCTCACAGCATGTAGCCATGTGTTATCGCCTATTCCCTGTTAACTTCGTTCCCAATACACTAACATCGACGCGTCCATTTCCCATTTACCTTGCTATCTAGCCAATTATTCTATACAGGGCACTTGCACTGCACCCACGCCTACAGTTGGGATCACTACATAGGTTTACACTCACATATTTAGTTATACGAACACCTGGGTCTTTGCTTTCTTTAGATACTTAAACCTAGGGCTACATATTTACTCACTTGTTAACCGTTATATATTAAATTTTGTATTTTTCACATCTATGAAGCAATCCTTGCACACTGCAATAATTTGCTTCTTAGATTTCCTTTAGGAACGTTAGTAACATTAGAGAATAAATAGGTAGCCTAACTACGTGTATATCTACAGAACACAGAAGTCAGCCGTCCAGAAAGGCAGTAAATAAATAAATAGGTATATTTCTAGACTGGCTAGACGCTACATCCTTAAGGGTTCTGATCAATCTTTACATTAACTCTTTGCTCATGCATGGAAGTGGGCAAAGTATGAGTTTATGTTCTTAGTTGGCAATTACAAATGCATTGGCATTGTTTGGTGTACAGCAGATGGAGTCGTAGGCGCCCACTTTGAAAATCTTCTGGTTCCTTCAGGCGATAGTGAGCCCCTTGTTATTTGTGGTGAAAGTTGCGAGGAGCTCTAGTTGTGCCGTCTGGTTTCGGAACAGAATCCAATTCACCGCAGCTCCACTTTAAATACATTGGACCTTACTTGGCCCACTCAGTCGCCACAATTATTGGTGCGCACATGGAAGAAATGTGAGTGGCGAAATTATAAGGAATACGAAAAGCTAAAAAATAATTTCGAGAAAGGCAGATGAAAATAAAAAGCATTTGTTGAGAGACATACTAAGGCGGCGTGCTTCATTATAAAAATACACATTAACGAAAAATATAGCAATGACCTTTATGCGCTGATATAGCTTTCTGGCACCAAGTTTCCACCTGTGTAAATCGCAGAAAAAGAAAAACCTTTTCTGAGGCTAAAATACTGCGTAAAGTAGCACAAAAATAGGCTGCTCAAGACAAGTTTTAACCGCTGATTACGTTGAAAGTAAAAACTTGCAATACGCGCGGTAGTTTGCGACTTTTTTCAATTGAATGGTGGTCTACGAATAACATCCTTATTCTGTTTCGCTAAAAAGGGCTTTATGACTTGCAAGCAGATGGCAGAAAAAGGAAAAGAAAATGTAAAAGTTTGCGAGGCGATATACTTTTTAAATAGGCATAGCTATCTATGAATGCTGTATATTACCCGTACTACCCTGCAACAACTAGGGACTTCATAGTTGGCCGAAAAGCCCACTTTGCAGGCATGCACAGGAAATATAGGCAACTAAGCTATAATTTTGCACGAAAACACCAAAAATCTAGTAAAGATTATTATGTGTGCATGGGGATTCGGGAGAGCTTATAATTACCTCACGGTTTGAGGGCCTCAGCACACCATTTTCAGTGAATACTGCGCCACATAAACCACTAGGAATACAAATTTTTGTATGTTTAATCCTCGAAGTTGGTCTGCAGTATATATCTTGCTGCACAAGCGTCGGTACTAGGCAGGCGACTGGGAGGTTGCCGTGGCGGAGAGCGGGGTACGGTGTCATGGTGAAGGAAAAGCAAGGAACACTTTTGGGATACCGGAGCTGTTAAGGGGAAGCCAAAGACTACAGGTTGTAATACTGATATGAGTTTTCATGCAAAGTATGACAGTTTGGATGCAACATAAAATGCGTTGGTGGTTTTGGTCACTGGCATGGCTGTCGAGGATACCGCTGCGTTCTACGCTGTCGTTATCCAGCTTGTGTACCCCAATTTGGAAAAGACCGAAAGTGATTGGAAGCATTTCCAACAGAGAACTGCTTCATATTTTTTCAAAGCAGATATCCCGATAACTGAAGCGTTTTGGAAGAGAAAGGGTAAAGCGCTGCCTGAGGGTGTGCGGTACAGCTCCATACGCTATAGATGCGTTTAGTGCCGGCGAAGAGGGTTCACGTGCAAGCAGTAAGTTGGCGTGACATCTTTATGAAAAGTCTATGAACTGTACGTATAAAACCTGTGCCGGTGAGGTCATAAGGCATAACGGCTGGTGCCACGATATTCCATCCTTCAGCGTCGTGCACAGTCAAACCTGTCTTGTAGGTAAGCCGTTTTTCTCTGTGACCCACATATGGCTCCAGCGGCACGCAAAAGATTACGGCTATCGTATGATGCCGTCGTTTATGGACACCCGCGAGCTGAAGAAGTACACATGCACGCTGAACAGAAGGAGTGGGCAGATAAGACCTGAGGATCATAAGACATAACCTGCGGAGGATGGTGAACAAGAACCGAGTAAAGCTGCAGTGTAGTTGCTTGAGATCGTCAGTCAGTGTAACGTTGAGGGTGAGGAATGGGGCATACGGTTCCTATTTTTGTTCCGTGATACATACTTGACTCCGTGGAACTTTGCAGTGTGGTAATGCTGGCGGCTGCCACACACCATATGAGCTGCCGTGGCTACATATGGGGACACCGCACGTTGGTAGATGTACATGGCGTGGGAGGTTCATTTTTCTACTCCTTGCTTACGAATAAAACAACGGCATCAATGAATAAGGAACAATGAATTTATACGGGTTTAGTAACGTCGCTTTACAAGTCCTTTGGATAGTTAGTAAGGATATCGACCTAATACTAATGAGAATAATGAGAGTATACAGTTAATACTTTAACTATGAAAATAAGGCCGTAGCGCTTACTCTACCGTAGTCCTGCAATCAGCTTAGCTACACAGCACCCGCAGTTAACGTCAAATAATGCCATGGTAAACTCCAGGTGTAGGATGGTGACGTAGTGGTAAGTGACAACGTGAAAGTGGATGAGAGCATCATCCAACCGTCTTTTAAATACTGTTGGTGACGGTGCAGCGACGACAGATTCTGGGAGCCTTCTACGAGTGACAGACACAATTGGCAACGACGTTCCTGCGGCACTCCGGACGGCTGTATGGCTCTGCTTGTTCGAAGAAGTAGACCCTTAGCGTTGTATTGGTGCTCAGGCGCAGTAAAGAACAGCATAGATGATGTGGGTCTCGTAAAAACAAGTATTCCATAATGAGGTCGCCTCGTACCCTGCGAGAGCTTCTACAAAATACCCCTAATCCTTGCAGCCTCTTCTGGTACAAAAGATTGCGCATTCAAATTACGTTCTAGATGCATGACGTTGTGCAGTAAGGTTGTGTTTCAAGCCACGGATGCCATGCTTGAATTGTGTATTCGACCTGGGGGCGAAATAACCCACTGAGTAGTTGTGGAAATATGGTGCCGTTTATCCGTCCAAATGTTCATCTTCGAGGCGTTTTCGGATGGCCTGAAACAAACCAAGTCACCTTGACCCAGAACACCCAAGTCACATTAGCGAGTTGCTCATTGTACTACCTTCGTTCCGAGCAGGATTGGGTACCTGCGCTGATGTCGGAAGGAAAGCACCTTGCAGTTACTGACGTTGAAGTGCAGTCAATTTCGGGTTGACCATTGAAACACCGTATTTGTATATCCGGAACTCTGTAGGAGTCGCTCCTTTCTTACAATGTTCATTCTCTTGGATTGTTTGCGTCACAGCTCAGCTGGTTTGTTGACCTATTCTGTGCCACCGTAGGATCCACTAGTAACTGAAGGCTGAATCCGAGCTCTACTGCTGGCAACTCATCTCTCAGCTAGCGCGCTGTTACCCGTCGTTCTTCTTAATCGCGTCAAATCTTCTTCTTGGCAGTAGGCAGTCATTGTTGGCTCCATGTAGCTTGCAAAGAGCCATTTCTTGACACTCCAGCCTTTATTTTCCTCTGACATCTGTCTCCCTAATCGTCGCTCGTCTGTTGATTTATTCATTGAAACTGTAGGTTTCTAGTTTTAGTCAAACGTCTTAATGATATGGCTACACCAGCCACTGATACGTCCGTTTCTAGAGCCACTATCTCTGCTTAGTAGCAGCTAGTCGCCAAAGCCTCAATTCAACTTTGCGGATATCCGGAGCTCGGTAGGAGTCGCTCCTTTCTTACAATGTTCATTCTCTTGGATTGTTTGCGTCACAGCTCAGCTGGTTTGTTTACCTATTCTGTGCCACCTTAGGACCCACTAGTAACTGAAGGCTTAATCCAAACTCTTATGCTGGCCACTCGTTCGTCTTACTTGCGTCTACTCTTCTTGACAGCAGCTAGTCATTGTTGGCCCCATGTAAGTATGGAGTCACTTCTTTGCTGTCCTACTTTTTCTGGAAGGTTTTTATCTCTAATCGCTCGCTCGTTCATTTACCCATTGAAGCTGTAGGGATCCAGCATGTGGTCAATCGTCTCAATGATATGGCTAAACCAGCCACTGATACAACCTTTCCTATAGCCACTAGCTCTGATCAGTAGTAGCTGGTTGCTGTGGGCTCTATTCAAATTTGCGAATAACCGTAGCTCGCAAAGGGTCAGTTTTTCTGTAGAATGTTTATTCTCTTATTATAATTTCCTCACAGCGTAGCGGGTTTGCTGTCCTATCCTTTGACATGGTTGTTATTCATTAGTAACAAGAATGGTTAACCCAGCAGGCACTTTGGCCACTGAATACCGGTCCATTATCGCCATCTTTTGGTCGTCTTACCTTCAACAATTAATCTTCCTTTCATATACATTTAATCTTAGCCTGCTTCTAGTATGCTCAGCTTCCTATCTTCATATACCCATGTACATTATAGTTATTGTGTCTTAGGGAATCCTTACCCCTTGGAGCATACATAAATACGGCCACACCGTCACTGTCTTTTGGCTTCCGGTAACAAATAGTGACTACACACCGACCTTCTAGTCTCAGGTAGAATTCGAACATCGTTAGCTTATACCTCATGAATTTCTTACTGGAATCCTGCTCTTCATCCTTATGCACATGAAAGTATTTTACCCATTAGGCCATACCTTCTGCGTAATTAAAGCATCTTTAGCGTAATATCTGTTACACATTGTACACTAGTTGTCGCAAGGAAATGCGTAATGTGGGAGTTTGATCTAATGCTAGGTACATTGGATGTCCTTTTCTGTCTTCTCGCGGCCTGTTTCTCTCTCCCTTTTCTCTGAGGTCGTGTACATCGGAGATTCGGGATTGAACTGAGGAACTGCCTCCGTCTGGGATTGGACGAAATAACCAACAAGAACTTACCTAGACCATGGCTTCACTTCCAATCTAACCATCTGCACCCAACCACCGATGTCCAGTGAGGGTAGCTGGACACGAATGCTTCGCTCCCCGGCAAATATACATAATCAGAGTAGACTTTACGTGGTTCTGAAAACTATCAACACAGCATATTCAAAAAGAATGTTTAGCACCCGACCTATCAATGGACAAGACCCAGGAACGCAACAGGCAACCAGCTGTGGCATCAGCCAGCAGCAAAATGGGACGCGACCTGACTGCGATTAACCGAGCAAACAAACGTTCAACAAGAAACATAGCCAGTTACAATTTGCCATTCAATGGATTGGCGGCAGTGTTCCAGGACGTGGTGGATTTTGGCCTGGCAAGCGTTCTCCCTATAAAATGCCACAAATGTCCGTTTAACAACACTGCAACGTGGCGTATGTGACTCGCCACCGAATAAAGTCACAGCCCATAACTTCACACTGGCAGGTCAACTG
>OX104064.1:168103713-168124616 GCA_944474145.2 Dicrocoelium dendriticum | reverse complement strand
CGATTTAAATTCAATTGCGCACCCTAGCATGCAGTAATCCCATGACGTATAGCCGATCGTGCAACTGTGCAATTGAGCAGAACATGGCCAAGATTTTAGTTTAAGTTCGAAGTTGGCCGAAAAGCAGCCCGTTCGAACATATTTTTGACATTCATTCATTTAAAAGGAAAATTTTGTAAATTCCGCTAAAGCTCCTATTTAAAGATAAAGCTATAAAATAGATAAAATGTTACAAAGGTAAATACCTAAATAGCTTTTTTCGAATGGATCGCGAAACAAGGAAGAGAAATAAGGGTAACCTATAAAAAGAATATATAATTCTAGAGGAAGGTAAGGAATCTACTTCATAGTATTTTACACGGACTGCACTAGACAACGCAACAAATAACTCGCCAAGCTTGTTTGTTATCTGATCATGCCTCCATGAGCGTGCCTCGCATAGTCGAGAATAAAATATTTATTTATTTATTTAGACGGTGCCATTGTTCTTTTTCCATGACCTTGACTGCGGACTGCTGAGCCGGCGTTTGGTTGCCCCCATGTTTTCGGCTACTTGCGGGTGTCGGCTTGTCAGCAAGCCCCCGATGTTATACCTGACGATATTAGTTCTTTCTAGGTTCTTTTACTTTCATTGCCCGCCATCGGTCCATCCTGACCTGCTCTGCGTGTCGGTTACTGCAAAACCTGAAACCCGGACCCGGAAGAATATTACATGTACTTCCAGGCCTGCTGGTGTTGTTCATAACTGGCTCCTATGAAACAACCGTGGTAACTGTTTAATCACAATGCAAGCTACCTTTATCACTGCCATATATGTTCTTTTTTGGATGCGTTCACCAACCCACCTGGTGCCGAAACATCCGCTCTGTGGCCTACTTTTCTCGTTCCTACTAATTTCGCTGCAGCCTCACTGTTCGTTGTGTGACAAACGCGGGAAGCTTATAGTCCTTTCTTTCAGCCATGTGATCTACGAGTTTTTACTAGGCCCACTGCACTGTACAATAGCGTACTGGCGAGTAATTTTCCGGAAGTCGCAGCCACACAAGGAAACTGCTGTTAAATTGGTTATTTTGCAAGTTATAATATTTTGATCAGCTATGATATTACAACTGGTCTCTTGGCTGAGTTAAAGAATAAACATTACTTCCTGGAATGGAAATGCGCCAAAAACACTGAATCGGTGTAGCGCTAACTATAAAATTTGTAGTTGTTGTTTCCACAAACTGGTAGGTATATGTTGTGTACTGTTCGCCTACCGATAGTCAGTGAATCAGATGTAATAAATGTAGCAACTATACTTATGCTTATTAGGAAATCAACCTTTCACTTAATGCTTCAGCTCGGTATCGTCCAACCACCAAATTGCCTATGGGCGTCACCTCTCTATATCGTCCTTAAAGCTGTCATGAGGATTGACGTCCTTGTGGCAATTAACGCAACTAAAATAACACCGTTTAGCCATATAAATATTGCGTACGCTTAGAAAATCCGATATTCGGCCAAACACGTCGCACCCAATAGGTTCTGGATATTGTTAGCCACAGTGCACAGGTTTACATACACACCCCTACTTGAAGAGTTAACGCCAATCCGCATACCCTTTCCTCTCTTTTACGCTGTATTAGCTAAGGAAACAAATGCGTCAGTTTTAGTATGAAAAGATAATATCGCTAAATGCAGTCAACCAATAACTTGCAAACGACAGCAAATTTTTCAGTTATTTTTCTTTCATTTTGTTAAGCGCCAGAGTTTTATCAAGTGTAGCACTTTGGACTTCTATTTTATTCTTTACTAAGACAAACTGGTCTTTCCTATTTCCTCTGTTAGCTCAGTGTTGTGGTGCTCCAGGTTACCTATTGATAGGAAACGTTGAAAACATCATTTCTTGTACTACTTATTAGCACCTTACGCGGCTCTATTAAGTCTGCCTTATGGAAAATATCTACTACATTTAATTACTGTCGTGGAGGATCGCTTTTAACCATTTTCTACAACCTGTTTTCAGCGCTATGTTTTCTCTTCCATGAGCGCGCATTACATCCGGGTGTCTAAATGCGCAGAAATACTCCGCTGAAGGTGGAAAGAAATACTACAAAAGATTGGTTTCTGGACTATAACCTGCCCAATAAGGAAACAAAATGCCCATCTGTTTTGGAATCTCAGGAATAGCACGCAATCGTAAAGTAAACGAATGATGAAGTATGCACGAATATCAACGGAATAACCGGCGCTGCCTTACCACGAAAACTACCAAACTGTAATAACTCACGCTCTGGCATGTAGGAAGTACTAATATTAATTTATGTTTTATTCATGCAAGAACCTTTAACCAATAAGACCGTCGAGTTCGCTACCGGCGCAGTTCTAAATACGGACTGTTGTCCGTCGGGAACGTTCCAAAAACGGTCGGTCTAAATATATAATACATACCTGCCGCTGGGTATATACAACAAGGGTGAGGAACTGAAGTGGAATGCTCATCGTTTTTCGTATACATATGGAAAGGGACATACGATTAGAGGAGAATACGCCTAGGTGTTATAAATAAATAAATAAATAAATAGTTTATTCTCGAATTTGTCGAGACACACTAAGTAAGGCATGATCAATATTTACATGCAATATTGCTTCGCAACAAACACGTTTTTATGAGTGTAGTCGGCAGTAAGCCGAAGGTTGTACAGGCTGCGGAAATTGTGTAAGTAGTCATGAGGGATAGAGTCATCAATGCCTGACGAAATGTTGAATTCTAGAGTGTGTAGTGTAAACGTTAAATTATGTCTATGTTAAAATGAGCGACTAAACGCCGGAAGCTATGGTTAAAACTAATAACTAATGATTGTCATGGCAGCAGCGATACCTGAGTGTGTATTTGGTGCTAGTGTCTAAAATTAGAAGGGCTACAAAAAGAAAATTTGACAAAATGTTGACAAGCTACCAAAATTATGTCTCCAAGACATTAGAGCTTAAAGCCTTATTTAAGGATGTACTATGGATTGATCTTATTTTGCCGACCTAATAAATAGTACTGTACCTGAAATTGGAGCCCGTGGTGTTTGATATGGCACGATAAATATGAATACACTGGGACCGTTATCTTGCTGTGTACAGTGCCCTATCTTGCTAGGTGAATATGTTTCACTGCAACTGCTAGGGAGTTAAATTTTCCACGCCATATTTTCTGCGTTTTGTTAAGGAATGCGTGAAATAAGCGATGTTTTGCAAACGGATGAACATCGTTAACAAGGTTCCAAATATTGATTTCATTTGTAAGCGGCTAGGGCTGTCGACAAGGTGTGCACATAAAACTTTCACATTGAAATGGGAGTTGTTAAGTACGCGATATATGATTAAGGAAAGCTTTATGACGTAATGGAACTAAAAGAGCATGTTATCATTATGTTGTCTATCTTCATTGCATCGAGCAGTCGTCCTAGGCGCAAGTTTCGGCGTATGTGGTTGTTGTGTGCACGGAAGATAAAATATTACGGTTGTTGAAGTAACTGCAGCTAATCAATGCGTACATGAAAGCTGTTTGTTGTTTATGATGTTGTACTTAGTTTGTGAAATAAAGTTCAACACGCTTTAACAAGTGGGCGAAATATAAAGCGCCTCTGATGGAAGATTGTTTATGTAGCACTCCTGCAACTTCTCGGAGCATCGCATGATTGCTGGGTCCGAAATTGATAACGTAATTGGAAGAAAATGCCGAAGCAATTAACTATATGTAAGTTCGGCTTGCGAAGCTTTGGCGAATAACTGTAGTTCATTGCAGTGTGGAGAGTTACGGTCGCAACGTGTGTATAACGTAATTAGTGATATTATAAGGGGAATCACCGCGGTTAAAAGACGGTATGGGACGACCGTTTTACTGGTTACCACCTAACCGTGATTGTGTTACGTGTTGCATTATTAACGAGCTTTAACATAAAAGCTATCATATTTTCCGAAGGTAAATAGATAGTGCGATATAAATAAATAAATAAATGGTATATCTTCGGTAAAACGAGACACACTTATAAAGGCGTGATCAAATATGCAAACAAGCAAAGCTTCTTTGGAGTGTTAAAACATTTCGTTTTAATGAAAGTGATAAACGAAAAGTTGTGGTCCATATCAGTGAGCATATTATCAGGTAATAGTCAGACCAAGGAACATGATGGCGCTGGGGTGGGCAAAATGCAGTCATAACTGTTGCGTCAAGATACAAGTTGGGGATAATTTCGCCATGTAGTGATTCATGAGCACAGGAGCCCAAACAAAGTTTTGGTGCAATCAATGACCAGTACGAAGTCGGGCTGACCTGTGCCCCATCAAAGCATTCTTTCTAGTAAAATCAGTTGCACAGGTTGGATGTAGAAGGCTGAGAACTGCGTCAGTGTGCAATGTCTAGCTGTGACTTTATTTTGTGGTGCCACATCCGCCACGTTTCAGTGTTGTTAAGCGGACATTTGTGGCTTTTTGTAGGGAGAACGCTTGCCAGGCGAAAACCCACCACGTCATCGAAAACTGCCGTAGCTTCTGTTGAACAGTAGTGCTAGTCGGCTATGCATCGTATAGACCGATTTTGCACTCTATTATTCACAGTTGGTCGGTAGCCAAAATTATTCATTGTTTGGCCGAATGGCTTACTAATGATCCGGCAGTAGTCATGGAAGACGGTCAAAGAGGTGAAAGTCGCAGACTCGAATGGTAAATGATGCAGTTGATTAAATACATTGTTAATAAAGGGGGGCTTTTCTGTTATATTCTTGTCCGGCTCGCAAACCGTGTCCAGGTATCCACGCTGGACCTGTCTTGGGGTCGGTGAGGGCAGTTGTTTCTTGTGGCGGAATATGTACCTAACAGGCGAAAATGAGATTCTCCGCAAAGTGGATTCGGAATTACTTCAAATGTAAGTGCCATTGTCTTTATAGCCAAGTGAAAACTCCATGGAAGGGCTTCGGAAAAGCCACCTATACGAGCGCAAAGCTGTCCGTGAAATGACGTCAGAAAAGCTGCAGGTGACTGGAGAATCGGAAGGTTTGAGGCAATGAAGGTAATCACGCCAGAATTGTTTGTCTTCGGTTGAGGAGCAGATGGTCTATGTAAATATATTATTCCAGGTTAGCAAATGGTTCTACTGTGAGCATGAGGCGAGCTAAACCCATTTGTTTAGACCCCGGGAAGGTAGCTTCTCTAGAATGATCGCAAGAGCTCCAATTGTTACGACGTGTGGGTTCTTCATCTCCCGGAGAAAGGATCAAGCGTTTAAACCGGCTAGGTATTGAGGATGGGTCGAATGGTCACAGTGGATAAACCTTACTGCATTGGCGGTTGTAACTGTGGAAATCTCGGGAGTAAACGGGCAACGGACAAGAGGCAGCCAAACAGAGACAGCAATAACTCACGAAGCACTAACACAAGCTGGTGGCGCGCAACCGTGCCAATGATACATTAAAACTTATGTAATTTTGTTGAGTATACATGCTTTGCAGGCGCGTCCTTTACATCACGTCGCTGGTGTGACTCAGACTACAACTACTAGGTAGGAAGAAGGTTCTGCATGCGCAGGGTCAAGAGACCAATATAACAAAGCCTATTGACAAAAATTGAGTGAATAATACGATTGTTGGAGAAAAACAGGTAAACCGATGATGATGACAACAGTCCGAATGCGAGAGGCATCTTAGGTAAAACTAAGGACAACTAGGTTGAGACCGAAGGCGGGAGCAACATAGGTAAACCAACGTTCCAAGCGGAAAAGGAAACTCAAGTATCAGCCAAGAGCGGATGAATGCGGACGGCAGTGAGAAGAGTAATTTGTGAGAGTAATTAGGCTAAAGCACTCACAATTCCTTAGTCCAAAAACCATAAGAATCTAGAGAAAAGGGTCACAATGGGCCAAAACTATCCTGCATCGGGAGTCGCTATCCTACGTACAGTCACAGTAATAGGCAAATGCAAACCTAAGGTAGAGCAGAGGCATATGAAGAGAGGTAAGGTGAGCATAAAAATGGAAGTGATAGTCAAGAAACACTTAGCAATGGTCCGAGTGCCGCCAGTAATTAGGAGCAAGGTCGGAGTGGAGGAGACCATACGCACGAGGATAACTTGATTAGGCGCAATGAGTGTAAGCAGTGGGGAGAAAAATAGAGCGCAATGACAGAGAAGGCCATGGATAATAGAAAAATAAAAGCAACAAGAGTCTAGACGTAAGTGGAAGAGAGCGAAGTCTCTGTCAGTCCCTGGTCGGAAATGGCACGGCCATCTTAAAGTAGTAGGAATGCGAAAGACCGTTCAGATAAGAATAGTTTAGTCGGCACAAGGAGCTTTAGTCTTACAATTGTAGTGAGAACAACTATGGAGAGGTGGAAAGCGGAACTTGTCGGGTTAAATATCAAACAGGCTATATTATACAGGGGTGATTAAGTCCGGCAAGCTCCACGAATTGTGGGAGACCGACCAGACGACACTTGATTAGTCAGGGCATTGAGATTGAGTCGGACAGCTAAAATGGAAAAAGATAGAGAGGATCAGTAGTAAGGGGTAGGAAAGAGAGGGAAGATGCTGTTTTGACATTGGATGAACAAGTTCAGCAGATTCTTGAGGTAATAAAAGCTGCTTTGGTTCTACAGAGTCTAGACCGTTAACCTCCTGGTGGTCTGGAAGAGGTCACAGAGAAGCAGACTAGCCAGATAAGGCTACCTTAAGGAGGATCACTGAGATTTGGCTGCCCGAATGAAGACAAAGAGCGCAGCGAGGGGATGACAGTCAGGATGAAAAAGGTTTACTGCTAAAGTGCGGAGAAGCCAACGACGCTGTCTTGCGAAGGAATATGAATCGTTCAGTTCTGCACAATCCCCGGTAACATCCCGGTGGCCTGAGAGAGCTCAGAGAGCCGGAGACCAAACAGACGAGACTGGATTATTTGACATATCCGGGGGCCTGGTAGTGGTCCCAGAGAATTTGGCTGATCAGATGACGATAAATTAGGGCAGGGCACTGAGCGTTGGCCGTCCAATTGATGAATGATTGAGTGTACAGGTTACTGATGGAAGTGACTATATTAATAAGGGGTAAACAAGTCTATCGAGCTGTCAAAGTAAGCTTGACGTAGCTTTGAGTTTACGGAGGCTAGGCCGTTTAAATGTTGCTGGTCTGGAAAAGGTCAAAGATGCAGACCCGTCAGATGAGACTAGGTTATTGCAGGGCACTAAGAGTTGGCAGTCCGATTAAAGAAGAAAAGAAAGTAGCGAGCGCCATAAGGAGAGAATACGGTCCGGATAGAAAAAGGTTAACTTATAAGGTGTGGAAATGCCCATGGGGCTCACGAGGTATTGGGGCCAGAGCGTTCGGTCTTTTGCATAAATGCCGGTAACGTCACAGCAGTCTGAGAGAACTCGGAGAGCAGGGGACCGATCAGACGAGACTGGATTAGTCGGCACATTGAGAATAAGCCGTACGGTTTAGGTGGGAAGACAAATAAAGTGTCGGCAGAGGTGAAGTTTGGGATGGAAGAGGTTATATGAATATAATGCATGCAAGTCAGGCAGGCTCGCAATGTGAGATAACTTGTGTGTTGGTGATGCAGAGCCCATAACTGTATTTCGATAGCCTAAGAGCAGATTAGGGCAGGGCACTGTGAGCTCGCTCTCCGGTTGAAGAAGTAAAGACAGAGCATGATAAAAAGAGGACAGAGTCGAGAGTAAACGTTTATGGATAAGAAATACGACAGTTAACGTGGCTCTCGAGGCTATGGTGACAGAGCGTTTGGTCTTCCGTGCAATAGCCGGCGACTTCACAGACGTCTTAGAGAAGGAGACCGATCAGACGCGACCGGATTGGTCGGCGCATGGTGATTGAATCGTATAGTTCATTTGGGAAGATAAGTGGTGTCAATAGGATTGGATTGGGCATAGATAGAAGTGGATATATTAACACAGGGCGAACAAGTCCAGCAGGCTATCAAGGTGAGGGAGACACTGCTTTGGATCGACGGAGTCTAGGCCGCTAACATCAGGGTAGCCTTGTAGTAGTTCCAGAACATATGACTGATCATATGAGGCTAAACGAGGGTATTGCACAGAGAGTCGGCTGTCCGTTTGACGAATGAATGAATACAGACGGCGCTCATTCATTTAAGCGATGGCCAGTAATATCACAACAGTCTGAGAAAAGTCGGAGAGCAGGAGACCGATCAGATGAGACAGGAGTACTCGGCGAGACGAGCGTGAGTTTGGAAAACAAATGGAGTGGGTCGAGATGTAGACTTATCGTGCAATTGCTAAAATCGTTTTGCTTTTACTATTTAACTGCTGGCTAGCCAAACAACCACAGCGTGGTGCCCGCTGGGTGATTCTGGTTTAAGCCGTTCAGGCAAATAGTTCGGCGGCTGTGTTCCAGAATGTGTTGGGTTTTCGCCTCTCAAGCGTTCATCCTATAAAGAGACACAAATGTCTGCTTAACAACGCTGTGACGTGACGGTCGTTACTCGCCACACAATAAAGTCACTGCCCCAAGGGTAACTAGAAAATCCTTCCCAACCCACGGACACCAATCTTCTACTCGCACATTGTTGAAGATATCAAGCATTCAAGGATGGAGCAGCACTTTTACAAGCACAAACTAAACAGATACATAAACATGGTTGGCGGCATCCGGTTTCGGATTTGCCTGTCACTGTGGCTAGCCACAGGACGCCTGCTCCTACATAGAGACCATGGGTGGCTTGCGCTGCACCACCCACAGTTCCATCCACACACCCCATATCCAGTATAAACCCAAAGGAATAAGACCGGGAGGTATGCCGATGGGAGCCACGTTTCATCAACGACGCCCGCCCACACTCCTTCACAGGCAAACACAAGCACGCTGTATTTGGGGAATCAAGTGCACATAAGGCGGTGGCTGGACCGTAGTCCGATCCACACTGGGTGCATGGAACCGCTCTTTGAGCTTAACACGGCCACAAGGACCGTGCACCTCGTCCCCACCAGCAACGATCAACTGCCTCCTGGAGCCAGTATGGACGAGATAGTGGGTAATAGACAGGTGGGCACCTTGTCAACATGCACATCAAGCGCAGCCATACCGGGGACATCAAGCAACAACCATTCACTTGAAACGGAAAGCTAAAATAAAATAAATACAATACTGCATACAAATACGTTGGCATAACTCTTCGCTAAATTACCGTCGAGGCATGTTATTGTGCGTGAATTTTAATCGTGGCTTCTACTTTCTTCGAACTTCACACTACACAAACATCCACCATTAATCTACCATCGCCCATTGGACGTCTGAAGGACAGGAAAGAGGAGCTCAGGGTAGAGAAGGGCAGGTACTTGTGGGGGAGTGTGACGGTGAGCTCTTGGATTGGCTAAGACGAGCGGGTGCTCTGGTTTGTGGGGCTTGCGGCTCAGCTCCTCAATAGCCGAAGAGAAGGAAGAAGGACGGCGCATGGTGGGTTGTTGTTTGAGAAGAATTTTCGGGTTGGAGAAGCTAGCGGTCAGTAGATTTGTAGAGCCAAGAGTTAGAGCCGCATAGGCAGGCGCGAGGAACTGGACACTGGTGTGCAAGGAAGACAAGATGGAGAGGTACGGGGAGCGCGGAGGGGGGAAGAAAGATTCGGGGAAAAGCCATGGACTCGGGAGGAAAGAGAAGATTGTGTTGGGTCGTCGATGTGGGTGAGAGATCCTAACTGCATGATGGTGGAATTAGTGTTGAGTTATCGCGCGGAGTACTGTAGAAAATTGTGTCCACATGAAGTGCCTAACGAAAAGGTTTGGGGGGAGACGTTGGAGGGAGATGAATGGCTGAGACGCAAACTGCGCAAACGGGGTACGCGCGCAAAGAGGTGTGTTGTTAGTCGAAGGTGATTGAGGGGTAAGCGGCGCAGGATGTTGGGCGGTAGCGCGAGTAGGTATTATGAGGGAGGTATAGGGTTCAGATGGGTCGGGGCGGAGGGCGCTGAGGAAAGACGAACCAGATAAAGTGGATTATGGAAAATGCGCTGTCGCAGCCTCTTTTAGAGGGTATAAGCAAAAGGGACTACGCTCGGTTGTTCGGTTTAGTATGCGTGAGTGAGAGAGAGACGAAGTAGACCGCGGGCCGCGCGGCTCATGTCGTACGGTAGAGAGTCAGAGAGAGAGTGAACATTGTGACACTTCGTTGATGGAAAGACGATTGATCGAGATTCTGCAAGGATTGTTGCGCGCTCTCCGTGGGGCAGAGTTCTTGAAGGAGACAAAGCACCTGAAGGCTTTATGTTTAGTTAGTTTTATAGTTGGGGTGGGGGCTCGGGGAGGGATGTGTGGGCTGCGTGGGGGTTCGATGCGAGGATGCAGGGGTAAATTTTGGTATTGCGAAGGGGGAAGACATTTAGGGGGTTGTTTTAGTTGAAACGTATGCCGCGGGTCTTGTTGAGTACGTTCTAAGGATTTAGACGGGAGTTAATGAGTGGTTACCTTTGTGGTGTAGGAGTTTTCGTGGCGCGATATTGTTTTCTCGGGAGTGGAGGGAGATTACTTGTTGTAAAAAAACACGCTGCCGTTGCTCCTTTTCACCACTCGCAAATCAGTTTGGGCGAGATTTGAGTTGTGAGGCGGTCCGATCTCTCTCTCGCTTTAAAAAGTTCATAGTGAACGCGCCGCGCGCGTTCTGCATTGGAAGATTACGCCTCTGTAGCAGCAACTGTTCTCGGGGCGGTTGGCGGCAGAGAACTTTGGTCTTTATCACTCCAAAAAATGCGCGCGAGTGATGTCAAAGCCACCTGTGTATGTGTAGTTCGCGGCTCTTGGTGATAGAAATTGAGAGGGCAGATAGGTGGGATAGGCAGTAGGGGAAGGGAGGTAGCCAGGAAATTGAGAGAGCGCGCAGGTGAACGCTGGGCAGGCGCAAGAGTACCCGAGAATTGGGGGGGGCGAACCATAGCAATGTGTATGTCTCGTATAGGTTGTAGATATATCGGGGTATTAGTCTTTCTGTGTGTGTGTAGAGACTTGGACACGCAACAAATGGAGGGTGGAAAGTAATAGATGCACGAGAAGGGTTCCGTGATCTCGCTTGTTGGGTGGGGTGTGTGTTTTGTGCGGGGGGGGAGCTCGAGGTGCTAAGATCGCAGGGTTGAGTGGGTAGAGATGTGCTAGAGACAGACGGGTGGTATACATGCGGGGCTTGATTGAGGTTTTTTGGATAAGTGTAGAGCGTCAGAGGGTATGGGGGAAGGGGGTTGAAGCGATTATCTAGACAGCTTGACGGGGGTTGGGCTGTGCGTGGGGGGGTCGTAGGTGGATGGTGGGTGTTGAGTGGTATGGTGGTTGCCTCAGTACTGTTGGAGAGGGGTTCGTTTCCTGTGTCTTTGTTTGTGTGCTGTAGTTGTGGTGTAGGCTGGTCCTGGTCATCGATGGGTGTGATACGATGGAGGGCGCAGTAGAAAGTGAGAGAAGAAGAACGCCATGCAGGAGATGAGATGAATGACCCTACCTTGTTTAGAGGTTAGGTGGGGGGGTGTCTGTGAAAAATTGGTGTGCTGGATTTTGAGGGGTAGTTGTTTGTGGAGGGGGCTGCTTTTTGAGGATGGGTACATATAATTTGAAGGGGTGTGCTAATCTGATAAGAAATGCAAGTGAGCGGTAAGTGGAGACTGGGAACCACGAATACTGAGCAATGGCCTCATTTCCGGTGGCGAGTAGTAGCAATGGCGCCAAAGAGCTAGTAATTCCGTTTATTTGGTGTTGTTCGGTTGCTTGCGTTTTGCCGTTAGGTTGCGACAAGGGGCGGTCGCGGCGGGGTTTCCGTTCTCAACGCCGGCCAGGTAGTATGGCTATGCTGTGTTACTGCAATAGCAATGTTGTCCTTCCTCGGAGAAGAGGGTCTACCCATTATTGGTTGTTTTTTGACACTTTTGTTTGTGTCGTGCTGGTTTGTGAGAGTCTCCTGATGTGAGTCTTGACTTTTTACAGCATGAATCATGCAGGGGATAGTGCGCGTGGGGTAAGAGGGTAGAGGCTGCGTGGGTGGGACTAAGAGGTGGGTTTGTGGGTTGTGTATGGGTTATTGATTAGTTGATGTATTTAAACTTTACGGTAATGTGAGGTCATAAGGAAATTCACCATTAGTAGGGCGTCGGGTTGGCTGGAATTACGTGTGGACGCGTTGCGGTTAAAACGGGGCGTGCCAAGAGTAACGTAGAAAAAAAGATGCACGCCGATGGACCCTTGGTCGCTTTTTTGCCATGGCCTGACTGGATTAAGAAGATACGTGGAGTGCACTTGGCGTTGGGTAGTTAAAGTCAGTAGAGTAAGTGTGGTTTTTTTCTCGCCAGAAGGACAAGCTGGTGGAAAGCATGCTATGAGTAGAGAAGCTGCTGGTAGAAGTGGTGTGTATTGGGTTGTTTCTGTGTGACCTGATATGGAGCATCATCAAGAATCTTCCGTTATGTTATGGAACACGGAAGATATTGAGGATGGTGAAGAATAAGCTGATGAGAAGGGAATGAGAAAGAGGCGCAGAAAAGAAAAAGAAGAATAGGGGGAGGAAAGAAAGGGCCGAATGGAGCGAGTAATGAGCAAGGAATTGATAATCTGGGGGTCTCTATGTAGGCGCAGAAGAGAACCCCGCTTTGCTTGTGCTCGTGAGCACCAGATAGCAGATTTCTTGTCAACGCGCGTCAATGGGCGGATTAAAATTGCACTTATGTGGGCAGATAGCTGTATAGCGCTGTGCTAAACTCACTGACGGAAAAAATTGAAGAAGAAGAAACGGAGATAATAAGGGGAGAAAAGAGGAGGGAAAGGGGAGAGAAAGGCATGATGGCGCGGGAGAGGCGGGAACTCCGGCGGGACGGACCTCGGGAGCATCTGGAACTCGTGGTATCTGCTCGGAAGAGACCTCCTTGCTGAAACCATCGTGGTATCAGGTATGCAAAAGATAAAAGATTGAGGAATTTTACCGACTACCGATTCACGACACTCGGGGATACATTTGGAGGTTGGCTCTGAATACGGCTTAGGATTGTGTGTGATAGGATTGTGGTTTTAGTTGAAGAGACATGTCGTGATTCGCGTTGGAATAAGCACACTCGCGAAAGGTTAATGGATAAGCCCATTAAGCAGTACTAATGGTACTCTCTTAGTTACCGAGATAGAGGACAGGAAGGAATGCTCATCGGGCACTTTGTGGCGCGTAGTCGATAGGAGGTTTGATGACTACACCTCCGCCCCCGCGGCGGGGCGGACAGAGATGGTTAAGCTCTCGCTCGCGTGAGAGAAGGATGTCACAGGAGAAGTCACGCATAAAGTGGCAAGTCGGAGTGGTGAAGAAGAATGAATAGAATAGTGTTAGTATAAGATGCTGTAATATGCGCCGGTTAATTGGACCTTGTACAAAATTGGGTTTACCGCTGTATGTTTGTGTTTGCATGTACTTATAGAGATTGGCGCTAAGATGCGAACGATCACAAGCTACGCTCGATTAGCTCAGTTAGTCAGCACTACAACTTAGACCCTCCTAGCCGAAGTAACCCGGAAGTCTCCTGGCGCGAGGTAGTCAACAAATTCAGTCGGCTGATTGCAGAGGCTCCAGAGCTAAAATCTCAATAAGTGTACAACCGTTTCTTTCTTTAATAGCAGACTGTAGTGTTAGGTAGAAGTTGAGGGAGCATATTAAGGTAGTAGTCTCCAAATTGATCGGAATGTATAGTGTATTGCATCGCGGAAGTTTGGAGTAATGGCGCGGGTGGGTCTTTGGTGGTACAGAAGACTGCTCCAGTGTGGGGTTCTGAGTACATGAAGAACCTCTAGTATACATACTAGGTGTAGCCAGAGGTAGTAACCACTCCTGACCCAGAGCGAGTAAGTCAGAGTCGCAGACCAGAGAGTACAGAGTCCAGAGTAGAGTAACCACTGCACATCAACTGCTCTAAGCCAAAAATGAGCAAAGTCTCCCGCCCTGTTGTTAGCTCCTAACAGCGGAGAGGGACAGAATCATTCGCTAGGTTAGTGTACGCCTTACTATTTGAGATCGCGCAAGCTACCGAACTGTCCTGCAACGCGAAGCTGCAACGCCTCAGTGAGGTTTGGTCTAGGTGGAAGAGGTGGGTCTGTTGAGGATCTGGTTTGGAGTGTTATGAGTGTTGAGGTGTGTTAGCAAGAATAACGGAATTTCCTCCACTCAGGACGGCTTGGGTGGCAGGACAGGACAAGGGCAACTGGCCTTTGTGGATGCTGTGGAAATTTTTGGAAAGTGTGATCAGCAGCGTTAACTACCTGCCTTTGCTGGATAAAGCGTTGGGTGACTATTTGGGCAATAGATCGGACGCCCCAGAGAGGGGTCGCATTGTTGTCAGTGGAAGGGGTCTTTGCGCTCAACTAGAAGGTTTTCGAAAGAAATTCCCATTCCTACGGGCTGACCAACTGTTGTGGTCGTCTTCGCTCGCCAGTGAGGGGTGCTTAATCCCGCACCTCCACGCGTTTTGTACCGCGTGTGAGGGCTTGCAAGTTAAGCAATTGGCTGTTGAAGCGTGCTTCTACGCAAACGACCCAGCTGGCCGCCTACGGCACGCTTGTCGTAACACCATATCGATTGCTCTACTAAGGCGCTGCTCTGGAAGGAAGCATTCTGGTAATCCCAAATGACCAGGGATTACGCTGGTATAAGACACAGTTTTTCGAGTGAGTGCCACCGGTTAGATCCCGTCTTCATGTTCTCGGCTATGTTGGAAGCGTTGGAACAGCGCACGTCGCCGAATTCAGACCCAGGTAGGTGGATGCAAGAGACTGGATCCCGCTCCAGATGTCACCGCCCAGGATTCCCGATGTGCATTGCTGTATATAACGCGCTCACTAAGGGTCAGTTGATCATCGGCATAGTTGCGCGAGATGAACTACGTTGTGGTTTTGGTGCTCCTTATCTGCGGAAAGAACGCGGATCACGGTGTAGAACATGCTAGCGGGGGGCGGGTAGAAGCACTGATGCAGCATATTGGGCTTTCGCATCGGGAACTGCGGACGCCGCTTGCGCTACACGGAATTTGAGCTTTTTTCTAACTGCGCTAGAGTAGATTGATGGAGTGTGAGTCAGCTGACGCTGGAAAAGGCGTTGCCATGATCTACCTGACTTTTTATAAGGCTTTAGACCGTCTAGACCATCGGATCCTACTCTCCAAGCTTCAGGATTGCCGTTTCGGCGACTCACTTTTAAGATGAATCGCAAACTTTCTACTACAACAACGGTGAGTGGGCCGTTTTCGGAGCTCTTTATCAGACCCATACAAGCCGGAAAGCTCAGTTCTATGTCCACGTTTCTTTCGATGTTTATTTACTACCTTGCATAAGGAAGCACTACAAACTTTCTAATGGGTTCCCACCACTGTAAGATCTAGCGCAGGGTCCAGGCGAAGGCGGATCAACACAAATAAATAAATAAATAAATATTTTATTCACGGCTATGCGAGGCACGCCCATGGAGGCAGGATCAGATTTGTACAACTGTACAAACATTTTATGGCGAATGTAACACTGACAGTAGAAAATTGTTCAAATGTCCATGATTGGAACTGTACAATAGTGAAAATCAGAAACAATAATTTGGCTGTCATGAGATACGGGACCTCAGCTGGTAATAAATTGAGAATCCTGAATGATCCATTGGAAGGTAATAGAAGAGCACGCTCAAGCGATATATGCCAATAGAGTGAGTTCGTGCACAAGTAAGGCAAAGATCAACGTAGCGTACCTCGCATAGTCGAGAATAAAATATTTATTTATTTATTTAAAAAGACGACATTATAAGCAGATGTAGATATCCCCGTTTAACGATCCTATCTAGAATTGTGACGCGGGCTTGTCGTGTTCCATCTTTCGAGGTTTTCTTTACTGAAATCCTTTTTTGAGGACAGCAATTAAATAACACTACATAGATAATTTAGCTTTGTCAGTTTTCTTGTGATCCGAAAGTACTTGTAGTTCCAACGTACTCGGAATTACTTGTGTGCCTTCCTTTGTCACGGCGTGGTTGTCGTGTTTCACCGCTTGAGTTTTCCTTCTCGGAAGCCTTTTGTGGAAATAGTGTTGAATAACACCGACCAAAAAGCTTGACCTTGTGTTGCTTGTGGTTCACACGGGCTTAAAAAAGCCTCGTTCCTTCAATCTCGCCCAGCTCCAACGGCGAACTTGCCTGCTAGTAAACTTGGTCTTTGGTCCGTTGCTGTCAGCGAGTCACTGTGTCATTATCCGTCTTTTGACCACTGTACGCTATCCAGCTACCTCGCCTCTTATGCGATCTTTTCCGTTCGTCAAAGGCGGATGTACTTGATTCAATTCTTGGTCGCACTGATCAGTGTATCTTCAGTTATCCATGTGACAGCCTCTGCTCCCTCGCAAAGGTCATGTTGTTATATCCCTGGAGTCCACTTCGGCTTTGTGACTTGGTAAGTTCATTCCAGTACACTCGTGTCACACTTAGTCATTCCGATTGGTGCTCTCGTCGCTTGCATAAGTTGTCACCGTAATCCGGTTCACATCTTTGCTTCTTATCTATTATATTCAGTTCTTTCTCTGAACCCTCTCCGTCACGCTGGTTGTCAAGCGCTGCTTAAACTCGCCGTGTCCGCCTTCTGACGATTCTGTGGTCATGTGTGGTAAAGTGGGTTGTCTAGAAGCGATTACAGATTCGTCCGAGGGCATGCAGTGCGATATTTGTAGCCGTTGGGTCCATAAGGCCTGTACTGGCTTGGATCATAGACAGAACGCTCATCTGTCCAGTAGCGAGAGTTTACTCTACCGTTGTAATGACTGTTGTAGGCCCAGGACTGAGCGTTACACACCAGTAAAGAGCAGTCCTGTTTCTTTGGAAAGGTTGTTGTCTCTGCTTGTCTCGTTAGACAAGAAAGTTGAATGGATTGTGCAGGGCCTAGAACGCTCAGATCTTCTCTGTCAGGAGACAGTAGAAGCCACTGGCAAGTTGTCTGATCCTGCATCTGATTGTTTACTGTCGAATGTCAGTTTACCTCTTAGCAAAGACCTTGTTAGTAACGAGCCCTCAGACAGCGTGTTTGATTCGGCTGTTAGCGAAAGAGAGCAGCAGGTTTCTGCCCTTGTCAAAAGAAGGCGAAAGAGGGTTAAAAAAGCGGCAAAATCAAAGGCGGAGATGAGAGGTCCGTCGGGCGCCCATTCTCCCCTCAATTTCTACTACTACGGAATCGTTGCAACTGGAAACATCTACGACATTAGAGCCTATAAAAACGGACACTAAACTGAAACCAACGACGTCCACGGGGCGTTCGGTAAATATTCCGCGTCGCAGAGACTCGTATACCGACTGCAGTGTTATTTTCAGAAACGGCACTGAATCTTCTGCTGTTCTCCCGAAAGACCGTATGCTAAATGATCTTGAGTGGTTTAGAGTACGCATTACCAAACTCCTGCCTCCCGGCTTCCCCGGTGTGACTGTGCGCAAACTAACCAGACTCAGTAACTAGCCAGCCAACAAGTCTCGCCCTCGCTTGTTGCTAGTTGTTCTGTCCACTCCGGAGGAGCGCCAAGCACTTCTGCGTTTCGCCTTTAAGCTCAAGGGCACTAGTGTCATTGTGCACCCAGACCTCCCTTTGGCGGATAGGCTGAAATTGCGGGAAGCTTTGAAGGATCTTAAAGCCCGCCGTGAAGCAGGAGAAAAGGGTCGCCGCTTGGTGGGTTTTCGGGTGATGAGCCGGCGGTCCACTTCCGCCCTACCAGAGCCGGTTCTGGTGGCGCACGATCCCTGACACACAACGTTAAATCCCTTCAGGTGATCTTAAGCAACGTGCGTAGCCTGCGAAACAAGCTGTGCGAAGTCAACGCTCTTGTCGACGACTGCCCTCCAGATGTCCTCGCATTCACTAAAACGTGGTTGTCCACCGACGTCACGGACAGTGAAGTGTGCTTGCCAGGCTACGCACTGCTGAGATGTGACCGCACCTCTGATCGGCGCTGAGGTGGTGTTGTTTTGTACGTTAACTCCGCACTTACTGTCCGTAAGACGTATAGTTTCAGGTCATCAGAGAGTGATGTTGGGGCACTCGCAGTTAACCAGTGTATTGCCTCCGCGCCACTTAAAGTTGTGTTGGTCTACAGAAGCCCCGGCAGCGCTGCTAAGGGGCTTGCTGATTGCATCCGCGAGCGTTCCGCAAATAGGTGTTTAGTGATGGGGGACATCAATCTTCCCGCCGTTGACTGGCAGAATGTTTCCTGCGAAGCTGTTACAAGGTGTTTGGTTACCAAGCTTCTCGAGCTAGCCTTGCATGCTTCCCTGCACCAATTTGTCGATCGGCCTACTAGATTCATGATGGGTCAAAACCCGTCCTCTTGGACTTGAGCTTCGCTAAATCCATTGATTTTGTCACCGATATTGTATACAACTCACCTTTCGGTGCTAGCGACCACGCATGTCTCTCATTTAAGTGCGCCCTTCGTCGTCAGACTAATGATCATCCGACCGAGTACCAAATAAATGGCGCGCGGACTTTCAGACAATGAAAGCCAAAGCCGCAAAGTAGCCTTGTGTCATTTTGGAAAGTGACGACATTCAAACGGCCTGGGACAGCTTTAAAGCGTACTTGAGTGAGCTCTCTCTCTCCCATATACCACTATCTGGCAGGAATAAAACTAGGGCAAAGCCAACCTGGTTTGATTCCGCTGTACGCAAAGAACTTAACAGACGTGCCAGATGTTGGCGTACTTACTTATCTGCTCCGTCATTATGCAACTTCAAGCGATATCGTAAGGTTCGAAATGCCTGCAGGCAGTATCTACGTGGTGCTTGTCTACATCATGAAGTAGAGCTTGCTCCTATAGCCTCATCAAACCCGAAACGCTTCTTCGCTTATGTCAAAAGGCGAAACAACATGAATTCGTGCATCCCAGTGTTGTTTGGCCCGGACGGCACTGCTGTTGTCACGGATCACGAAAAGCTTGTTTGCTTGGAGAACAGTATGCTGGGGTTTATGTTAGAGAGTCACAGCCGCCGCATATCAGTCTCCAGGCAAAAGTTCCTGAGGGCTCCCACTTGGAGGAGGTTTCTATAACCGAGGCTCAAGTGCTCCGGCTTTTGAGGCAGTTAAATCCCAATAAAGCTGCCGGTGGAGATGCTATTCATCCCAAACTGTTGTACGAGTTGGCTGATGAACTTTGCTCTCCGATTACGCATCTTTTTGTGAAGTCTCTACGAGGCTGCTCTCTACCCAAGGACTGGAAGGAGGCTATTGTTTGCCCCATTTTTAAGAAAGGTGATAAGCACCTCCCTGATAACTATAGACCGGTCAGTTTAACGAGCGTGCTGGTCAAGTTATTGGAAAAGCTCGTGAGGGACGCTCTCGAAGGACATTTGAAAGCGTTTGACTTGCTTAATCCTTCTCAGCACGGTTTTCGTAAGGGCTATTCTTGCCTTACTAACTTGTTAACCGCTCGTGAACACTGGGCCGAAGCCGTTGATTGCGGGAAGGCAGTAGACGTGCAGTTTATTGACTTTTTCCAAAGCTTTTGACACCGTTCCACATTCGCGCCTTTTGTACAAGCTGAATTCCTTTGGTATTTCTGGACCAGTCTTACGATGGATTTCAGCTTTCCTAATCGGAAGGGAAATGTGTGTGCGGGTGGGTTCAAGCTTGTCCTTCCGCCAATGTGTTCTCAGTGGCGTGCCGCAAGGTTCGGTTCTTGGCCCCCTTCTCTTCACTTTATACGTTAATGACCTACCTGATGAATTGGGTGTGCCATCCCTAATGTTTGCGGATGACTTAAAACTCTGGTTCACGATAGACGAGCCGATTGGTCCACTGACCCTACAGGAGGCTCTGGATAGACTTTGGCACTGGTCAATTTTGTGGCAGTTGCCAGTTAATTTAGGGAAATGTTCCGTTCTACGCGTTGGTCCGAATGACCCGCCGACGCGTTATTTGCTTGGCGGCAACGAGGTACCGCGAGTTCAACTCCAATCTGACCTCGGTGTTTTGCTGTCATCTGACTTCAAGTCCAGTGAACACTGGAAGACAGCTGCTCGTAAAGGCTTCAACATGTTGTGGATGATCCGCAGGTCATTCGGGATCATGACCACCGACATGTTTGTTAGACTATTTTCGGCTTTTGTAAGGCCGCACTTGGAATACTGCGTCCAGGCTTGTCCTCCATGCCTGGTTCGTGATAAGATGGCAGTTGAACGAGTCCTGCGGTCCGGGACGAAAATGGTGTACGACTTAAAGAAGCTGACGTACCCGGAGAGGCTACGTAAGTTGGATATGTTTTCCATGTATTACAGGCGGCTTCGGGGCGACTTGGTCCTTACATATCGTATATTGATGGGTCAGATTGGTCCTGATTTGACTGGACTGTTTCGCCCAACTCGAATGCCAACCCTTCGTGGCCACCCATTAAAGTTGCACAAACCCCGGTCTGACCGGGTTTTGGCAACTTTTAGATTATCGCGTAGGGTTATAGCTTATTGGAACACATTGCCTGCAGACGTCGTGATGGCACCGACGTTGAAAGAGTTCGAGCATCGACTTGACGCTCTCGGTCTGCAGTTTAAAGTCTTCCCCTTCGTGTCTTAAACTTTTCTTCGTCTATTACGGCTTACGCTTCTTTAACTCATTTTAACTTACATTTTAATATTGCCTACGATATTAGATTAGCTTGTCTTCTCTGTTTTCTTTTCTTTACTGACACTACTGTTTTCTTTTATTCTTCACGTGGCCGGCACAGCGGGGACTGCTAGTGCAGGGCACGTGGGCATTGTTTGGTTGACCATATGAATCGTGTGTGTTGATTTGGCTCTCCTTTGGCACATCAAGGCACCGGTTTCCCTGTTGGATCAACGACGTTTTCGAAGGTGGAACATTCGCGGGATTTTCCTACTGTTCCGGTCCCAATTGAACTTGAACTTGATGCGGTCGT
>OX104064.1:167782383-168103222 GCA_944474145.2 Dicrocoelium dendriticum | reverse complement strand
TTTGGCGGAGATACTTTGACTGGCACTTGTTCAGAGATCGACTGGCATGCGAAGAACGGCTTGAAACAGCGCAACGTGCAGGCGAAATTGGCGGAGCCGTCGACACTAAATGTGGCGCAGATCGCCCTTGCTCAGCTTAGAAATGTTCCTGAAGGTCTCCTGTATTATCCAGATAGACCTGGCTCCTAAAATCTTGTAACAAACTTCGCAACTATTTTGAGGATGAAAAATGTTGAACGCTACGTTCCCAGTGGTGTATGTGGCCGGGTATCTCTGAAAATGATACACTGTGGCCTTCTGACCTGAGCGTATTATAGGTGGTCCTGGAGTCTATTGCATATATACCCATCCTTAGTGTATTTCTAGCCTTTTCGCGAAATATTAGCACTTAGTTACCTATGTTTCTTAAGTGTGCCTGAAACGTCTGCTTTCCAGCCGCTTACGTTGTAGCTAGTTACTGCGAGGAATTTTGGGCTAGCTAGAGAATTTCTAGACAGCTATGCCTATTTAGCACTTTTACTGCTTCCCCAAATTTAACATTTTCTTTTCTTTTCTGATATCCGTTAGTTAAGCAAAATCCACTTTTAGTGAAACATATAGTTTCGTTATACGTAGGCTGCTATTCAATCGCGTATAACTTGCTAAATATTGCACGCATCGCACCGCTTTTGCATTTAATGTAATCAACCGTTAGCACTCGTTATAACTAGCTTATGTTATACTACTTTACGCAATATTCTAGCCTTATAAGAGGTATGGTTATAGATTTATTTAGCTTGAATGGTGGAGCCAGAAATCAAATGTAGCGTAGGAGCGGTTGGTTACATTTCCCGTTAATTCGTATTTTTATAGTTAAGTACCTCGCCCTAGTATGCTTCTTAAGCAACGCGCTAGTTTATATATTCCTTACTAGAAATGTTGTTTTAACATTTTCTTGTTCTTTTTAATGCAGCCGTTCTTATTGCTTTCCATGTGCTCACTTTTAAACGTGACGACTGAGCTTGCTGAAATCGTGCAAAGAATTTTCAGTGAAGTTCGGGTGAATTGGATCCTGTCTCCAAAGAAAACGTGCACGACTACGGCTCTGCACAACTTTCGCCACTAATAATCTCAAGGAGTAAAATGATCGCTTGCAGAAGCCAGCTAAAGTTAAAGTTCAGAGCAAGTATAAATAAATAAATAAAAGGTATATCCTAGGTAATACAAGGCACACCGTTAAAGGCGCGACCAAATGTGCACAGAGGCATAGCTGCTATCGAATAGCAAAACATTTCGTTTTGCTGAAAGTTATAACCGAAACGTTGTAGTGCATAAGAGTGAGTATTTTGTCATGTAATAGTCCGACAAAGGAACATGGTGGCGCTGGGGCGTAGAAAAAGCCATCGTAACTGTTGTGTTAATATTCAAGTTCGGCTTGACGTTGCCATGCCGTAATCCATGAGCACAGGAGCCGAAACAAGCTTTCGGTGCAATCGGTGTCCATTAATATTCGGAAGGTTTGGTTCTCTGTCACAGCATTCGCCATAGTAAAGTCGGTTGAGCAGGTGGTAGGTAGAAGCCTGATGACTGATGACTACGTCAGTGTGAAATATTCAGCTGTGCCTTTATTTGGTGGCGAGTAACATCAACCACGTTACAGGGTTGCTAAGCGGACATTTGTGGCTCCTTATAGGGAGAATGCTTGCCAGAAGGAACTTCAACACGTCCTGGAATACTGCCGTATCTTCTGTTGAACAGGAGTGCAAGCCGGCGATGCATCCTGCAGACCGATTTTACACTCTGTTTTTCGCAGTTTGACGGCCAAATTTCTTCCATGGTTGAGCGATTGGCTTGGTAAGGATCCGGCAGTAGTAGTTGTAACCGGTCAAATATGCAAAAGAGTCGTAGAATGGAATGATGAGAATTGGTTCCTGCATTCGAAGAAAACGTGCACAACTGACTCTGCCCGACTTTTGCCACTAATAAAAGCAAGGATCACAAAGTTATCTGAAGGATCCAGACGAACTTCCCGGTGGGCGCGTACAACCCCTTCAACTGCATACTTAAAGGGACCTCGCATTCGTATTGGCGAAAAAGAGGCATTTGCCCTCACTGTTCGCATTCCTCATGCAAGAACATGGGATTTGTGTACCCATTGATCTGATCCTTTACGGGCACAGCATCTAGAAAATCCAGAAATATACCTTTATTTATTTATAAGTGTGCCGATACTGACGAAATTTTGCCTGAAGTATTGAAACACGGCGGACATGCTTTGGTGGCCGCACTACACTATTTGGTGCAACTCGTGTGGCTGGTGGAGGCGGTGTCTCTAGAGCAGAAGAATGCGCTTGTGCTACTACTATACAAGAGCAAAGGATAATGCAGTGTGCTACGAAGTATCGTGGTATCATGTTGCTGAGTTGTGTGGGCAAGCTGATTGACTGAATCCTGCTCAACCGCCTTGTCAGTCAGGTTATGAAACCAAACGTGGCGGAAGAGAAGTGTGGATTCCGTTCTGGCTGCGGCACGATTGATATGGTGTTTGCAGCTATATTGTTGCAGGACACGTGTAGAGAATGACACCAGCATTTGTACTCGCTTTTCTTTGATCCCAACAAGCTATTTTATACTGCTAATTACGAGGCGTTGTGACAGGCTTTGCGTAGGTTTGGTTGTCGGAGTAAGTTTGTAAGTTTAATTGTATGTCTGCACAACGGCGCGTGGCATGTTTGCCGAACTACCATCCCGTTAGGCCAGCTGCGTACCTCGGGTGTACCCAGTTCCAACAAAGTTTTCGGCGTCAATGTTACACCACGGTGGGGCATCGTATTCCAGCAATTGTGCTGATTTCCTGGGCCCCTAGTTGGTGCTCTACCAAACCACTTCGCATGAACTGAACGTTCAGTCAACGCCTGCTAATGGACACTGTTCCTTAAATTCGCATCGCTGTTTGCGGGCAGTTCTTTAACCAAATGCTCGGAGTGGAGTCACCTAAGTCAACTCCTTGCTTCGGCTTGGGCAACCGGGTAATATCATGCCCTCTTACGGAGCCATGGACTGTACTACAACGTGCTCATTAGCTTCTGTTTCTGCTTCTCACCCCCACACCACTTCACCACACCCCAATTGTCCGTTTTCTAACAATCCTCACTTTACGTTGCCTGATCCATATATGCAACCAACTGGATGCGATTCCGATTGCGCCGCGGGCCAGAGAGTTAAGCCAATGACTCTCCTTCGTCCATGATCTTCGTTCCGGTTGGCGTGCTTAAACTTTCGGATACGCAAGTAACGGTCAGCAAGCCGGTCTAGTGCGCACACTCGAGTCCCTAGAAGTTGATGTCTGCTGCCTTCCAGAAACATGGTTGCAATGTCCCAGCACTGTGCTTGCATTGACATCCCCCAGTGACCACGAAGCCAGATATCACCTGCGTCTTTCTGGTGATCCCGAAGCAGCCTCAGCGGGCTTGGCTGATGTACGTATAGCACTAAGTGGCAAGGCCGTGGCGGCATTACTTGACTGGTTCGCGATTAATAGCCGAAAATGCGCAGTTCGGCTTCGGGGTTCATGTAGAATCAACAAGCGCAGCGAAGAGAGGCGCAACTAGTTTGTGATCTCCGCTTGAGCTCCAACTGGCCTTACAATGATTTATTACTAGATGAAAGCAAGTGCTTGACATGTCCCGTAGGATGGTTGGGGTGAATATGATGAACTCAAAATATATCTGAGTCATCTACCGAGCGTCTGCCTAGATGTATACTTTGCTAAATTACATCAAAAGTAAAGAATCGAGCGTACGCTTACAGAAAGACACTAGGGTGCAGCGATCATTGATGTAAGGTGTGAGAAGAATTAATTATGGTCACTCACTTGGGTACATTTGTGACATAAAACCAGTTGACGTAATCCACAATAGAGGAGTTTAGGTAACAAAATGCTGGGAGCTAAGAGCAACATCTAATGGTTTTGTTGCAAACATCCAAGGTAAAAGAGGGTAAAACTGAGTCTGGGAGTGCGTTCCAGGGTTGGCAAACCCCGAAGGAATAAGTTATTCTGTCAACACTCCAGACGGCTATATTGTTCCTTCAATTTTAAGCAGTTACCCCTGAGTTGCATGTTGTAGCTAAGTTTCAGCAAATGACGACATACGTGGTTGGGGTCACTCAATATCTGATATGCTAATATGAGATCCCTGCGCAGCCTTCGAAAGCGTCCGCTGAAAACTCCCAGCAACTGCAGCCTTCGGTGTTAAGAGTGATAGCGCAGGCCCTTTACATTCTTTGTTGCTCTTCGTTGTGGTGCCCCTAGTGCTTCTAGGTCGCGCTTCAACCAAGGTTGCTAAGCTTGGATAGCGTATTCAACACACGCGCGCAAGTAGGAATTGTGCATCATTAGTAAGAATGAAGAATCAAATCTCCCGATAGCCCTTCGCCGCATGCCGACGTGCTGGTTGCCTTCTTGGCAGCTACCTCAGCCTGTTTTGAACGGTTGTGGTCGCCCTGTACGAGCACACCAAGGTCACCTTCCTGGGAGCTGGTCTGCAATCCGTTCGTCCCAAGTAAATGGGTGCAGTTATGTCTATGACGTAATTGTACCACGTGACATTTGTCTTCGTTGAACGGTAGGGCGTTTTGAACTGACCAATTTGACACTGTGTTACGATTGCACTGGAGCCGTTTGTGGTCGTCCGGTCCTCTGATCCTTCGCCAGATCTTGATATCGGCAGCGAAAAATAGGAAATCGGAAGCAACTAATCTCGCCATATCGTTAATGAACCCCAAGAATAGACGAGGTCTAAGAACCGAGCTTTGTGGTACTCCACACACCATATCGATTGCATCAGACAATGATTCTCGGACTCTCACCACTAGCCGTCGTTCGTGTAAGAGATTGCCAAGCCAAAACAGCATTGGGTCGCCAGTGCCGTAGTTCCGAAGATTCTGAAGAACAATTCAATGGTCTAAGCGATCAACCGCCTTTGAAAAGCCCAGGTAGGTGACCTGGATTTCTATTCCATCATGAACAGCTTCAGTCCAGCTATTACGTGCAATCAATTTCTTGGTATTACACGAATGCTATTGACGAAAGGCAGGTTGCTCTGGAGCTGTTAACTTGTGGCTTTCCGGATACGGCATCAGCGTATCTGCGATGATGGATTCCATCAGTTTGGATAGTAGGGGAAGTAGTGTTATTGGATGGTAGTTGGCAGGATCAGTGCGGCTACTTCCTTTATGGATAGGAGTGATGACCCCTCGCTTCCATACTGGTGGAATATGGTTTCTAGACATCGCTGATAGAAAACTGCCAGTGGTTGCGCTAGATCACTTGTTACCGCCTGTAGAGCCTTTGGTTGGATGTTGTCGACTCCAGGAGAACGTTGGACACGCAATGATAACAACCTCTTCACCGCAGCTTCCGCAGTGAAGGTGATGTCTAAACTCGATGATACAATACTGGAAATGAGATGAATGCGCTCGTTACCTGCTGGAAAGTTTGGGAGTAATGAAGCCGTAGGAGATCGGCTGCTTCCGTTGCTGTTCGAGTGCACCTATCATCAGTGTCCAATGATTGAACCCCCGCTTCACCTTTCGAAGGCCGATGACGTGCCTATAGAGAAGTTCGCGGTTCGTGCAGAATCTCTTCACTAACTCCTGCTGATGAGTGACCTAGTCTTTACGTATCAGTTTCACATAGAATTTACGATGTGTCACGGATGTAGTCCAGGTTTCGGCATTCGAGCAGTCCTGGTGATAGCGCCATGACAAATCCCTCCGGGAGATACATTTACGTGTTCGGCTCCTCAGAAATGACTTATGCTTGTTTTTGGTTTAGAAGTTCTGTTCCGATGCGTGCAATAACAGTGCGCTGAAGGCCTTTGTGAAGGTTTCCCAGGCAACCTTTGGGGGGAATTCGGTCAAGAACCTCCATGCTGCATCCTTCACCAGCTAAGATAACACATTGTGCGTGACAGTATGCACTTATCCTCCTCCTTTTCAGGGTACTCCGCATAGCATATATAGTCAAAGAGTAGAGTAACATGATCACTGCCACCTAGTAGTGTGCTTGTAACTGTCCCATCAACCATGAGTTCTTCGTTAATTAGCACAAGATCCAGTTTCGACTGCCTGTTAGCAATTTGAAACCTGGAGGGTGAGGTTACGTGGTTGTACAACGAGTAGCTAGCCCTTAGCTCTTGCAAGCAGGCTTTAAACTGTGGATCGTTGCTTGCCGGCGTTTCTATGTTGTGCACCTTAAAGTCTCCAGCCATAAAAATGCGGGGGTAGGACGTGGTCAAAGAAAACTGAAAAACGTGGTTTAGTTTGGAGTCCATTTCCGACGTTGCGTTGAGTGGGCGATAATTCCCGGCTAGTAGACATGTGTCCTTGTTTCGCAACAATAGACGTCACCAACATGAAACAGGAGCGCGGATTTTCGGGTGATCGATAACTTCACATAGGAGGTTTGTATTATAGTAAAGAATCTCACCGCCACCGCTTCCAATTCTATCGGTCCGAAGCAGCAACCTACAGGGTAACTCGATCTCAGAATCGCGTAGCTCAGCGTTTAACCATGTCTCTGTAATCATGACGAGGTCCCGAGGTTGTGAGGCGTGGAGTTCTCTGAGTTCGGCCAAATTGCTTAAAAGACATCGGGCGTTTGTGTACATGCAAGATAGAGCTTTTGTTGTTAGGAGTGCGCTGATGGATGTCAAATTGGTGTTAATTTTTAAACCGGTTGTTAGGTGGCCGGCCATTAATCCATTTTTAGTTTATGAATTTTCTTCAAGTTGCATGACATTATTGAGCGCCCTGAACAGACGTTTCACTTGTGCTGTGCTCTGTCCCGTTGTGTGCCGTGGGCGCCGTTGTGTCGGTCTCTCCGCAGGACTGTGCAGATACGGAAGTTGCAGCGTTTGCAAGTTACATCGAATTGCTTCCGAGTTTTGGCCGTTCGCCTGCTGTCTTTAGCCGGATCTCTGTTGGTAACTGAACTCGAAACTTTAGCCAGCTATTCAACAGAACTTGCGTCGTTCCCTCGGGGTATAATATTACATTCATTAGTCTTGGACCGCAGCACTTGTAGTTTAGTGATGACGGAACTGTTGTCAGGGATTTCGCAATAACATTGTCAACGGAGAGTGCTTCGCGGATGTAGCAATACTGCTCTTGGTCATGTGTTTGCGCATCGTGATCAGAAGAATGCAGTAGCTCGGGAACACCATGAACGAATATTGTTTCCTTGATATCCCTATTAAGAATGCCGTGCTGTTTAACTGCTTCTTTTGAGCGATCTTTCCAAGGTATATCAGGTAACGTGCGCGCTCCGCTCGGTGAGTTTCGAAGGCGAACTGCTGGGAGCAGGACTGCCGCTGTCTCGTCTGCTGAGTCTAGTGTTACCCGAAGAATTCGAGGTTCACCAGAGTGCGCTGATGTCAGATGACGCGCTACGCGTAGCAGCATTGCAGGCTGAACCCAAATGCCAATCGCCTAGCAGCTGGAACTCTACTGGTTACCATCGGCTTGCAACTTGCCTTTTATTGTGCCAGATTTTTATACGGGAACCATGGTGCACCCGTGAGTTAACGCAGCCTGATTTTGTTTATCGAGTGTCGGCTTTATAACTTTTGCCAGCAATTTGGGCTGTTTAGCAGGCAACACTGGAGTTGACGGTGAAAGCTGCTTTGCATCACGCGGGCTCGGCACAGAATTTGGACCTATGTATGTCGCTCACGGTGTGTTTGTCGAGGCAATCGTTACGTCTCGGGCGTTGCGACTCGGTGAAAGACGAATTCTACGGTCCATGAATAATGCTAAAAAGTCGGATGTCGTTATAATTGCTGGGGATTGCATTTCACGGTTTGGCCGCCTGTTACCACACGAGGCCACCTTGGTGTTCACAACGTTCTCTATGAAAACCGCTCTGGTAAGGGAGGATGGTCTCTCACATTGTGCGAAGACAATCAACTATTCCCCTCGAGCACTAACTTCAATCGTACGAAAAAGCGTTCCTCAACGTGGCGCCGACTTCCGCCAACACACATGTTGCCTTAAATTGATCACATTGCAATTAGTGTCAGATGGCGTGGCAGTCTACTGGACTGCAGGTCCTTTCGGTCCACCTGCACTGGCTCGGAGCGTTCACTGTTCTGGGCAAAAGTCTGTGCGTGTTTTAACCGTCTCGAAACACGAAGCACCGCAAGGTTGATGTAAACAAAATAACTGATTTTTCTGTCCAGGCAAGCTATCAGTCTGCACTGGCCTACGCACTCATTTGCAATCCACCTCAGGACCTAGGGCGACCTTGGAACTGTATACAGAAAGAAATGACCATTTCCGAATAGTCAAGCTGCGGCCTAGCTGGACGTTCCTTAAAACCTTGGATCTCAGCTACTGCTCTGGAGCTGTTCGAATTCGGCAAAGATAATCAGGCGGAAGCGCAATACAACGAGCGACACCGTTCTGCCCTCCGGCTGCTTAAGCAACGCTTACACAAATATCGCGTGACGTGGTGGTCTGAGCGTGCCTTAGAGATGGAGACCGCTTTTCTCTCTGGCAACAGTCGCAGGCTTTTCCAACTCATTTTGTCTCTGGCCTCAGGAAGCCTGTGTCAGAGAGGCCATTTGGGAGGTATATGAGCCTCCGATTACCAACCAACAGTGGCGTACGGACCGCTGGGCCGAGCACTTTCAATCGCAGTTTACCTGGCCTCCACCATCTATCAGTACATAAAATAAAAATTGTTGTTCCCCTGGCTCCTCCAACTGTATCCACCCAGTGTTGTGGGTCTGCCTCGAAATTCGAAGCTTGAGCGGTTCAGGGCTGCCGGCTCAGAGGTTCCTCCTTCGAAACTATTCAAGTACGGCGATGTGGCAATCATTAACCAGCTGACTGCACTGTCCGCAAAATTCTGGCATGAAGAGAAAGTGCAATCCTCTTGGGGCGAAGCAGTTATGCTCACGATTTTCAAGCAAGGCGCTCGCAATTCATGTCTAACTCACCGCGGGAGCAATAATATTTCGGTTGCCACTAAGCTATGCGCATCCATTCTGCTTCGCCGAATATCGCCGTTATGTAAATCATACTACCGTGCAGAACAAGCTGGTTTTCTTCCCGGCCGCGGATATGTGGATCAAAGCATCACTCTTTGTCAGCTCCTCGAACAGCGCCACATGTATCAAAGGCCCACTATCGTTGCGTTTCTAGACATACTTGCCGCTTTGGACTCCGTTGATCGATCTGCTCTATGGCGTTGCTTGCTAAAGAACAAGGTTCCAGAGAAATATGCCACCATCTTACTAGCACTTTACTTTAATACATCCGGCAGAGTTGCGTCTATGGCAAGCTTTCCACGCAAGTTGCTGTCAATAGTGGTATGCCACAGGCCTGCCATATGTCGCCATTCCTCTCCAACTTCGGAGCCGAAGATGTTCCGTCGAAGGCTCTGGAAGGTATCCAACATTTTGGTCTAGAGCTTCCACTGGGTGAGCGCGCGACTGACTTAGATGTGCTGATGACATCGCCTTTCTTGGTGACCATCCTCAGGGTATGCAACTCCCTCTGGCTCGTCTTGCGGTTGAAGCATCTAAGTATGGCATCAGCTTCGCCCCATCGAAGTGTCAAGTAATGCACAAGGTGTGGCTTTCACCCTCTAAGGTGCACAACTTGAACAGGTAGATAGTTTCGTCTACCTTGGGAGCTGTGTTCTGCTGACGGTACTAGCAACAAAGAAGTTTCTCTTCGCATCGTTAAAGCCCGATTAGCATTTGGCAATCTAAGGCACTTGTGGCGTCGTCGCGACGTCTCATTCTCGACAAAGGGTCGTTTTACCGGCCAACAGTTCGTTCAGGCTTGTTTTATGGGTTCAAGTCCCAGCCGATAGGCGTGAAAGACAGGCGCCGTCTTTGTGCCGTCGACAACGGTAGCTTAAGCAGGATTGCTCGTGTTTGGTGGCAACCTCGAGTTAATAGCAATGAACTTCGAAGTCGCACGTTGGGGAATGCAAGTATTCCCTTAAACAAGCGGGGTTTGTTGCGTCAGTTGAGGTGCCTCTGTCACAACTTACGCATGGCACCTGAGCGTCTACCGCTGTAGGGGATCGCGTGGTTATCAGTCTTTCACTTGGCGACAGCATATGAAATGGCTGACTTCGTGTCTAGCCGCTGTTGAATCCGTACGTCTTCCAGGATGAGGACCCAGAGATGAGAGGTGACAATGGCTTAACACTCTTGAACACGTGGACCGCAATCGGAATCAGTAGAAGAACTTTTTTCACAGTGATGTGTTGACGCACATGTTTAATGCTTCAAACATTGTAAATGACAAAAATGGGAAAAAACGTCGTGTGGAACACCAACAGTTGAATGGGCAGTCCTCGGATTACTGCAGTTATCTCTGTTGTGAAGCAAGGCTTTGTCTTGCCTTCTGCCCCGCTTAGCATCGATTTGCTTGCCATGAGTTCTTGTGCTTTGGATACCGCTAGTACTTACTGTGTTTGCGTGGATCACCGCCTTGCTGGTGGTTTGCTATACGTCCGTCTTTTCGGTGCGAGAACTAGTCTGTGAGACAACTATCCGTATGTTGCAGTTTGCTAATGATGTTCGTTGTTTGCACACAGCGCGGACTATTTTCAGCACATGACTAGTGCTCTGGCTTCGACAGCGGCAAACTTCGGACTCACTATCAACACGGGAAAAAAGCTCCGGCTCCTACTGCATTCACCGGAGCAGCCCACTTTAATACGACCGCATATTAAATAAACAAATAAAAAGTATATTCTCGAATTTATCGAGACACACCAAACCAGGCGTGATCAATATTTACATGCAAATATGTTTCGCAACAAACACGTTGCTATGTATGTAATCGGCAGTAAGCCGAAAGTCGTGCAGGCTTAGGAAATTGTAAATTTAAGCATGAGGAATAAAGTCGTCAATGCATGACGACATCTTGGGTTCTAACGTGATAATGTAAACAGTCAGGGCACTACATATGTAGTGAGAACGATACATGTAGGCAGGGAATATCTTAGTCTTGAACCTGTCAAGAAAATATTAAATCATGATTCTAATCGACTTGCCAGTATGTAGTTGTGGGCAGTGACTTTATTCAGTGGCGAGTCACATCCGCCACGTCGGAGTGTTGTTAAGCGGACATTTGTGGCTTTTTATGGGGAGAACCCTTGCCAGGCGAAAACCCACCACGTCCTGAAACACTGTCAGAAATTCGTTTGTACGCTAATGTACAACTAGCAGAGCAGCTCGCCGACTGATTTTACCCTCGGTTATCCGCAGTCAATTGACTTCCAATTTCCTCTGTTAGCTGATCAGGTATCTTTGGTCGGGGCGGCCATGATGGATGAGGCCTATGGAGGATGAGACCTTAGTCATCTTTGTTTGTCCAGGTGAGCAAAACATCAGATTCTTGCGCCTGAATTTTTCAGGTTTATGTATGCTTTTCAGGTGTGTGGAGGCCTCGTGTCCAGCTATCATTACTGGACATCGGTCGTGGTAGTGAGCGAATTTGTATCCATTGCTTGTACAGCTATGATCTTTGTAGGTCCTTGTGAGTTACGTCCTGTTCCGGCCAAAAATGGTTTCTGGGTCCAATTCTAGATCTCCAAGCAGTTCCGGACCTCGGAGAAAAGAGAAGGTGACGATTGGTGATGAGCTATAAGAACCCACCTTTTGCTTCTCCTAACTTGGGATTGCGGTGTCGACTGAGCAGCCGCTGCACAGTGAGCTACATGTTCTCGTCTCGAAGGCAGCGGCGGCATTTGGGATGCTTGAGTACCAAGCGTGGAACAACCATCAGCTTACCCTTGGTAGGAAGCCGGTGGTGTACAAAACCATAGCGCTGTCTGTTCCTCTATAAGGCAGTAAAATGTGGCCGATGAACCGGCGGGCTGTGCGTTCTGTCGAGCATTCCATCAACAGTAGCTGCGACGGACCCTGCGCACGAGTTGGTGCGACAAATTTGAGGACACAGAAGTGCAGCTCCTAAGTAAAATGTACGCAATCGACGGCGTACTTTTGCTGAGACACCTTAGGTGGCTGGGTGATGTGCAGTGTATGGATAGGAGGCGGATACCGAAGCAGCTTTTATCCAGCCCACTGCGTGTTGTGAGGCGGCATGTGGGGAAATCAAAGTTTTGTTACCCAGACATGATCAGTGAGCCTCACTTTCTAAACTTGTTTACTGGTCATGGGAGTCGAAAGCGGGTGCTCGGCGTGCATGGCAAGCTCCGAACACGAAGGCCGTTGCTGAGGTGCAAGAAAAAGCCCTCGGGTATACAGCGCAGAAGCGGCAATTGCGTTAGCGACAGGCGTCGATGGGTTGTACTCCATCGACATCGAGCGCATGGTGCTGTGGCACATGCGGTCACAGATGCATGAGTCGGGCAGGCTTGATGAGCTATGAGCAAGGCCACTCGGAGCCAACTCCGAACGACGACAGGCCTGTTGAGCACTTAGGCAGAATCGGCGGAGCGTTTGTAGGTACGCTGCATTAGATCAACTAACCGCACGCTTGCGTGCTGAGTCTCTTTAGTTCAGGCGGCGTGTTTGCTATATTGTCCTAATATTTTTTCATATTAATGACTAACTGAACTACCTTCTACAAAATTGCACACGTCGCTTAATGTAATTGTAGTTCACTACGATAATCTTTTCGTCTTGGTGGCATTTCTTATTACATATATTTTAACGTATTGAACCATTCGCAGGTTTTCGCAAACAGCGTTTTCATACACACATTCAGTGGAGAGTTAGGTCACCGTATCCGTATGCATTGTTCGATGTATTTTATGTTATATCGCCGGTTCAAGTGCTTGCCTGTTGCTTGCTATTCCCGACGTGGCTGCACTTGATGTGAATATAGACAAGCTGCTTACCTGCTTATCACTACCTCGTCCATACTGGCTACAGTTGGCAGTTGGGCGTTGCTGGAGAAGACGCGGAGCACCGTACGTTTAGGCGTGCTAGGCTTGAAGGGCCTTTTAATGAATAACTAAATGGTTATATCTCTAGCCCTGGCTAGAAGCTGTGCCCCCTAAGGGGTTCGAACATATCGTACAGTAACTACGTGCACGTACATGGGTAATAATGGAGTTAAGTTTACGTACTACATGAGTGCGAGAGTTGGTATCATCGCTAGTAAAAATAAATAAAAAAGCGTTTAAAATAAATAGTTCCTAAAAGCGGACAGCACTTAGGCGGAATTAGCTGGATATCATAAACGTAGAATATAATAAATATGCATGATCAAGGCATGGCGTCGATCGCCATACTAAAGTGCCTTTAATCGCAGTCAAAATAAAACCATTTTTATTGCGTAAACATTGCTAAAAAAACTAAATATTTTAGTCGGAATATTGTTGGATCGCTGTACAGGACAAGAGCAAACTTACTGCGATACCTGCAGTATTTCAAGAGCTCTGGAGCGACAGCTAATACCGTAGCCAAAAGTCTTGATACCAGCACCGTATAACTTTTCAAACGCATATGGCGAAACTGAGAATATCTGTAAAATGTGGCTCATTGTTATAGGACTACAATAGGGCTGCGCATCCAGAAATGTGAATTATAGGTCCAAAGTAGCCGTACTTAAGATGTACGACGCAGTGGCCGCAAAACACACTTTCCAAGCGTAGGCAAAAAACCTGCACAAATATATGAACCACCTACAGGGAAACGCTGGTAAGGCACTATAGTATGTTTTGCCTGCGTTGCTTTACCAGGCTCATTGTAATTAAATCACGGTCTAAAGACATCCGGGTGTCAATTTTGGAGGCTAGTTGGTCAAAAATCCACTGTATACGTAAAATCTCCAAAATTATTTAACTTTGAACTGTTGTGAATGTTGTCCCGACATTACACTAGTCTAGTCTACATGGATAAGTTAGGACAGCTTATTGTCTATTTGACACGAATGAGCCTGTAAATCCTAACAAGCTGTTAAACAAACGCCGCGTGACCTATCAATTTTAGGTCATTTTATGCACCTGTAACCATGGACCTGCCGTGTCAACATGCTACATACGTCTATCGTCCAGAATAAAGAACTGAATGTCCGAAAACCAGGCAAATGCTTGTAAACGTGTACTTCGCTAAAGCCTGCATGGTTAGGGCCTCAAGTACTTTATTATCCATGGTTATGGTTTTCCAGACGTGAAGCATTAATATGCCGCAGCTGTTGGAACCTTCTACTGTGCAACTGTTTGCGCTTTATGCGCAACTAAGATAAAACGAGATGGTAGTTGCTTCCTTGCTCTCAGCAGCTTACTAGTACTACTTCTGTTTCTGTGGATACGATCTGTTTAATCTCTACGATTAAGACTGGATAGCTCAATATGAACAAAGTGATGTATTAACTTTTGCAGGATGCATAAGTTAAGGACAGTACGTTGCAGCCACAGTGGTTGGTGTCTGAGGTAACTACACCGCTGTCTGTAACTAAACGTCTGGTATTTGGGAGCAAACATGTGGTCCGACTTATGCAAGCTGCCACGTATGAATGAACAGTACATCAAGATCGGGCTTATCTGGCTCTTGTAAAGTTTTAGACGCGCTCCGACAGAGTGTAGGTGGTGGCTTTTGTAGAAGCTTGATTGTCGTGCCTTTGCGACTTGAACGTGCACTTGCTCAGAAAATATGCAACGCATGGATTAACGCAGTCCCATGTCTTTGCTGCTTTATGTAGCTGGATCGGAAAGCCGTTAGTCGTGAGCAACCAATCAGGAACAAAGCAATTGTTCGTCAAGGCACCAGGTTGTTCAGCGGAGCAAGCCACTTTTCATTTCTGACACTATGACACTAGGCACTTAAGTCTTTCCATATTCTATCGAGTGCGGATGTGGTTGTACCTGTGGGGAAGACGCAGATGCTTTTGATACCATCAGGGAACAAAAATAAACGGCCGTGCTTTACGCTGTTGCAGATATCATTAACCTAAAAAGCGAGTGTTGGACCTAAACCGCTTCCCTGTATGACACCGCTCTAAACCGTGACCAGGGAGGATTCAACATGTGATATTTTTGCTGACTGCGTGCTTCTCGTCAGATGTGATTCCAAACAGTCCACGCCATAAGCCTTGACATTGTGTAGTAAGTGCTTATACGGCACTTTATCGAATGCTTTTTGCATATCCAGGTACAAAGTGAGTACTAATGGATCTGAGTCCAGCGCTTCGGTGACCATGCTAAGGAACTTTAGCTGGCTGGTCGCGCAGGATACAGTACTCAGGAAGCTATGGTGTGGCCTGTTCAGGTGGTTGCCTTCCTACAAGAAGTCCATATGTGTTCGTTTAACGGTCTTTCTCATTACCCTGGAGCTGATAGATGCATGGTTTATCGAGCGGAAATTAGAAACCTCCCGCTTCGAGCCAACTATGTGACGCGGCGTGACTGTAGATTGTTATCAGGCTGAAGGAAATTTTCCATACTGCTTGGATTTTGTACAAAGCTTCAGGAAAACCATAGGAATGGGCGGAATTCCATCTAAAACAAGGTTTGAAGATGGCTTAATGGTCAAAATAGCAGTGCTGATCCCTTTAAGGTCAAAATATACCGTGTAAAGTGGATGGATGGCAGTCACTTGCAGCTCATCACTGACTGACCCGGTTCCTAAACATTGAGACTCCTAAAAATAGGAGTTGAACGCCTCACATATAACAAGCCGATCAGTGGTAGTTTCGTTAGGGACAATTCTTAGGTTGGATACTTATGCAAATTGCTAGGCGGTGCGAGAACGCAGAAGCCAGCTGAGTTGCTTGGTTATATTAACCATATTCATGGCTGCCAGTCCTTTACCAGTATGCTTTTGTGCAGCTCTGGCGGACAATGCAATAGCAATTTTACTTGCCCTCATCGCATAGGCAAAGTTGAACGTCTTGCAGTAAAAGCGCATTAGCCAACCCATTCTAGTGTGCAACCTTGTTTGGCTGGTGTCTGTTGATCGACAAACTTTTAAACGGGAAAAGGGAACCATACAGTGCAGACAGAACATAATCTCCCTATAAATATTTCAGCACCTTGCGCTAGGGAGTCGGATAACAGGAACTAGGCAGAGTTGCTCGACTTACTAAGTAAGGCAAAGGTAATTCAGTTTATGGAATTCACCTGTCAGTGAAGCAAGATTACATTTTGTCGAGCAGGATTAGTGATGGAACACTTGATGTACACCAAGCAGTGCACTACATTATGAGCGCTTTCATGGAACTCCTGGCCTACTGATAAGCTCAGTTTCGGGATGCCTACAGTAAATACCACGTCACATATATGCTTCTTCTGGTAAGGTCAGAGGCATGTTGTTCCCAACCACCAAGGTTTATACAATCTAGTAAACTTACATACTTTGCAAAAGTGGTGGGCGACAACCATCAGTGATCAGGTAATTTGAAATCACCTGCCATAATTTTGCATTTACATGGATAGCTTGATGCATGCTCGAAGTTTCCGCAAGTGCAGTATCACTCACTTGTGCTGTGTTAGAGGCTCTACAAAGGCCCTCTAATAAAACTTTGGATCCCATCCTATCAGTTGTCACCCATACGAAGACCATAGTCGCTGCAGTGGTAATGCTTTCCGTCCTTGCCGTGCAATTTTCTTTTAGGTAGATAGCACTTCTTTCACCTTGTTTATGCATTTGAGATTGCACATACAGTTAGTATCATAGAAGTGTGTTGGAATCCTCGACATTGCATAGTATGAACTACGTTTCAGTGCCGAAAATTGCCTCCGGTGCAGTAAGGATGGCCAATGGACGTCGAACGGGCATCTTATTATTAAGTGACCCGGCCTTGATAAGTATGAGTGAGAAGGTACTATCGAAGTCGCATAGTTTTACGGATGACGCGAAGCCACTAATATCTACGGAGCCATTTGGAGAAGATGCATGAACTAGGTGCACGAAACTTAGGAGCTCAGTGCTGACTTCTTTGGCATCCGGATGGGCTACTCGTGTCTCGTCCGGGTCGGTGAGGACAGACAGAGGACGCAGGATTTTATGGTTTAGGCACCTAGCATTTACAAGTAGGAGTGAGTCAGAACACGGGGCCTATTAGCTTTACGGATGATGAACTGAGGCCATTGCTAACTACCTCGGTATCAGCAGTAGTTGTAGAAAGTGAGTGAGAAGACGTTGCATTGGATAGATGGGTGACGAGGTGTTTGGTGTGGGAGGATCCCGCTGCGGCTCAGCCCCAACTGGTATAAAAATGTGCAGGTGAGGAACAAGAAAGCAGTGGACAATTTAGTCTATGTAAATATAATTAGATAACTAAATAAACAGTTTATTCTCAAAGTTATCGTGGCACACCAACTCAAGCATGCACAAACTTTACAAGCCATTACGTCGTGCAACAGACACGCTGCTATGCAGGTAATTGACAGTGAACCCAGAGTTGTACAGGCTGCGGAAATTGCATAAGTAATCATGGGGAATACAGCTGTCAATGAACGACGATATTTGGTTTAAAGCGTGCGCTGCGCAAACAGTTAGGGCACTATAAGTGTAGTGAAAACGGTAGATGTAGCCTGAGAGTATCTTAGTCTCGTGGTGTCAAGAAGCTATTCAACTATGATCGTGGTCGAGTTGTAGTATGTAGCTGTGGGCAGTGACTTTATTCAGCGCCAAGTCACGTCCGCCACATCGCAGTGTTTTAAACGGACATTTGTGACATTTTACAGGTAAAACGTTTGCCGGCGAAAACCCATCACGTCCTGGAACACTGTAGTAAAAGCGTTTGTACACTAATGCACAGCTGGCAAAGAAGCTTGTCGACTGATTTCACATTGTCATTCGCAGTCAAATGCCTTCCCATTTCCTTTGTTAGCCGATCACGTAGCTTGGTCAGGGTCGCCATAATCGCTGAGGCCCTGTGAGAATAGAAGGGTAACGAAGCGTCACCTTGTTGAGTGTCCGTGTGAGCAAAAGTTCAGAGTTTCTTGTGTCTGGGTTGTTCAGCTTAAATATACAGTTCGGGAGTGTAAAGCCATCGGATCCAGCTATGATTACTGGACAACAGTCATGATAGTGAGTGCAGTGGTATCCCTTTGTTGTTCAGCCATGTTCTTTGTGGGTCCTATTGGGGTAGTATTTCCAGTCCCGGGAGCAATGTATGTTCCTTAGTCAAATCCAAAATCCCCAAGAGGTTCCAGACCTCAGAAGAAAAAGAATGCGAGGGACAATCAAAGCCGCAAAGAACAGGCGTGGAACCAACCATGGTTTAAGCCCTGTGTTATGACAGAGTAGAGGCGAAATGATGTACACTGCGCAAAAAGGAGTAAGCTGAAAGTGTCTTTCGAATCTCCTACGAATAGCAATTGCCGTTAGATAGGTTGCTATCATCTACATAGAGAACAAAGCGTTGCCCCAGTAAGCAATCAACGTAATATAGGTTTACTATGACGCACCTATTGCGTGGAAGGTGAGAAAACAGGCTTCAGTGATTGTCGGCGATTGAAGGGTGGATGAACAGCTGGTAGCCAGCGTAGTTCGTCAGGCAACACACAATAAGTAAGTAGCTACCTAAATAGTTTGTGCCGAGTGATTCAAATCTCACTTAGTGGTAGAGCATCGGAAAGATAGGACTCAAGCAGTGAGTAAAAATATTCGATGGCTCTATGTAGAAAGACGACATGTGGATACTAAGAGAACAGTGATATGGCCGAGTGGGCTGAGAAAAGCCAGTGAGAGCTGAAAGCTTACACGAACAAGCATCGAAATCGTTACTGCGAGGCAAAAACAGAACAACTACGAAGGCGCGGTTAAGGAACGGTTTTGCTGATTAGGGACGAAAGGAGTAATCGATAGAAGAGCAAGTAAAGGAAAGCAAACCTACGGAACAAACGTATACATTAAAGTTGCTGCGAAAGACATACCATGTGACATAAGCGCAGCGCTGAGAAGAGAAAGGAGTCCTTATAGTGTGCTAATGGCATGGTACGAAGGTATGCTGATGCAGGAAAAGCCAGTGTGTATGTTGGACTCCTACGTGAGCAAGTGTTGCACACATGGCAGCGAGTAAGGGCTAACTGAGCATTTAGATAGGAGAGGCAAACCGACCGTTTGTGTGCAGACCAGGTGAGAGTATCGATGAAGTAAAACGCTACTATAGGTTAATTGACGGAAGAGCAGCGAATGCGCGGAATACAAGCATATATCAATGTGGCTGGGTATATCAGAGCATGCGGCTAAAGCGCGTCATCAGGCAGCAACGTAAGTTACGCTATAGTGCTAAGGTAATAGTACCAATTTGAATGGAGCCAAAGTATGCCAGTCCAAGGTAAGCCGGTAAAAAGGTCGACCTTACAACAAGTAAGGGCTAAATGAACCTATGAAACTGTGTGGCTAACTTGCCTCTTGTCATGACCACATGGGTCATGTTTGTTTGCCGGAAGAAAGCTAAGCAAAGTTGCTTGATGGAAGGGCGGCGAGCGGGAGGTGCGCATGCATATAATAAGGTTGTTAAGTAGTTCAGAGTATATGAGGCTAAGACGCGGCAACGCGCAGGTGCTCAGTACATGCTAGGGCGCTAAGAGAATCTTACTATGTTTGCCTGAGTGAGGAAAACCCAGTGAAAAAGCTGAGCTACAATATAAGTGGGTCACACAGGAGTAAGGGATAGCTAAGCATCTAACAAGGAGCGGCTGTGCGCTGACCTAAAGGGGTGGAGATGGTCGTCAGAAGAGAGCTAAGAAATGTTTAATGGAGAAAGGACAGCAAACTGGAGGAATGCCAGCGTACGTCAAGTTTGCTGAGGGTGTCATATTATATAAGGCAGAAGCGCGGCGGAGCGGGGGTACACAACTCATGTTAGGGTGCTGGCATAATACTATCGTGGATACAGCCAGGAAAGCTAGTCCGAGAGCTGGAAGATAGCAAGTAAAAAAGTCGTAGACGTCAAAACGGGTAAGGGATAAAAGAACGTCCAGCATCGAGAGGCTAAGAAGCGGTTATGCACTGATCTAAGAAGCTAAGAATGATTGCCAGAAGAATGCTAAAATAGTTTAGAGGAAGAAAGGACGACAAACCGGCTGGGTGCATGTATACATTAAGTCTACTGGGGACATTGCAGCATGTGAGGGTGAAGCGCAGGGGCGCGCAGATAATGAAGTCATGGCAGGATGCTAAGCTAATGGTGCTAAGGTAGACGGACCTGGAAAATGCCGGTGAAATATCTAAGCTCCCACATGAGCAGGAGTCCCAAACGTTACAGCGAGCATCGGATAAATGCACGTTTGGAATGGAGAGGCTAAGGAGCGACTTGCGCAGACCACTTGAATTATGTTTGTCGGACAGAAGAGAGGTAAGCGTGGTTACATGATGAAAGAACGGCAAACGGAAGAAGCGCAAGCATACCTTAAGCTTGTTAAACAGTTCAGAACATAAGCGGCATAAGTCTGAAGGATGTAGCAGATGGGCGTCAACCTGGATGCGTATGAAGTTGAGCGGAGCTGTGTAGACTGCCAAATGTAGTGCTCGCCGTAGGTGAATAGTTTGAGGTGGTGGTACGCGGTGCCTTTATACTAGTATCTGGGGTATGATATGGTAGAGTCCGTCTTGGTGGACCGAAATACAATTGCTTTAACTTGGTATCATTTAGGAGTTATTCACAATTCAATATTACACTAAACAAGGTTCTGCTATCGTCTGTACTCAGTTTCATTGGGGCTGGAAGTTTGCTGATCCTTTTGGCCATCCTCTCAACTTGTACTGCGTTTCCCGCAATACCGTTAACTTTAAAGGTTGTGCTTTTACACTTGCCCGTTGATATGCCATCCGGAACATTTAATGCTAAACTCCACACTGTCCCAACCAAGTTGCGGCGACTGTTAGCCTACGGATCATGGCATATTTAAGACAGCATTACATGGCAGCCTCATACGTTTCGTCTCCTTGACCTCCGTATGAGTCTTCTCCTAAATCTTGTCTCATATGTTGTGTCCTGCATCTTTGCTTCCGTTTTCAATTGCCACCTTTACATCGGCTGGGCAGCATAGACCTTGCCTTCTGCCTAATCGAGCCTCGTCCAAGCTGTCTCGCCCGTTTTCGTATAGCTGTAAGGCGGCAAAGGCGTACTGAGTCACGTTTGACCCTTCCACTGATATTTCATATTCCCCTGCTTTGGTTGTTGTTCCTCCTCAAGTTCTTCCCCAAAAGTTTGTAACTCCACATGACACCCTTATGTCTTTGAGCCACTTATCTCACATTCTGCTCAACTGGCTCACTTTTGTTTGCCTGGTGCTTGCGTCTCGCACTGATGCAATTGTTTTTGCTGTTTCCTTACCGCGCTTAGACCATTAAGGCTTGAAAGCCTGGAGCCTCAACAGTTTCACCTGCGGTAATTTGTTTCCTCACCTTAACCATACTATTTCTCTTCCACACTACTTTTCTAAGCCCTTTAATCCTGCCTCTACGCTAATTTGCCTGAGTACTCTGTTCTTGATCGAGCCTCACCCTGATTTTTTGAACCTATGCATGCCACCTTGGATTAATTCCATAACACCTGTTTCATCACCCCCCGTCTCCTTGACCTCCGTAGGTGGCATTTACTAAACCCCGTCCCAGATTTCGTGTCCCGGATCTCTGCTTGCTTCCTTACATGTCACCCCCACTTCTGTTGGGTTGACTAGTATCTGCTTTCTGCCTAATCCAGTTCCGTCTGAGCTACATCGCCTGCCTTCTGCCAACTGCTATGCGGCTGAGGTACGCTGACTCATGTTTGGCACTTCCAAGGAACTTGTTATATTCCCCTGCTTTTATCGTTGTTTTTCTCACGTTTCCTAAAGTTATTTCAATGCGCTGATAGGCTTATTTGTTTGAGCCACCAACACACACACCTCACTTACCTAGCTTGTTATCTGCCGGATGCGTTCGTCTTAAACTGCCTCACCTGCTTTTACTGTTTCCTTACTTCGCTTAGACCAATAAAGCTTAAAAGCCTCAAGCACGCGCAGTAATTCCTTTCTAAAAACCAGGCTAATTATCTTTCACACCACCTTTCTAAGCCCTATCACTCTGAGCATATGTGAACCTGCCTGAGTACTGTGTTCTTGAGCCCGCCTCACCCTGACCGTACGAATTTATTCATGCCGCCTTGAATTAGCTCAGTAACGGCTGGTTCAGCACACCAATCGTCTCCTCGACCAGCGTATGTGGCTTTACCTAAACGTTGGCTCAGAAAGTTTGTCCTGAATCTCTGCTTGCGTCCTTGAACTTTCCCCTACTTTCGTTGGGCCGCTTAGACATCTCTATTTGTCTAATCCAGTCACGTCTGAGCTCTAACGCAGGTTTTCTGACAGCTGCTATGCGACTCAGGTACACTGACACGTTTGGCACTTCCGCTGATTCCCTTATCTTCCCTTGCTTTGCTTGCTGTTTTTTACACGTTTCTCTAAAGGCTTTCAATGCAATGATACGCCTATTTGTTTGTGCCAACTATCCCGCTCCCACAGCTGGCACCTAATTTCATTGCAACTAGTACAGATAAAATTATACCACTTCCATTCTATCCTAGTTAGTATTTTACTTTTCCCTTGCTTGCTACCGTTTTCTCTTGGGCTTCACTTACCCACTCATTCCCGCTACTAATTAGTAAGCAGCCTTTATCCGCACAGATTATTTAGCTGGTCGCAGAACACAAACTACCGAATGTTTCCTGTGCTTTTCATGTACAACTTTCTAGGTTTTAACATATATGACTTTTACCTTCATACCAATGATGGCACAGATTTCCTTGGTTGGTTCTGCTTCTCACTTTTCTTTACATTTCTCTTTTCTTCCCCGCCGTCTAAAGATTTCAACAAAATTTTACCAAGAATCCCAACTGGCCTATGGGTCTGCGACCTACGGAAGCTGCATAGCCAAAAGTGGATCATATCAGACCTCCAACACACGCAAGCTTTTCCTGGTCTACTAACCTTGGTGAATTCGCACTGGAAGCCTTTGTCCCGATTATTGGCTAAGCCATGGCCTGGCTGCAAAAGTTCTTCAAAACGATTGATTACTACAACATACCTGAATCAATGCATAACTTCGTATCCCGTGGTTTTGGTTGTCAAACGTCCAAACACGCGCTTATGGCTTGTCAGCAATCTTAGGCTGCGCAGCGAACAAGGAAAATATGACTTTTCGTGAAACCAGTTGGGTGCCTCGGGCCTATACTATTCCAACCACTGTTTAGCGACGGTACTTCAGTACTTGGGGGGTTTTCGTCTGGCAAGCGTTCTCCTTATAAAAGGTCATTGATGTCGGTTTAATCGCACTGCGACCAGCGGATGTGCCTCTCATCTCGCTAAAGTCACGGCCACATGGTTACTCAACCAAGCACGCTCTAACCACCTAGGTCAATCAACCTTTCTCACACACTCCACGCGATCAATCACGACTGCAGTGGCACATACTAACTCTAATAACAGATAAACCTATTCACATCCACATACATGTATGAACTCACAGCTTTAAAGTTTATGGCTAGCTTGCATCATGGTTTACACCTTCCCTGACATTTAGTTCCACATTTAACATGATCATACCTACGTACGCGTGTCTCGCTTTGCACGCGAATAACTTTATTTTCTTTATTTAAATTTAGACCACATAAACATCATAGATGAGTGACTAGGTGTGCACCCTCCACGCGCCTGTTTGGCACTAGGAGCCTTCGAAGTTTTAAACACGGTGCTGTCCAAGAGGTTATATTCGGTCGTCACTTTTTGATGGAGGCTTTGAGCCGTCGTTGACTAAAGCCTGTTATTTTGTTTGGATTTGTCGCAGCTTAACTAAAGCTTCTGTTCAGCAGCCCGAAAGTAAACTGACTCAGCATAGTTGCACTGCAGAGTTGTTCATGGTTGGTTATGAGCGTACGCAATGAAGCTTCAACCTTGATATTCAGTTTAAAGAGAGCTTCAAATTTGGTAACACGCTTTACCAGTCGTTGCATCTGCAATGTAGTCTCTGCACCGTTATTAACCGCAATGATTGCAAGTCTACATGCGCCAACCGATCTATCGGCTGGAACATTAAGCACCAGTGCGCTACACAATCTCTGTCCGCACACAGCATTATGTGGTGCTAGGGTCTCCGCTTTTCTTATTTGCAAAGTTGGCGTCGTTGACCCCAGGGTCTCAGGTGAACACGGTGGCGTGGTTATTAAAAGGGGTCTGCAGATTTGATGCGTCGAAGGCTCTGTGCTCTTAGTGTAGGTTATGCTACGCCCGCATCGACCGTTGCATAAATTTCTTAGCACGTTCGAGTTGACTGGGGTGTATATAGGTTGCTCTAGTGTTTCCCCAAGCACTTCCCTTCCGGTATAGCGGGTCGGGTTGTACCAACAGCCCAATACGTATTATTAACTGAGGCGTTTCTTATGTTGTTCTCAGGTTGGCTGATTTGATCCACGTATGAGGTGGCTTTATGGATATTACTAGCCACAAGATTTGCACATTCCCAAGGCATCAGGAAATGCAGTATTCATGTCAGACGTAATGCCAAGATCCACAATAGGTGAGCCTCAGGTTCACAGGCGCCGAACAGTTGTCACAACTCGCCTGAATACGTCTGGTCTGTGCTTAGCTTGCTTTTAGGCTATCATAACGGCCTTGCAAAGCTGTTTCGACTGGTATTAACTTCATGTCAAGGGAAGTTATGCGAATTCTAACCTAGCTTAGGTAGCAAAGAAACTAGAGGACCGGTCTCACCGTAACGAACTTGATTAAATGGAGGCCTATGTTTTCTGTAACCCATTATCTCAGCCTTAAAATGCACAGAAGTCGTGTTCCAAGCCACACACTTTCATTATTATCTTTCGAAGGGTGTGCAGTTTCAGGCAGGTTGGAACCTACGACACCACTACCTTATCGGCGTTCCACTTATTGTATTTTGGTAACGCTTTTTGGTTGCGGAGCTCCTGGTTTAATAACCCGTCATTCTTGGATGCCAAAAGGGATTGAATACGTGTATTCCCAAAAGATGTACTTTTGAAGCTCCCAGATGTTGTACACGAGGTAGTCTAGAGTCGACCGGCGATTAAAAAGGAAAGTTGATCGATGTATGAAGTGTTTGAAAGAGTAGTCGATACAGCTGGCGATATTATCAGCTGACCGGAAGGTTATGTAATGAAATGTGAAAGGTACACTACATACCTCCCCACCAGTGCGCTAGTCGCACAATGTTCAAGCGACCAGGAGTAAAATACCCGGTGGGGATAGCTGGTAAAGACTGGCCTCTACCCAGTACAGTGTCACATGAAATACACTAGGCTGAGGTATGAAAGGCATGCAGTCTAATATTCTCTGTGTAAGGTACAATGAAACATTTCAGAGCAGTGCGGGATGGTAAACACACGGACGTTAGATTTGTCCAGGCTGGATAATCCGCTTCTTCCTCGTGCTAGATGTTCACTTGCATTCTGGCGGAATCTGGAGAGAAACAAACAGGAGGAGACTGGCAGCAAGCGGTACTAGCAAGTGCTCAGCAGAACAAGATGATATCTTCAAGATGTGTGATACACTAAGCGGTCTGGAAAATGGACTCGCCTTGCTGACCGTGTCTGCCGCGTATGAATATCTCCCTGCGGATTAACTTAAGAGGTTACAAGCTGCGGGTCATCTTCAAGGAGCTGTGGTGTCTGCTGCGTACACAGTGTCTTGTGAGAATCAGTAGATTGTTGTTTACAAGGTTTTTTGATGTACGCTGGTTTAAGACGATCTATGGAAACCGCATCGACTTTACCATTCTTGTTGATCCTATGATGTTTTTCGGTTCTAGCGAGCACTTCCAGTGGTCTTTCGTACGGTGGTTGTAACGGCTTGCGGACTGCATCATTTCGTACCCACACATGTGGACAAGCTTTGAGATCTTTCGGTATGCAACAATTATTGGGGTGTACGAATGTGGGGAAAAAGTGCAGTTCACGCATACATGAACGTAGCCGATGGACAAAATTTGAGAGATCTATAGCGTCGATGGCGGTCGGTTGAATGAGATCAGCCGGGAGCTTTAACGTGATACCATATACCAGCTCCGCGGTGAAACAATCTAAATTAGCTTTAGATGTCGTTCGAAGACCTAATAAACCAACGGTAAGGTTTCTGTCCAACGGGTAGTGTCGGAACATTCCATCAAAGCCGTTTTGAGATGACGGTGCAAACGTTCGCCTAACCAGTTCGATGATGTGTGGTACGCAGTTGTTCTTATATGCTTGGTTTCGAGAGTATTGGTCAACGCTCGAAAAAGCGTCGACTCGAATTGCGCACCGCGGTTAGTTGTTATGGTGGATGGTACACCATAATGCGCCGTCTAATGAGCCACAAAGTTATATGCTACCGTCTCTGCAGAAAGGTCTGCGATGGGTACTGCCACAGGCCAACGAGTGAAGCGATCGATGCAAGTCAGTAGGTGCTTGTATCCACTCGACGGCGGCAGTGGACCAACGGCGTCTACGTGCACATGACTGAAACGAGCATCGGGAACGGTGAAGTCGCCAGATTGGTGCCTGAGTATGCCGTTGCACGTTTGAACGTTGACATAAGAGGCAGTTTCTTACCATGATCTGCACCTCTGTTTAGTGCTGGCCACACAAAGCGATCAGAAATAAGCTTGCGAGTAGCGCGGATGCCTGGACGAGATAGACCGTGGATTGAATCGAAGATGATTCACCGATAGTTTGGTGGTACGACAGGTTGTGGTTTTCCTGTCGAAAGATCAAACATCAGAACATCCGAACAACCAGACAGCGGAATGGCTTTCACTTGAAGATTGGTTTCTTGCAGTTGTTGAAGAAACTGCTTATCCTGATGCTGCGCTTTGGCTAGTTCTTGAAAGTTAATGAAAGAATTTTCGAATAGAGCGTTGATTTCCGCCGTTGATAAAGCAGCTGCTACCGCGTTATTTGCGCCCGACAAATGTCGTATGTCAGAGGTAAATTGGGAAATGTAATCTAATTGTCTAGTTTCTCGTGAGGAAAGACGATCAGAAGCAGAACGCAGTGCATACGTTAACGGCTTATGATCGGTGAATATCATGCACGTAAGTCCTTCCAAATAATGTCGGAAATGACGCCCATTGTGGTACACAGCTAAGAGTTCTCTGCGGAACGTGCTATAACGTCGTTCGGCAGGCTGCAGTTTCTTAGCGAAAAAGGCAATTGAATACAATTCACCTCTCTGTCTTTGTTGATGCACACCACCAACAGCTGCATCTGAGGCATTCACCGTTGACTGTAACGGAGCCTTAGGATCCAGATGCACAAGAAGAGTGGCAGTTGCTAGCTGGTGTTTTAGCTAGCAGAATGCGTGTTTAGCTGATTCCGTAAAGCTGAATGTTTTGGCATCTAATTTGAGTACTTTGGTAAGTGGCTGGGCTAACTCTGAACAGTGCGGGATAAAGCTTCGGTAGGAGTTAACCATGCCAACGAACCGGCGTAACTTTTTGTTGGAATCAGGTATGGGATACTCAGTGATGACTGTCACTCTGTCCGGTAGGGGTGCAATTCCAGCGGAGAAAACACCGTGACCAAGAAAGTCTACCGTAGCAACTACTAACTGACGCTTAGCGGCGTTGATAACTACCCCATAATGCAAAAGTCGTTCGAAAAGCTGTCGCAGATGACGCAAATGTTCGTCATGCTTTCGAATTGCAACTAAGACATCGTCGATGTAGACGGAAGCGAAGTCCAGCTCGCGAATGACCTGATCCATAAAACGTTGAAACGTCTGAGCTGCATTACGAAGACCAAGTGGCCTTCGCAAGAACTCAAATAAGCCAAAGGGAGTAGTGACGGCAGTCTTAGGTACATCTTGAGGAAGAACGGGTATTTGGTGGTATGCCAATACTAAATCTAGCTTGCTGTACACTTTCTTTCCGGACAGCGAGGATGAGAAATCCTGGAGATGCGGAATGGGGTATCTGTCTGGGACGGTGATGGCGTTCAGTCCCTTATAATCCGGACGTGGTCTGTAGTCGCCGGGTATATTCTTCGGGACCATATGTAAGGGCAATGCCCACCTACTGCTGGATGGACGTATTATGCCCAGTGGTTACATATGATGGAACTCGGCCTTCGCTACAGAAAGTTTATCTGGCGCTAATCGCCGAGGACGATGAATTACTGGACTGCCTGCTGTCGTTATCCTATGAACGATCTCGTGTTTGATATCACCAGGATGATATCTGGGATTCCTTATGCTGGCAAATTCATGCAACGGATCCAAATACATCAAAGAAGCCTGAGGCGGGACAAGCTGCAGACTCATAGACATTACGGAGCTTTTAAAACCAGTCTGTGATAGTTGCGTTAGGCCATCTATGATCTGACTGCGCTTAGGATCTACCATAATGCCACAGTGCTGAAAGAAGTCAAGGCGTAGTATTGCAGTAGGCACTTTAGCTATGCTAATAATCCAATGAAACGATCTACGGAGACCGAGACTTAGAGTGTTAGAACGTTCTCCATAGGATCGGATTTGTGTGCCTGTTACTACCCGGAGGCTGTGTATCGAGCAGTGTTTCAGGTCATCTGGACGCGGGGAACTACACTGACTTGGGCACCCATGTCTACGAGGAATCGCATGCCGGATGTTACGTCCCGCACGTAGAATAGGCGACCTGGCTCGCATAAGCCAGCTTGCGTCGTCGCCATTACGAGCTGGTGTGGTCGTTTCCCGAATCGGAATACCGACACGGTTTCACGCACTTTTTCACCTTTTTGCGGAACCTACGGTGGTACCAGCATAGGCCACGGAGACGACTAGCACTCCGAGTACGCCGTTGCTTAGATCGGGAGTTGCTCCTTCGTCTAGCGATGGTAATGGAAGCTAGTTGTTGTTGCAAGAAGCGTGCGGCTTTAACGAGTTCGTCGTCAGGTGTACGAGGTGATAAGTTTGAGATCGTTGGCGATTGTATCTCCATTACCCTGTCAGCCATAAGGGCTAAATCTTTTAGTTCGGTATTCTGGTGGGCGTTAGCCAGAATCTGTTGTACATGTACAGGGAGCCGTTGCATAAATATTTGCTTAAAAATGGAATTCTCTGGAGGGTTTTCACCTACAAAGCTTAAATGGCTCGTAATAGTTGCCTAGGAGTGCGATCGCCTAACTGCTCTTCATTAAGTAGATGCTGCACTCTTTTACGCCCCCTAAGGCTAAGTTTACGAATTAACAAGTCTCTTAACTGTCTGTATGTATTGCTCGCTTTTAGAACATTCTGCGCCAGGAGCAACATTTCAGGTTGGAGTCGGGAAATAACGTGATGAACATTTAAGGCATCCTTATGTATGCGATTGATTTCAAAAACTGACTCGGCCTGCATAAACCATTGCTGGGGATGCTGTATCCAAAATGTTGGTAAACAACTAGTAGATACGGTGTTAATTTCCCATGGTTGCTGGGCAGTCATATTAGCATACATGAAATGGGGGAAGTATGACGAAATTGGATATGACTCACGGGATGATATTAGCTGAGTCAAAATATTCGAACTTACATAGGGTCAACCATTTCTCGACGGGGTCACCACTTATCGTATCCACTTATCGTCATCACTTACAGTATTGTGGTAACGCTTATTGGATTTCAGAGTTCCTGGATCAATAATCCGTCATTCTTGGATGCCAAAAGGGATTGAATACGTGTATTCCCAAAAAATGTATTTTTGAAGCTCCCAGTTGTTATACACGAGGTAGTCTAGAGTCGGCCGGCGATTCATAAGGAAAGTTAATCGATGTATGAAGTGTTTGTAAGCATAGTCGATACAGCTGACGATATTATCAGCTGACCGGAAGGTTATGTAATAAAATGTGAAAGGTACACTACAACCTCATTAAGACATTTTAGCCGATTCATCACCTCGGTGCACATAGTGCTAAGGATCCTCCCGTCCAACTCCGCTTACCTAATCTTCATACAGTCCTTAGAGTGCACCTCAGTCGCCGTGGCTGCCAGTCTATCGGCAAAAGGAGATATAGTGCTGCCGATCCTGTTGATTATCACTACGTCACTTTAAACTTCGGCTAGTTGGGCTCTCAGCGCAATATGTCCCGTAGGCTAACGATGCATGGTACACTTGTGCCCATTGAGTTCATGCTGCTTGTTGTAGCTTTGTTTGAGGTACGCCTTACTGGTCTCACATCCTTGATGCTGAATTTAAGACGACTTTCACGGACTATGTACAAAGGAAGAGGTGATGGAAAGGAAAAGATAAGGGCAGCAAAAATATATGTTTCACCAAAAGGTATAGTGAAAATCGTGATAAAGTATCCCTTTGGGACAAACCTCTTTAAAATCCTGAACAAACGGACGGCGAGACAACACAGACATGTTTATCGGGTACAGCTTGTACTCAGTGAGGCGTGGCGTACGGCCTAGCCACCGCCTTGTGTGCGATTGCTTTTCAAATAGAGCGTAATTTTGTTGACATGTGAAGGATTGTGGGCCGGACCCCTTGATGAAACGTTGCTCCTATCCACATGCCTCCCGGTCTTATTTCTTTGGGTTTACACACGATATTAGGTGTGTGAATAGGGCTGTGGGTGATACAGCGCAAGCTATTCATGGTCTGTCTGCAAACACAGTCGTTATTTTGCTGGCCAAAGTGGCAGGCACATCTGCAATTGGGGGCCAAAAGCCATACGTGTAAGTGGAATGGTTGGGTGAAGTTGTTAAGTGTGAATGAATTCGTGAGTATTTTTGAGGTGTTCGCCGTCGAATGCTGGGATCAAAGGAACACTTTGAACTGTATGACTTGTGTGGAGTGGGGAAGATCCTCCGGAAGGGGAAGAGGCAGTAAATCTATTTAATTGCGGGACACTTTCGTAACGTCACAGTGTTGTTACACGAACATTTAAGAATTTTTATAGGAAGGATGCTTGCCAGGTGAAAAACCGCCAAGTCTAGGAACACTGCCGCCGGATTATTTGTTTGAACGGGATTGCTACAAGCCACCCACCTGACACCACCTTGGGGTTATTCGGCTACCAACCGTGCTTTTCATAGGTGCTTTATCAATCGGAATAGATACTGGGTTAGGTCAAGGGGGGACCTGTTCAATGTAAATCCCGCCAAGTTAGCAAACCTGTAGAGCGCTGGGCCCAGACTCATGAAAAAGCCTTGACTGTAAACCGAACAGAGATTAATCTTCACAACTGTTAGTTTGTTCTCGGAAGTACTATCGTGACAGACCATTAAGCTCTAGCGTTTACTTACAACCCTGGCAGTCCTTTAGCTAAAACGACAGCATCTATGGTTCAAAGGTGGAGTGTCGCTCATAGTGCCTACAACTAAGTGGTTGGGCACAGAAGAGCGAAGTTTATTCCTCACGTCAACTACTTATCGCGAAATGCAACGGTCATTTTGTTGTTAAAATGCTGAGGTCATTGGCTCGATAGAAGCGCTGGTGTCCGGAATTAAATGCATATATTCGTCGAACGGCTTCTGTTTCAACTTCACCCTCATCAGTAACAGCAGCAGTACATCATCAGGCTTAACAGCTGCCTTGCTGCCTTACAACCGTGATGACCCATGGAATAAAAATAATACGTGGGAACGAAGGTGGACGTATCCGAAATACTTAATGCGCTAAGGCAACGTGCAGTGGCGAGGCGCTTACACCTGGTGTATACAACATTCCATCACAAAGAGCAGGCTATCGTACAAAGATAAAGCGGCATCGGCGAGACAGCTTGCCTGCCACTTACATTGCACCGCGTCATAATCAGTCACTTCCCCCGCCTAACTCAGCACCAAATATATTCTAAACGGGAAACGCGACTAAGTGTCGGCAGCAGACGCGCCACTGGTGTCGGTTGTGACATGTCCTGTACAGACTTAAGCCCAGCACAAGGCGCGTCACGTGAACACCAGCCCCAAAAGCCCGAGGTGTTAACGGCAACCAGTTCGGTCCTCAGAACGCTAATTTGACGCTGCAGAGTCAACTTCTGTCCACCACGAGCCGTGCGCCACCCTACACCTGATAGACAAAATCAGGTCCTCTTGGGTAAGCGGTTGTCGTGCGTACGTAGCAGTGCTCAAGACAACTCAGCATATTCAGCGCTATCGGTTGTTATATGGAGCTAGCATTATTATCCCTACCTAGTACTTGCCTACGCACATCATCCTTGTGGACACACCGGTTCCATGCGACACCATCAATGTTTCGCAGAAAACGATGAGCAGAGACTTGAAAACATCTCCGATTTTCAGACCGCCATGGCCTGGGCGGAAACCTGCTTGCCCTTCCCTAAGCCGTGATTTGCTTTCCACAGTGAGACGACGAACGATAAACAAGACCAGTAATCTTGTCATAACCGGCGTTCGGCTAATACCACTGTGGTTGGAACACACAACACATCTCAATACCCAGGGTGTCCGGGGTTCGTGTGGGGGCAGGTGGTTGACTTACTTTCTTATGGTACGAACATTGAACGCCGCCTTGGAGACGTGACAGCGTGCCCTTGGATGGAACTGTTGCCGAAAAGCGTCTAATGGGTGTTGTGGGAAGGTGATTGCAGATGATTATACTCCAGTGACACTTCTTCTACTCTGCTTCTGAGTACCCGAACCGCAAGCACAAGGTTGTAGGGCAGCCGTCCAAGTAGCCACGATGTTCGATGCCGTGCGATCCCCGGCAAATGATACATATGGCTTGCTGTGACAATTTCTGCAGAAGCACTATGCACTTATGGTGGTGAAGTCTTATTCAAAGTAGCCAGACGTATTCTTGGCTGATAAACCACATGCTAGATTTACTGTCTTTGCGTTGAGCAAAGTGTAGGGAAGGAGTCCCATTAGCTGTTGTGAGTGGCAATGGCTCACACTTTTCAGCTTCAGTTCATACCAATGGGCTGCAGAGGCTTGGGTGTCGTCAACGCTTTACTGCTCAAAGACATCCGTGCCTTAATGACGTAGCTGTAAACTTACCTGCAACGTTAAAACCTTTGGTCACCTCCTGTCCTCCTACTTCTTTTGATGCACTTGTCGCTATGTTGATACTTTTCCTCTTCAGTACCACAGCTGTGTGCATGCCACCACTGGTGATACCCCCGCAAAACTTTGTAGTTCCAGCCAGTTGAGGGTAAACCTGCTTGGGTTGGGAACTGCTGAAGTATCTTATTTAGAGGAAATGAGTTACGTCCTTTCTGCTTAGTCATTGTTAACAAATTTGGGAGTCGTCTAGCTAAAATGCTGGATTCGATAACTGCTCGTTACGTAAACGGCAGATTGAGCCGGCATGATACAATGATCCCGGTCATTTGTCATTTGATTCCGTGTGCAAAGAAAATACTAATGACATTTCGGTTTCAGGTGCGTATGACAGGTTTCAGCAGAGTCAGCCTCCAAGAGGATCCGCCAGATGACAACAGAACTCCCAACCGGATTACAGAAACCTGGAGTCGCCTTCAAGGTACGGATGATGTGCTGATTGCACGTACAATAGTTAATGATTGATTATTTTTATTATTTTCACCAATTGGCTTAGAATATATACCCGCGAAGTTTGAATTCCAATTCGGGTCTCTTTATTACTTGTTGAGACTAGCTTGGTTGGAGCATATTTCTAGTTCAATTCCGAACCCACTATAATATTTCCCGATACCAGTGCTCATAATAACGAATGACACTAGCCTGTTATGTAATGCAGGTGGGAAAGGCTAAAAGAACGGTTGTACAAATACTGCATTTAAATATATTCGATACCAAAGACAGTATGCATAGATTTACAAATATGTGTTGTCAAAACCATATAACTATAAGAACAATGAACAATGAACAATGATTTATAACGGGTAAATAGCATATGCTTGACAGGTCCCGTAGGGTGGTTGGAGCATTAGATAAAATGGAAGGATAATCGAACAAGTAAATCGTTTTTTAAGCCTCTAAAGGTTTCAACGCACCACTTCATAATGATAGTTTGATGTATGGACTGGATGTCTGCACCCAAAGTAGAGCTGCTATATAACAGCAAATGTGGGAAAAAGAAATCAAAGGAACGGATAACGCTCACTCGTGTGTTGCTTCCGTTGAGAGATGTGGTACGTTACTCCAGTTTGTATACATCCATGTCGCTCATTGGGACAATTCTGTATATAACATCACCGCCACTCTGCGGGGAGGGTCAGTAACCTCATGGTTTGGGTCTCGTTATTTCGTCTTCCGAATAGGACGTGCTATGCCAAATAATGCAAGTTGGAAAGTGTGTCATCTAGGCGTTTTTTATATAGTGCCAATGTGGGGGCAAGAACGACGTGAGTGGGGAGCGCATTCACAGCACGGGACACACGGAGTGAGAAAGAGTTTCGTCGACAATCAAGTCGGCTGTAGTGTGTAGCCAGTTTGAGCTGATGACATCTCAGGTTGGTATTTTGGCTCAGCTGCAAGAGACTGCGACATGGGTTATTTGGATTCGTTAGTATTAAGTAGACCATGATGAGGTCTCCTCGGTGACGACGATATTCACCGCTGTACAATCCCAGAGACTGCAGTCTGCGTTGGTAGGGGATGTGAAACAGGCATCTGACGAGCTTCGTTGCTCTACGCTGTGGAGCTTCAAGTGCATTGATGTCGCGCTTGCGCCAGGGACGCCAGACCTGGAGCACATACTCCACGTGGGGTCTCAATGGAACAATGGAACAATGGTATATGACGGGTAAAAAAAGCATACACTTAACGAGTCCCGCAGGTTGGCAATAGAAATACTAACAAATTGGCAAACCACATAAGTGGTTGAAGTAAGGAGTGTCAGTGAGATAAAAGGTAGAAGTATAACAGTTTTAGGGGGATAAAGTGGTACGACGCAAAACTGGCTAAGAAATTGTTATCCTTGGTGATGGTAGCAAATAAAAATGGAGTACTCACCGGTTCGCACAGATTTACGACCGTGAATTTGGGGTATAAATCCAAAGAGGCTGGTCAGCCTAAATATATACAAGCGTTTTCGTTCATAAAACAAAGCGCAGGGCGCTCAGTGCGACGTCCAATCGTTTTTTAAACGTAACTAATGTGGGGGCACAAACTACTGAGTTTGGAAGGGCGTTCCAGGGCCCGCAGACTCGGAGGGAGAAATAGGTTCCTTGACAGTCTAGACGACTGTACTGTTAGCTCAGCTTTAAACTGTTACCGCGAAGGTTAGTGTTCGGCCTGAGCTTCAAGAAGTGGCGGAATACGTGACTGGGATCGCTCGATATCTGGTACACTAGTATGAGGTCTCCACGAAGTCGCCAGTACCGTCCGCTGAACACTCCGAGTATCTCCAGTCGTTCCTGGTAAGGAATGTGGCACAAGCCCTTGACGATTTTCGTTGCTCGACGCTGTGGGGTCTCAAGCGCTGCAAGGTCACGTTTTAGCCAGGGTTGCCAGGACTGGGTTGCATATTCGACGTGAGGACGCACGTAGGCATTCAGCATCAAAGAGAAGATGTATGGATCCAAAATTCCGAATGCTCTTCGCAGGAGTCCAACGTGCTGGTTGCCCCTTTTAGAAGCGGAATCTGACTGTTTGGAACACCCGAAGTCTTCCTGTACCAGCACACCCAAGTCGCGTTCCTAAGTGGTGGTCTTCAGATCGTGTGTCCCAAGCTTGTAGACGTGGACTTGTCGATAGCGGATATGAACAACGCGACATTTGTTCACATTAAACGGCAGGGCGTTTCTCACCGACCAATTCCAGGCCTTATTCAAGTCACGCTGTAGGACTTCATGGTCGTCCGATCGTTTTATCGCCCGCCAAACCTTGAGGTCGTCCGCGAAGAGTAAGAATTTCGACGTAATAACTCTTACTAGATCGTTAATGAAAAGCAGGAACAAACGAGGCCCAAGTACCGAACCCTGCGGTACGCCGCATCCCACTCGATTCGGATCGGAAAAGGAGGATAGGACTCTAACTTCTAACTGCCGTTCAGAGAGAAAGTTACCGATCCATCCTAACAACGGGTCTCCGATACCGTACTGTTGGAGTTTAATGAGCAGGATTCGATGATCCAGGCGATCGAAGACTTTCGAAAAGTCCAAGAATGCAACATCGACGCCTGTTCCCTCATCGACAGTCTCGGTCCAGTTGTCACGAGCTATCAGCAGATTCGTCGTACATGAACGATGTTGACGAAACCCATGCTGTTCTGGCGCAATTATGCCGTAGTTTTCCAAGTATCCCATTAACGCATCTGCTATCACCGCTTCCATGACTTTGGCGATCACAGGCAGAAGCGTTACGGGGCGGTAATTGGCAGGATCCGATCGACTTCCTGCTTTGTATATGGGCGCTATTACACCTTGTTTCCACCTCGAAGGTACGATGTTCTCATCGAAACAGCGCTGAAAAAATGCAGCTAGTGGTTCGGCCAAGTGGATGGCAGCTGCCTGTAATGTTTTCGGGTGAATGTTATCGGCCCCGGGAGAGCTGTGTGGACGCAAGGATAGCAGCTTTTGCAGCACCATTTCTGCAGTGAACATGACGTTGGATAAAACGGACGTTGGGGTAACTAGTGGCGGAATATACGTCGAGGCTTGTACACCTTGGAAGATTGGGGAGTACTGGGCCCGTAATGCGTTGGCCGCCTCCTTCGCAGTATGTGTATACCCATTGGTCGTATTAAGTGGTGGGATTCCCAGTTGCACCTTGCGAAGTCCATTCACATGTTTGTAAAGAAGCTTTTTGTTCGAACAGAATCGTTTGGCTAGCTCCTGCTGATGCGTTCTCTTGTCTTCGCGAACCAAAAGCACACAGTAGTTGCGATGCGAAACGTATTCCGTCCAGTTTTCTGGGCTGGGGTTGCTTTTATACATGCGCTATGCCCGATCACTTAGAGTCATGCATTTTCGCGTCCGGCTTCGCAAGAATGATTTCGCTGTGCGGGGATGTTGGGAAACTTTTGGTGTTGAGGCTTCTATGACTAGTGACGTGGTGGTATTTGCAAATGTCTCCCAGGCTAGTTCTGGGGTGCAGTTAGCTAGAAACGTCCAACTGGTATTCTCAACTAGAGCAGACAGAACGTGGTAATGGGTAACAGATTGCCTCGTTTTGAGCTCCGCAGCTGGATATTCGGCGTAGCAGATGTAAGCAAACTGCAAAGTCACGTGATCGCCACGACCCAAAGGACTGCACACCTTTAGTCCATCAACCATGAGCTCTTCGTTAGTGAGCACTAGATCTATTATCGATGGGTTGTTTCCCTATTCTGAACCTGGTTGGAACGGTGACGTGGTTATACAAGAAGGTGCTACAGTTGAATAGGCGCGGCTTGGTCCCCCTTCCGCTGTGCCGGACTCGCCCTTGGTGCTTGCGTCCGCTTGCCTTTTTGACCCCGGGCTCCTGTGCTTCATATAATATCGCGTGGTCGGCCGTAGGTGTGGGATCCGCTTGCAGTGCTCGCGCAAACAGACAGCAGTCACCTGGGCCCCAACCACGGAGCCTTACAGGACGAGGTGTTGGCCCGGCCTCCCTCTTTGCTGCCTGCGCGCTTGGACCCTGGGGTGGGACGGGAGGCGGACTTACTAGCATAGGATGGAATGACTGTACCGAGAAACGCGGTGGCCCGCGTCTGGTTCCGGGAGCCGGGGATCTGGGGCGTATCGGCGTCCGGGGGGCGTCTCCGTGGGCTGAGGGCCACTGGCGGATGGTGTACAGGTGTCTGGGCAACAGATGGTAACGATAATGCAGAAATGATTGTATTAGTATCTACGCACCCTAACTTCCGTACAGTGCTATTAGATATATAGAATATACAGCCAATAAGCTACATATATTTATGTGTATTGATGAATACATGTATGTTTATGTTTGCAAGTGTACCAACCACGCGAAAATGGAATCGCACATACGGCGATCAACATATGCAAGCAGTCCTTATGTAGGAAGGCATTTATATTTGTCCTGTTTTCAGCACTGGTAATCAGCATTATGCATAAGTACAGGCCTAATCTAACCACTACTCCACGCAAATGCAAACGACAATTTCCCCTTACTCCAGCTCAATGGACCAACCTACGCTGGCTTCCGGTTTCAAACATATGGTTGATCTTCCCGAGTTTATTTTTTAAGTTACTAAATACATACACGTTTTTTCATAGTGATTAATCAGTGTGTGTAAGTATTTCTCTCCAATTATGACGAGCAAAATAGCTTGATTATGTACATCATTACTAACATATTTCGGTCGTTATACTAAATACCCAGTGAAAGTTAAAGGTAAAGGATATAAGTAAGTAATATAAAACCAAGGTAATTTAACGGAAACGTAAGAATAATAGAAATAATAACGAAATGGTGTTGTACATGTATATATATATATATTCATGACGATATACAGTTGTGTAATCAGGCCAACGTGAAGTGTAGTAAGCAAGCAGCTATAACGGCCGCCGGTGTGGCATTCTCGACGACGCTCAGCAAGACTACATGACTTGCCTCACTTGTCTGCAAGAGCGGTGCACAGAGAAGCAACATAGGTCAAATAAAAGGGGCGGCATATTAGCCAATATACATGCATCCGTTTTTGGCTCCACAAACGTAAAGGACTGGTACTTACTGAACCTATGTCTGCCCCTTCACGTGTATTTACTAAGTACAGAGATCCCATAGCAGACGTCATAATCGCTATAAGCGAAGCCACTGAAGTGGCTTAAGGTGGTGCCTCAAGAAACGTTAATAGAGTGGGATGTACCGCTGCCAGTGATATAAGTTTCACGCGGGTCATACGGTATTTCCTTTTTAATGCGTTGCATGCAAACGGTTGAAATCCCTTTTGCTGCATACTCGCATAAAGGTGCTAATGCTAACGCTAAATGACATCAAATGTATCGTGGGCGTCCGTACCGATTCCAAATATTCACGTCCACATGGGGAGCGAATTTGACGCCCTTGACCTACCAGCATTGAGGAACGGTTTATTGCAAGCTGTGCTGCACACATAAAAACAACCTGTATAGATTTGAAGCAATTTTGCCTTGCAACTTAAAATGATATCGAGGTTGCGCATGACGTAGTCAGAGTAGACCATGCACAGCAGAAATGTTAGCTGGAAATAAAAAGGCTGGTGGGTTTGTGCGAAACACGAACACAGTTCCCTGTTGTGCCCCCTCACAACCTGTGACGAGGGCGCATATGGATGAGTGCAACATAGGAGAGACGAAGATCAAAAATGCGGAGAATTTAGTCGGACTATCTTACTAAGTGGCTGTCTGAAAGGTGGTGGTATCCATTGCTATTACACATGATTACTACTATCCCGGAGATTGCGGACAATCAGAAGATGTACCTCACATCAAAAGTCGCAGACTGCGTAAATGTGCTTTCTAGAGGTGTGGCGGGACTGTGGCAATGATGTATGAGCGATGAAAGTCGTCACCCATGTAAGTCAAATACAGGAGCAACACAAGGGCATCTTAACGGGTTACTTGCTGACTGAAGTTGGCAGCAATGGTTAATCAATGTATAGCAGCGCAGTGTATTAATGCGTTAGTACGTCCCCACCATTAACAAACTCACGTTGACAGGTTGGTTCGTATTGATCTCCACCTGGTGCACCTAGTAACCTTTGTAGAAGCTTGTAGTTTGCTTACCGCTTAATCTCTGCCCACTACAAGGTTTTTAAATCTGCCGGAATATACTTCATCCTCCTGGCCGTCCCGGAGAGAGTGTAACCGTAAATTTTGCCTTCAATTTTCGCGTTCCTCTTACTAGTATTTTTCTTGAGGCTTGTCTCAGGAATTTCCTCTCAAAAAGTGTGTGGTAAAAGTGGTAAATTTACTTACGGTTATTTAAGTAAAATGTGCAACAAAGCGGGCAAAACAGCAACTGGCATGACCGTGCCGTGCTCCGTTAAGGTGACGGACGTATTTGCTTCTATGCGCAATAACACAGCTGAACTGCAAACTGCTTTAGTGTGGAGGAACATGCCCTACAACCTGTTACAGTTAATCTCGGAACAATTACTTATAATTCCAGGCCTAGTTCAGCCCGGAAACGTAATGGAAGATAAGTGCCAAGAGACTGCCAGGAAAGACTTATGTGCAATTATTACCGAGGTTTTGGGCCCTATAAGATGCTTAACTGAGGTATTCGCTTATAGTGTATCGGAGCGCCTAAAAGTCCACACGCTTACAAAGGTATTGCTGAACGTTTGTGGTCTGGAACGTAAAATGAATTGTTTCACCAGATTAAAGAAACGGACTGTTGAAAACCATTGTACCCTGGTATTCAAAAGTGCTACGGCGTTCGGCACGCAACTTCCTTTCTTAAGGAATCGCCATCAGTATGTTCACAACGATTGTTGAATTGAAGTTAGCGCAAACAAAAGCTACCATGCAGAGCCGGCACGACAAATTGGTTACGTCCAAAGATATTAAGGGGACTAAGGGAAGAGCTTATGACTCTGTACAGGTTCTTATCCACCCGGTTGCTCCTTGCACACTTGCTTTAGATTTATCAGATAATGTAGATCAAGATGGAGTCAAACAAATGTTGCAAACACTCTGCCCTGTGGCAAATAAACTGGGTTTCGTGACCATGAAGACGCAGGACGTTACATGTCGGTGGAAGTAGGTTGCCTTCTTGATGATGCTAGACTAGTACGGAAAATCCAAGAAACACCGCCTTTACACATAACATATGGTCAGCTGTGGTCTGATATCGGATGTACCCAAGCGCGAACAGCGAGGGAACCGCTTGTCCCCCGCCCGTCCTCGACACATTATGGCTCCTTAAACTAAACGACCTCGCACGTGATGACAACAAATTGCTCGCTTGTTACGAACCTTCCTTGCGTACCCACCTTGGAGATAGCCAGGTGGAAGCATCATTATACTTGGATTCCGTTGGAGGCAAAGAGACACTCAGTAGCGTTGTGGTTAATGTTTCTGCTGAAGCGTCTTCGGTTGTGTTTAGCCAAACGATCATCGGAGTCAATGGAATCGCAGATATTTCCATAGATACAGCGCGACTGAACAAGCGAATCATTAATTTCATGGCACTAAGCACATTGATTCCCAACGGGTGAAGCAATCCTGCTCACTATTATGACACATTGCTGGGAACTACGAAATAGAACCGATCTGAAGCAGCTGCATTTTGGTCAACTAAAGCTAAACCTAGTTGGGGCGCATCACACTTGGGTTGCGGGCATAACATCACCACAACTAATAAAGATCGGCCAGCGCCCGGCTTGTCCGCATCCTAGCGACGACAGGCACAGGAGCTAAAACATAAGCAAATAGCTGAAACAAGAGGTAGGCTCAGAGCCAACCGCCATCGCGCGAAGATGATGCCAATAAACTTTCATGCAAAATCTTCACCTCCCTCACCTGTCCAGGTAAGAGCAAAGGCAGGGAGGTCAATTAACTTGGCTTCCGGACGGGACCGTTTGTTGTGTAACACATTGATGTTTAACGTTCCCGACGATATTTCGTTGAAAGCGTTAGGGCAAGCGCCGCTTGCAGTCCATGATTTAGAAGTAAACGCTGTACAAGCAGAGAAAGTTTATAAGCAGAACAGAAAACTTGCTGCTCCGAGTAGCCTAAGTATAAAGCATGGAGCAGGCTTCAATACCCTTGTAGCAAACGGTGATCAACTATGCAACGCCACCAAGATAGGTCAGCTCTATCTAAAACCGCGTAACATTTCGGTACCAAAACCAGCCCAGGTAAAAGGGTAACCACCAAAAGCCCACTAGCTGCCCGCAAGGCTTTTGCGGCTTGCACATCTAATATTGCTCAACCCGTTCCTCATCCCGGTCGTGACCTTGCAGGCTGTCGAGCACTGGCTCATCTCATGGATGGATACAGACGAAAAGGGCAGGGACCGGCAGAATTCCTTTTGCCCACTACTCATCAAGCACCCTTTTATATCAGGTAGGGGTAAGCTCTGACAAGCTCATCCCGACACACAGAAACCTACTAAAGTACAGCAGGCGGTTACTTCTGTTGATTCATTTCTTACAAGGTTTACAAATGGCTGAGTGGCCCCCGTGACACATTTGTGTCAACAATAAACCTAATAAACGTTAACCAAGCTATAAAGCAACTTTAACAACGCCAGGCCGCTGAAGACCCAGCTGAAAATACTACACCCCTTGGCTATCCTTGCTGCGCCCGTTGCAGTTTTTAAAACTGAAACGTGATTTGAAGCATTTCACTAAGAAGACAACTGGGACCTTCACGGCTATCAGCTGTTTACACAATCACTTAGGCGCTAAGGTGGTGTAGGGAGCGCTACATAAATTAAGCAAAGCTACCACGGGGGAATCGTAAGCAGACATAACGCTAACAGTGCACTCTACATGGATAATAGCAAAAGTCAGGGAATCCAACTTAAATAAATAAATAATTAGTTTATTCTCGAATTGGTCGAGACACACCAAGCAAGGTATGAGTAATATTTACATACAATATTGTTTCTCAACAAACACGTTGCTAGCAGTGTAGTCGGCAGTAAGCCAAAGGTTGTACAGGCTGCGGAAATTGTGTGAGTGGTCACGGGATAGCGTCTTCAATGAATGACAAAACGTTGAATTCTAACGTGCGTAGTGTGAACAATCAGCGCACTACGTGTGTAATGAAAACGATACATATAGGCATGGTGTAACTTATTATTGAAAGTGACAGGGCAATTTAGAATAATGATTCCGGTCGACTTGCCAGTAAGTAGTTCCGGGCAGTGAAGTTCCTCGGTGGCGAGTCACATCCGCCAAGTCGCAGTGTTGTTAAGCGGACATTTGTGGCTTTTTATGGGGAGAACGCTTGCCAGACGAAAACCCACCACGTCCTGGAACACTGACAGAAATTAGTCGGTGCACTAATGTAAAACTGGCAGACCAGGTTGTCGACTGATTTCACACTCAGATATCCGCAGTCAAATGACCTTCAATTTCCTCTGTTATTTGATCAGGCATCTTGGGCAAGGCCGCCATAATGGCTGAGGCGAATTGAGGATGGCGGCTTCAAGATGACCCGTCTTTGTGGGTATCCAGGTGGGCGAAACGTCAGTTTCTTGCGCCTGGATTTTTCAGGAGTAGGTATTCTTTTCAGGTGTGTGAAGTTCTCGAGTCCAGCTATCATCACTGGACAACGGTCATGGTATTGAGTGCAGTTGTATCCGTTTGTTGTACAGCCATATGCTTCATAGGTCCTTATGGGTTGTCCTGTCCCGGACAAAAGCGGTTTCTCGGTACTATCCCAGATCACCAAGTAGTTCCAGACCACGGAGAAAAGGGAAGGTGAGAGACAACCAAGGCCGCAACGAACAGGCGTGGAAACAAGCATTGTTAAACTCCTATGTTATAACATTTAGTGTGGAGACAAATGATGTACAGTGTGCAGCAATGATTGCGCTGAAAGTGACTTTGGAATGTTTTTTGAAAGGAGTGGCCCTATAAGTTGGTTGCTACTAGCTACATGGAATAGAGAGCGTTGCGCCATTAAGCAGAAACGCAGTATCAGTTTACTATGATGTGACTATTGCGTGGAAAGACAGAATGCAGAGTTCGGGGACCAGCGGCGTTTGAATGGTGGATGGACCGCTGGTGGCCAGACCACATTGAAAGAGATTCATAGGTCAACTGGTGGTAAGTCAGCGGATAGATAGGACTCAAGCGCTGAGTAAAAATTATCTGGTGATCAAGACCGAAAGACGACACGAGGGTACTAGGAGTATAGTGATATGGCCTATTGAAATAGGAAAATCCTATGATAGCTAACCTCCTACATAGGTAAGTGTTGAAACCTTTGCTGCAAGAACGGACGCAGATTACTAGGTGAGAAAAGCTTGATCGATAGAAGTGAAGTATTATAGATCGGTTAAAGTAAAGTGAACGTGCAGGACAAATGTATATGTAGAATCGCGCAGAGAAAGAAGTCATACTATGGTGCTAAGAAAATGGTGAGAAATGAACACCTAGAAATGTGAAGCTAACGGGCGTCTGTGTGTTGACCAAGTAAGAGGAGGGTACATTTACCGGGCTCCTAATCGACGTCATGGGATTGTTAAGACACTTATAACTACTTTTAAACAAGTATCGAGCCATCCGTGTGCATGCAAGCTCGTTGCAGGGGATTTCAAACAGCCGAATGTGCAATGGCTCCTGCCTTCCGCTTCAACTAACATGTGATTTCCAGACACATCAGTTGGCACCTTCTGATCAGGGGAATCGCTTCGACTGGTCCATACTCAACTGCTCTAACAACTGCACACAACGTGTCCGATACCGTGTCCAATACAAGCTACCATTGTCACGGAGCTACCAGTTTTACTAAGGAGCCTCCGAAGTGAAAGCACTTAATGTGCATCCACTATCGGCATCCGGCAGTTACATCATATAGACACTATTCACGCTCCCTGACCTCCGTCGGTTGAACCGCCGTTATGTTTTTGACTAGGATGTATACTTCAGAGAAATGTAGTCCACCCGGGTCTGCCAAACGGGCACTGCCTGAGCTATGATCTTCGGATGCAGGCAGCTTGCAATCCCTTCCCTCCTTACTTGGTCTACTACTCCCCAGCCTTTATTAGTGCTGAACGTTTGCCAATCCATAATGGAAACACCGGGTGCCAAACAGTATAAATAAGCAAGTACGTTCCTGTAGCCATTTATGCCACCCTAACATACACTATTTTGCATCCCATCAGACTGGCAAGAAGGCTAACTAAGCGCCATAGTAGCCTGTCACCTTGGCTAGCTGAATATCCAGGACCTTACGACTACCATTATACCTTACCTTTGCCAGCTATGCAAAACTACTCCTTCACCTGGCTCCAAGGACGTTATGTACCGGGCAGCATCGTGGGTGGACAGCTACCATTCACTTTTCACATATACGTTACTACACCTGGATTACATTATCATTCATCCACTTTTGGACATACTGGAATAGCTCTGATCAGACAAATTGCTAGTGTGCTAGCTGATCTATGGCCAAAGCCACATCCCATACCGCCTATTTGGCCTACATTGGGAACACTTGGGTCAAGTCTAATTACCAGCAGCGATGGGCTTCCAAATGGTCAAAGCTGTTTACAATATTTTGCCATAACCCGCTTTTATAAATCTGGGTGTCAAAACCTTACATGTTGTTGCACCACACCTACAAGCTACAGGGAATTGTACGCTAAGTAGTAAGTCGCCTGTGTTTCCGAGATCCATTTGTCTATTTATAGCGATGAAGTTTTGATGGGGTCTCTAGAGGTAGCCCACGGGCTATGGTTATATAAAATTACACTACGTCATAAAGCTCGCAATATTTATCTTGAAAGTAGCAGCCTTGAGAAATTGATACGGGCTGATGGTTTAAGGAGCCGCCCTGTCTAATGCATATAGACCTATCCACGGTTAGTCCGCAGCTATAATCGCCTTAATCGGCGTTATAACAGCTGTGCATTCCAGATTTACAGTGCCATGCAACGCTTGTTATCCAACAGGATCCTCAAGGTGCAGCCTCCCGACAGGATAATTACATCATGTCGAAATGTCTCGATGTTCAATAACATTATTTAAGGTCTTTTGGCGTTTTAGCGCGATTTTCCCTCACACTTTCCTGTGCCTTACAGCGTACGCTTAGCAAATCCGATCCTCGGCCAACCACGTTCTACCTAATATGTAGCGGTAATATTGAGCCACCTTGCATCCTTTTATCTACACATCTTTGTTTACCAGAGCTATCGCGAACACATATACCCAGGTTCTTTTTTACACTGCATTTTCTAGCAAAACAACTGCGCGCTTCTCAGCATGGAAACTCAATGGCGCTACAAGCAGTCAATAACTTACTTGCAAACAACTGCAAATTTGTCGGTCATTTTTCTTGCATTCTGTTAAACGCCCATGGTTTACAAAACCTAGCGCTTTAGCTTTCTATTCTATTCTTCAATTAAACTAATAACTACTTATTTCTATTTCCTCTGAGAGTTCAACTTTGTAGTGCTTAGGGTCACCTAGTAACAGGCAACGTCGAAAGCCTTATTTTAGTTATTCATTGTTATTAGAACTTTAAGCGGTTCTATTAAGCTAGTCATTCATAAACAACTTAATACTCGTATTTACTGTCGTGGGGAATCGCTTTTAACATTCTCTTACCCATTCTGCTTTCCTCGCTGTTTTCTATTCCGTGGGAGTTCCTTAACTCGGGATGTCTGAATGCGCAGAAATACACCACCTAAAGAAGAATCAATTACATCAAAAGATTGGTTTAAGTGCTATGGACTGCCCAATACTGGAATGGAACGCCCACATGATTTGGATCTAAGGAATAACACGCAACCGCAAGGAGATAGACGGATGAATCAACGGAATGTCCCACAACGCTATACCCTGAAACCTAGCAAAGTGTTGTAACCCATGCTCTTGCATTTAGCGAGTACTAATCCAAATTTTGTTTCATTTATGTATGTTTATGAAAATGTTGTACAAAAGGACCTGGTCCCGTGCTGGCGTTGCTTCTGGCAGATGTCCAGAACTATACGTGTTTATCTATTTGTTTTATATTTAACTAGTCTAGAGTTCCTTAGTGGTTGTGCAACTCGCTCGTAACCCACAAAGCGTGAACAATAAAAAACGGCTTTTGCCCGTTAAAAAATGTTGGCCTGACATACTTCGAGACGGGATTGCTGTGTGTCATCATCATCATCATACACGTTAGCTAGAGGTGTGGAACACCTCAGCTACTGTGCCGCAATACAGAAAAAAATTAGAGAGAAAAAGAAAACAACTGGTGAAAGCTGGATGAGCTACCGGTAACGGATGGGCATCGTACGGATAAGCTAGCAGCCGGCTGCTGTGCACCCAAAAAAAATTATTATGCAAAATTATATAAGGCTAAGTGATGAGATCGTGGTTGGAGGGGAGGCTAAGAGGGATGGGGTGGGACAAAGAAATTTACAGCACGAACGCCATTGAGGTCGCCTCCTAGCTATATCAGGAAGTGTGTCCAACCAAAAGTGTTCATCGTCTTTCGGACCCCAACCAGGGAGCCGAGACGATCCAACCGAGGCCAGTTCAGAAGTGAGGGTCTTCATTCCTCTCGACCAAGTCATCGCTTGGCCACCCCTCCTCTTCTTCCATCCACACCCGCGGCGCGCAAACAACACACGTCGCGGAAGTCGGTAGGCTGGCATGCGTAACACGTGGCCGAGCCATCGGAGCCTGATGCGTGAAATAACGGTGCTGCGCGGTTCCTTTCCTTTTCCTGTGCCATAATCAAGACGTCGAACGCGCTCGTTGCTCACGCGGTGTTCCCACCAAATGTGAGCTAAATTACGAAAGCACCGGTGGTCGAACGTAACTAGCCTCTTCAGGTCCGCTGCTTTAAGCGGCCAGGTTTCACAACCGTACAATAGGGTCGAACGTACTGCTGCATTGCACAATCTACCCCTCAGGGCAAGGGTGATGTCGCGCCAGCGCCACAAGTGGCGAAGGTTAGCAAAAGCGCCTCTAGCTTTTGCTATACGATTCGTGATTTCATCTTTAATCCCACGAGCGCTGATACAACTTCCCAGGTAGTTGCATTTTTGAACGACTTCTAGCTGATCCCTACCAAGGATCAGCGTAGGAGGCGGTCCAGACCAATCTTGGAGAAACGCTTTGCACTTCGATGGTGCAAAGCAAAGCCCGGAGTGACGGACAGCTAGTGTTAATCTGTCCAGTGCCGCTTGGAACGTTTGTGAGCTGTCACGGATGAATAATAAATAAATAAATATTTTATTCTCGACTCTGAGAGGCACACCCATGGAGGCATGACCAGCTAAGTATAAATGTACAGCCATTTTGTAAATAAATAGTATATTCTCAGTTTCATGGAGACACACCAACTCAGGCATGATCAAGGTTTAAAAACAGATGTGTATCACGACGATAAATCAGGTTCAATCGTGTGTAGTTGAAACGGTGTTGGGAAGAGGTAATATGTGAGTCTAGTCGAATTGCCAGTATGTAGTTGTGGGCCGTGACTTTATTCAGTGGCGGGTCACATCCGCCACGTCGCAGTGCTGTTAAAAAGACATTTGTGGCTTTTATAGGGAGAGCGCTTGCCAGGCGAAAACCCACCACGTCCTGCAACACTGCCATAAAGCATTTTGAACATTAATGTTGAACTGGCAAAGTTGCTTGACGATTGCTTTTACCTTCGGTTTCTCGCAGAGTAATGGATTCTACTTTCCTCTGTTAGTTAAATAGGTAGTTTTGATCTGGGTCGCCATGACTTTTGAGGTCGGTGGAGGAGAGGGACATCGCGATTTTTCTTCTTGTTGTATGTCCAGGTGAGTAAAACTTCAACTTTTCCGTTGTCCAGATTTTTCAGCTGTATAATATATGGGAGTATGAGGATATGTCCAGTTCTCCATGCTGGACAAGGGTTATGGTGAATGTAGTTCGGTCCTTTCGGAGTTCTACCATGCTCCATGTAAGTCCTTGTGAGTTGTTACGTCCGTCTTGGGCCAAAACTGTTCCTCAGTCCAATCCCAGATCTCCAAGAAGTCCCGGACCTCAGAGAAAAGGGAAAGTGAGGGACAACCGAGAGAAGACCGCAAGAACAGGCATGGAGTTGAATATTGTTAATGTCTTGTGTTACTACATTTGGGCTTCAGACAAATGCATGTACACTGTGCAACAATAATTATGCTGAAAATGTCTTTTGAACATCCTATAGAATCATTAGCCGTATAGGTGGATTGCTAACGCCTGCGTAGAGACAAGATCGTTGTACCAGTAAGTAAAGAACAAAGCATCCGTTTAGTATAAGCCAATAATTGCGTGGGGATAGAGCAAAGAGAGTTTGAATACTGGTAGTGATTGTCAGGTGCATGAACATCACGTAGTTAGCGTAATCCGAGAGGGAGGATATAATAAGCGAAAATAAATAGGTTGCCGCGAGACAGTCTTAAAGATCAATTGGTAGCAGGGCAGCGGAAGTATTGGATGCAGATGTTCTACAGGAATAAAGGTTATTGAGATACGGATTGGCTCCTAACAAGCATTGTTTCATTGCATATGCATGGGGCCAATGGGCATTAGCTACTTCTGAACAGAGATGCCGAATTTACGACGACGGAGAGATCGTGGCGCCAGAAGAGACTCGGTGGCCAGATGTGGCCATTCCAAACAGACGCTTGGTCACTAGTGTATGCCTATAGGGTCGCTGAGTGTATCAACAGGCCAGGGAAGGTAAGTGATAGCTCAATAGACCAGCTGAGCTGTGACGCAAACAATCCGAGAGAATGAACATTGTAGGAAGGCAGCGAGCTCCGGATATCCTTAAAGTTAAATGGAAGCTATGGCGACTAGCTGCTGCTAAGCAGAGATAGTGGCTTTAGAAAGGAATGTATCAGTGGCTGGTGTAGCCATATCATTAAGACGTTTGATCACTACTGGATACCTACAGTTTGGATGAAGCAATCGACATGCGAGCGAAGCTTAGAGAGACAGACGTCAGAGGAAAATGAAGGTTGGAGAGTCAGGGAGTGGCTCCTTGCAAGCTACATGGAGCCAACAATGACTAGCTATTATCAAGAAGAGTTGATGCGAGTAGAACAAACGACAACTAACGGCGCGCTAGGAGAGAGATGAATGGCCAGCAATAGAGTTCGGATTAAATATTCAGTTACTAGTGAATACTACGGTGGCACATAATAGGGCAAAATGCCAGCTAAGCTGTGACGCAAACAATCCGAAAGAATAAACATTGTAGGAAGGGAGCGAGCGCCGGATATCCGCAAAGTTAGATGGAAGCTATGGCGACTAGCTGTTGCTAAGCAGAGATAGTGGCTCTGGAAAAGAATGTATCAGTGGCTGGTGTAGCCATATCATTCAGACGTTTGGTCACTACTGGATACCTGCAATATCATCAGCATACTCTAAATCAAGAAGTCGTTCTCCTGGGAGTAGCTCTACATCTTCTAAGTCGGGTCCTGTAAACGCGATTTCCATGACTTCGTCAACAGCGAAGTTGAAGAGGAAAGGTGACAGCAGGCATTCATGTCTCACGCCGCTGGAGATATTAAAGGGCGACGACAACTTGCCGTAAGCCCTCATTCTGCCCAAGCTACGCGCATATAATGCTCGGATAATATTCACATATTTCTCAGGTACACCTTTCCTGAGTAGACAGTCCCAGCTTGCATGTCTATCCACCGACTCGAATGCACCTTTGATATCGAGAAACACGACAATGGTGGGCCGCCAATATATGTGACGGTGCTTCAACAACTGATGCAAGATGAACATGTGTTCAATGCAGCTACGACCTCGACGAAATCCAGCTTGCTCTTCACGAATCTGGCTTTCACGAGTGCCAGTCAGTCTGTGAAGGATGACAGAGGCAACCAATTTGGAGGCGACATAGATCAGATTGATTCCTCTATGGCCGCCGCATTCCGATCGTAAGCCTACTTTGAAAATTGGGACTATGATGGTGCGGCTCCAATCGGTTGGGACAGTTTCCTGCACCCAACGTCTCACTAAATAAAAAAATTAATAGTTTATTCTCGAATTGGTCGAGACACACCAAGCAAGGTATGAGTAATATTTACATACAATATTGTTTCTCAACAAACACGTTGCTAGCAGTGTAGTCGGCAGTAAGCCAAAGGTTGTACAGGCTGCGGAAATTGTGTGAGTGGTCACGGGATAGCGTCTTCAATGAATGACAAAACGTTGAATTCTAACGTGCGTAGTGTGAACAATCAGCGCACTACGTGTGTAATGAAAACGATACATATAGGCATGGTGTAACTTATTATTGAAAGTGACAGGGCAATTTAGAATAATGATTCCGGTCGACTTGCCAGTAAGTAGTTCCGGGCAGTGAAGTTCCTCGGTGGCGAGTCACATCCGCCAAGTCGCAGTGTTGTTAAGCGGACATTTGTGGCTTTTTATAGGGAGAACGCTTGCCAGACGAAAACCCACCACGTCCTGGAACACTGACAGAAATTAGTCGGTGCACTAATATAAAACTGGCAGACCAGGTTGTCGACTGATTTCACACTCAGATATCCGCAGTCAAATGACCTTCAATTTCCTCTGTTATTTGATCAGGCATCTTGGGCAAGGCCGCCATAATGGCTGAGGCGAATTGAGGATGGCGGCTTCAAGATGACCCGTCTTTGTGGGTATCCAGGTGGGCGAAACGTCAGTTTCTTGCGCCTGGATTTTTCAGGAGTAGGTATTCTTTTCAGGTGTGTGAAGTTCTCGAGTCCAGCTATCATCACTGGACAACGGTCATGGTATTGAGTGCAGTTGTATCCGTTTGTTGTACAGCCATATGCTTCATAGGTCCTTATGGGTTGTCCTGTCCCGGACAAAAGCGGTTTCTCGGTACTATCCCAGATCACCAAGTAGTTCCAGACCACGGAGAAAAGGGAAGGTGAGAGACAACCAAGGCCGCAACGAACAGGCGTGGAAACAAGCATTGTTAAACTCCTATGTTATAACATTTAGTGTGGAGACAAATGATGTACAGTGTGCAGCAATGATTGCGCTGAAAGTGTCTTTGGAATGTTTTATGAAAGGAGTGGCCTTATAAGTTGGTTGCTACTAGCTACATGGAATAGAGAGCGTTGCGCCATTAAGCAGAAACGCAGTATCAGTTTACTATGATGTGACTATTGCGTGGAAAGACAGAATGCAGAGTTCGGGGACCAGCGGCGTTTGAATGGTGGATGGACGGCTGGTGGCCAGCCCACATTGAAAGAGATTCATAGGTCAACTGGTGGTAAGTCAGCGGATAGATAGGACTCAAGCGCTGAGTAAAAATTATCTGGTGATCAAGACCGAAAGACGACACGAGGGTACTAGGAGTATAGTGATATGGCCTATTGAAATAGGAAAATCCTATGATAGCTAACCTTCTACAAAGGTAAGTGTCGGAACTTTTGCTGTAAAATCGGATCCAGATTAATAAAGGAGAAAGGACTGATCGATAGAAATGACGCATTAAAGATCAGTTAAAAGAAGGCGCACGTGCAGGACAAATGTATATGTAGAATCGCGCAGAGAAAGAAGTCATACTATGGTGCTAAGAAAATGGTGAGAAATGAACACCTAGAAATGTGAAGCTAACGGGCGTCTGTGTGCTGACCAAGCGAGAGGAGGGAAGAACTAAGGGGCCAGGAAATATTAATTGACGGAAGGGCAGGGAATAGCCGAAATGCAAGCGTTGATTAATGTTGCTTAGAATATCGGAGCAGTGAGGCCTTACGTCAGCAGCTAGGTTGCTAAGATAATAGTACCAAGCTGGATAGTGCCTGCTAATGCTAGCCCGAGAGTCGTATGATTGCTTGTAATAGGGTCTAAGAAAATACATCAAGTAAGGAATAAATGAACAGTAAGAAGGTTGAGGCAAAACAGCGGCTTGCGCTGAAAACATGGATATGTCTGCAGGAGAGAAGAGAGCAGAGAAAGGCTTCAGAAGAAACGACAACGAACGAATAAATCCCAGGCATACCTTAAGGCTCTTAAATAGTGTATAAAAAAATAGGCGATGCGCATATAATAGGATCATGCTGTGGTGCCAAAGGAATAAAACTAAAGAAGACTGAGCCGGGAGAAGCCAGTGAAAATGCTGAACTATTACTAATTAGGTGTCATAGACGATTGACAGCTGTGCACTGAACGGATGCGCTAAAGAAGGTCGCCAGACGAGAGCAAGAAGGTCGAATAAAGAAAGGACAACAGATAACAAGAATGATTGAGAGAGTCGTATCATATAATGCTAAACCACGGCGGTGTATAAGTTCTCAATTTATGCTAGGGTGCTGGGATATTACTACTTTGGAAAGCGCCTGGGAAATCTATTCCAATAGCTGGACGCTTACAGGTGAAAAAGTCGAAGACGTTACAACAATTAAGAGATATGAGAACGTCTAGAGTAGAGAGGCTAAGGAGCGGCTGAGCACCGACTTGAAGAGTTGGAAGGAGTGCTAGAGAAAACTGAAAAGTTTATAGGAAAGGACATCAAACAGTCGGAATTCGTGCATAAATTAAGACTGCTGAGGACATCGTAGCATATGAGTCAGAAGCGCGCAGATACCGAGTCCTGTTATGGTGCTAAGGTTTTAGTACTAAGGTAGACTGGGCTGGAAAATGCGAGTGCAATACCTGGAATCCTGTATGAGCTGGCGTCACAGACGTTGCAGCAAGCAATGGATAAATGGACGTTTAGAAGGGAGAGGCAATGGAGCAACGGTGCGCAGGCCACATGAGTTACGTTTGCTTCACAGAAGAGAACTAAGAAATGTTTTATGAAGAGAGGACGGGAAACGGATGAAGCGCAAGCGTACGATATGGTTAATAAGTAGTTCGGAGCATAAAAGGCAAAGACGCGGCGACTCGCAGATGATGAAATCATGCCGTGGTGCTAATGTAATAAAAGTAGGGAAGCCTGAGCAGGGAGAAGCCGGTGAGAGGGCTGTACTACAAGTACTTTTCTGTCATAGACGATTGACAGCTGTGCATCTAGCAAGGTGCAACTGTGACCTGACCGGATGAGGTAAAGAAGGTCACCAGACGAGAGCTAAGAAGGTCGAATGAAGAAAGGACAACAGACAAGAAGACTGCAAGCATACAGTGAGTTGTTTGGGGAGTCATATCATATAATGCTGAAGCACGGCGGTGAATAAGTTCACAGTGCATGCTACGGTACTCTGATATTACTACTTTGAAAAGAGCCCGGGAAAGCAAGTCCGATAGCTCGACGCATACAGGTGAAAAAGTCGAAGACGTTACCACAAATAAGAGATATGAGAACGTCTAGAGTAGTGAGTTTAGAGGGTTGCCTGTACCGAAAGCTCAGAGAGCGATTCGAGAAGACAGATCGAGTTGCAGGGAAACATTTATTGGTACAGTAAAATATTCCCTGTTAGCTAGCTATAAATGAACGACAGCGTGGACGCTCTAGCTAGGGGAATGGAGCAAGCACAGCGCACAGAGCAGTCGCAAGCTGCAACCGAAACGAGCGCCAAGCAAGAAAATGGCGATGAGCAAGTAAAGCATTCGAACTCAGCAAGCGGTTCAACAAACCACACCGGTTGACTAGGTGTACAATTATAGAAGTTCGGTTAGATTTTTACACAGGCAAACCGGGGAATCTCCAGGCTGCTACGTAGCCCTCTCCCAGAAGGGACTGTGTAAGCAGTCCTTCGATCTACGTGAGGACTGTCCGTCGCGGGCCAGCCTTCTGCGAGACCAGGTTGTGAAACCCGATGCAGCTGCTGGGGGAGAACCATGCAATCGGACCCTAGCGGGCTCCTACCCGTGTCCTCCCTACGGTGTCGAAACGGTTAAAAAACTATGTGTGGGGGAACAGTTAGTAAAGTTCACGTAGGCAATTGAGCAGGAAGTTCGTTCCACTTGCAGTTGACGTGCGGGGATCCAGCGGAAAGTGACACCGAGGTGCAACCTACCGACGGTGTATATGGAAAGCATAAAGAAAAAGCAGCATAAACGCATAGCAATACACAAATGAGTGCAAAGCGAAAAACGTGCAAAGCTGTTTTAGGGTTTTAAAAAGCTTTTGCTCTTTTTTGGTAGTTTCAAGACGTTTTGGCCTTTTATTGTGGATTTTCAAACACGTTTGGTAAGAGCGGAAAATTTCAGAGGCACGTGCTATGTAAAATAATAAATGCTAACGAAGTCCGAAAAACGAACTGGGGGTTTGAGCTTCCTACCGCGTCGATTGATAGTAGAGCGAGTAGGAGTGCTCTCGGTTGCGGTTGTAGGTTCTGCTGGAGCGGACTGACTCGTCTGAGGTTGCGGTGCGAGCTGTGATGGCACAGGCTGTGAAGGTGCTTGCTGCACCGAAGAGTCAGACTTGTCGAGGAATGCTAGCTTGAGTCGATCAATGGTGATCGTCTCAGTGGTGCTGCGTCGTAGCTTGCCTACGTCGGGATCAGCTTGTTGGGCTGCAGCCGTAGCGGCTAGATCAACGTTGGTGCCAGGCGATAAGCTGATCTGTTGAATGCGTGAAAGCGCATCCGCAACGGAATTGAGAGCACCTGAGACATGTCGTACGTCTGTCGTAAACTGAGAAACCTAGTCTAGGTGTCTAGTTTCCTGCGGAGAATACTTGTCCGTTTCGCCATTGATTGCGTAGCTCAATGGCTTGTGGTCAGTGAAGACGGTAAAATGTCGACCTTCGAGATAGTGCCGGCAATGTCGGATACCTAGGAAGATAGCTAACAGTTCCCTACCGAAGGTGCTGTAACGCGATTCGGCAGGTTGTAAGCGTTTAACGCAGAAACCTAAAGGTATCCATCGATGGTCGATGAGTTGTTGAAGAACTGCACCGACGGCGGTGTCGGAGGCGTCCGTTGTCAGGGAGAGTGGTGCAGACGTGTCTGGATGGGTGAGAAGCGCTATGTTGGAGATAGCGTATTTGCGCTTCTCGAAAGACAGTCTAGCGTCGAGTGTAAAATAAAAAGACCGTTGGTTACGGCGGAGCAAGTCAGTCATTGGTTGAACAATGCTCGCGCAGCTAGGTATAAAGCGTCTATAATAGTTGACCAGGCCAAGGAATCGGCGCAACAATTTGAAGGAGCTGGGAGCAGTATAGTCCTTCAGTGCCTGGATTTTGTCTGGCAGAGCTTCAATACCAGAGGCGGATATGCGGTGGCCAAGGAAGTCGATGGAGCTTTGGCCAAGCTCGCATTTATCGGGATTGACGGTAACCCCATGCTGTGTTAAGCGTTGGAAGAGAGCGTCGAGGTGATGAAGCTGTTCTTCGTCAGAAGAGCTCGCGATGAGGATGTCATCTAGATAGGTATAAACGCCTTCGAATCCTTGCGTTACCTCATGAATGAAACGCTGAAAAGTTTGGGCAGCGTTGCTGAGGCCCAAAGGCATTCTGAGGTACTCAAATAGGCTGAATGGCGTGATGACTGTTGTTTTAGCAATGTCGTCTGGCGCCACAGGTATCTGATGGTAGGCGCGAACTAAGTCGACTTTGCTGAAGATAGACTTGCCAGCTAGAGCTGAGGTCAAGTCGTGCATGTGCGGAATAGGGTATTTATCCGGGACGGTAACTTTGTTAAGTGCCCTGTAGTCACCACAGGGGCGCCAGTCACCGGATTTCTTCGGCACCATGTGTAATGGTGATGCCCATGGACTTTTGGACGGGCGGATGATTCCCAGTTCGAGCATTTGCTCGAATTCCGCCTTAGCAGCTTTGAGCTTGTCCGGAGCTAGTCGGCGAGGGCGGGCCGAAACAGGTGGGCCCTTAATGCAGATATGATACGTGAGGTTTGGCGTCACAGGAGGCAAGTCGTTCAGGACGCGAACGAGTTTAGGGTGCTTGCTGAAAAGTTCTAGAAAAGGCTGTGAAGCTTGAGGTAGGACACGAATGGGAGTGATAGCAGCAACGTTGGCGCTGGTCCCGATAACACTGAGCTGTGTCCTGGAGTCGATAAGCTTCTTCCTTTTAGTGTCGATGATGAGGTCGAAGCGTTGAAGAAAGTCTATGCCTATGATAGCGAAAGGCACAACAGCGATTATGAAAGGCCAGCGAAAGGTTCGCCGGAGGCCTAAATTGAGCGTTAGCAGCTTTTCGCCGAAGGTTGCGATTGGTGTGCCATTGGCGGCACGCAGCTTGGTCGGCGATGGTGAGACGACCTCAGCTGAGCTACGGGGTATGACACTAACTTTGGCACTAGTGTCGACTGGAAACTCGGTGCCGGAAGTTAAATCCCTAACGCCGATGAGGCGACTTTGGTGTTGGCCAGGCGCGCCTGTCGTCGTTACGGACCGGCCGAGGTTTCCCTGCTTCTTGGCGAAGCTGCAAGGTTTGATACATTTACGAGCTGCGGTACCAAAACGCTGATGGTACCAACAGCTAGCTTGCCTGTTTCTAGCCTTAGAACGTTTGCAGGGCGATTTTGATCGGCAATGTCGACGAGGGTTCATAGTGAGCTGTTGCAAATGGCGACTAAGTGTCGCAAATTGTGCTTGCAGGGCTTCTATAGTTGACTGTAAGCCAGTGATAGAAGTGCCCTGGGACGCGATGGCATTGATCTTGCTGGCGTCGGCTTGTGGCTGTGATCGCTCAATAACCCGATCCGCTAAGTCTGCTAGTTGAGTGAGCGAAACGGAGCTCACTGTAGCGAGAATCGCTTGCGTGTTTTCCGGTAGCCGTTGTAGCCATAGTTCGCGAAGTAACGTCTCATCCATGGTTGAGGAACCAAGAAGTTGCTGCATCGCTCGTAGCAGGGTTGAGGGCAGTTTGTCGCCCAGCTGTAGATTTCTGAAAAGCTGCTGCAGGCGAACTATCTCAGAAGGCATAACACGCTTAATCGTGGCCCCTTTGAGAGTCTCATAGCGGTTTTCGGTCTGAGCAATGATGACGTCACGAACCTGCAATGATATCTCTTGGGGAGATAGGACAGGAGTTTGCAATACTTTGCGTAATCGGAAGTGATTCTGTGGTTATAAAACTCAGCCTCAAGAAGAGCGAACCACAAAAGGGGATCCACGTCCCAAAAGGTGGTACGGAGAGAGACAACGCTAAGTACAGACTCTACGTTTTGGTCTACAAGTTCCACGGTTTAAAAAATGACGCGAAAAATTAGGCTACCGTATGCAAAAATAAACCGGAAAATATGAAAAATAAATGGAAGGGGCTCACCGGAGAAAAGTTCCGAATATCCGGCATTGAGATTGCTCCGGGGTTGGGGTCACCAATTTAGAGGGTTGCCTGTACCGGGAGCTCAGAGAGCGATTCAAGAAGACAGATCGAGTTGCAGGGAAACATTTATTGGTACAGTAAAATATTCCCTGTTAGCTAGGTATAAATGAACGACAGCGTGGACGCTCCAGCTAGGGGAATGGAGCAAGCACAGCGCACAGAGCAGTCGCAAGCTGCAACCGAAACGACCGCCAAGCAAGAAAATGGCGATGAGCAAGCAAAGCATTCGAACTCAGCAAGCGGTTCAACAAACCACACCGGTTGCCTAGGTGTACAATTATAGAATTTCGGTTAGAATTTTACACAGGCAAACCGGGGAATCTCCAGACTGCTACAAGAGTCTAAGGAGCGGCTGAGCACGGACTTGAAGGGTTGGAAGGAGTGCTGGGGAAAGCTGAAAAGTTTATATGGAGGGACAGCAAACAGTCGGAGTGCATGCATAAATTAATTCTGCTGAGGACATCGCAATAAAGTTTGAGCATAGCTTGCAGGCATCTGAGGTGAGGGGAACATAGCATTGAGTCAACAGGGCCTAGCCTGTTTTTACCTTGGTAGTTTTGAAGGTAGCCAGAAGAAAATAGACTGGTCAGATGAGACTCGATCAGGCCACGGTACTGAGAGTTAGCAGTCCGATGGAAGAAATAAATACAACGAAGTAAGAAAAGAGGAGGTTCAGAGTGAAGAAAGCTTTACTGATTAGGAGTAGCGCAGCCAACGAGACTGTCTAAGGTACTGTGGACAGGGTAGTTGGTCTTCTTAATATTGGCCAGTAACGTCACAGGAATCAGAGAGCAGGAGCCGAAACACACGAGGCTGTATTAGTCGGCGCATTGAGATTTAATAGTACAGTTACGTTGGGAAGGCAACTGGAGAGTGTCAGCATAAATGGACATGTTAGATAGGGGGAGTTTACATTAGTTATTTAGGTATAAGCAATCGGGGTGAGGGAAATAGTGTTTTGGTTGCGCCGAACCTATACGGTTTAGAGCTAAGTGCTCTGTAGGCAGTCAGAAAGTAGGAGACTGGTCTGAGGAAACCAGGGCAGCAGACTGCGCTGGGTTACTGAGAAGGTGTGGAAAGGCAACTAGCAAAGGGAACAGAGTGTTCGGTCTTCCGAACAATGACCGGTACTGTCAAAATATTCAGAGGGTCCGCGGAAATGGACAGGTTAGAGATAGAGGTGGCTATGTTAAAAAAGGGTGAGCAAGACAAGCAGGCTCTCGGGAAGAGGGGGTATAGCCAGAAGGATACAGAATCGTGCTGGTAGTCTGGAGTAGGTCAAAGCGTAGCAGGCCAGTCAGATGAGATTAGTGCAAGGCAGGGCATTGACGAACGACAGTCCGCTAGAAGAGGGAGTAAAAGCTAATAGCGTGATAAGGAGAGGACAGGGTCGGTTTTGAGAGCAGCCTTATTGGTGCTGGGTGTATAGGCCAACAACGCACTTTGCGCATCGGTATTATTCCGCCCAATTAAGGCTTTGTATGGAATTCTATATGTGATCGGGGCCTTTCTCCCCAGCTCGTCCTCAGGGATGCAAGTGCCCAAGATATCTGCAACCTTGGGGATATTAATAGTCTATTTATGGCCGTAGAGAATTGCAGGATACTATCAGATGCTCTGATGGTTTCTGGTAACTTATTCCACACATGCGCATATCTATAGAGGAAGAAGTTAAAACGTATAGAGCAACGAGTTTTGGGTAGTGCGAATGAGTGTGGCTTTTTGCGTAGAGGATAACGTGTGTCACCCAGCGGTTGAAAATATCTTTCAATACTTGAGTCTGATGTTTTGATTAGCTTATAAAGAAAAACTAGGTTGGTTTTCAGTCTCCGCAGCCATAGTGGTTCCAGACCAAGCTGCTTACAGCGGCTTTGATAACTGAGCGTAGCTGAACCTAGAAGGCGCTTAGTGAACGAACACTGGACTTTCTCAATGATCATCCTATCACTTTTGCGTGAATTAGTAACCACTATCGAGCATTACTCTACTATATGTCTGGCACACAACTTGTAGAGCAATAGTCGCGACCCTAACACGCTCATTGACTTTAGTATAAAGCCAACGATAGACCTGGCTTTTGCAGAGCTATAGCTCGCTTGTTCCGCAAAATTCAATGAGCTTGAATGGTGCACACCGAGGTCGCGCAAGGTAATGCTGTTGTCTAGTGGTGTTTCGTTAAGAGATAATATGTTTGGCGGTACAGAGCACCTGTATGAAACGACGTTACATTTTGTTGGTGTGAATTCTAGTTTCCACAGGTCACACCATGTTTCAAGAGCACGGAGATGTCTTTGAATGCTGGAGAGGCCATTAAGTAGGCAGCTAGGATCAAATGAGAATACGACTTGTATATCATCAGCAAAGAGATAGGGAGTGCCTTGTTGGAAGACCGGGAGTAGGTCATTGCTGTACAGCAAAAACAGCAGAGGACCTAGGACGCTGCCTTGGAACACTCCGCTGGTTACGGGTGCCTTTTTAGACGCGGCAGCACCCAGTAGCACTGACTGCGTCCGATTAGAAAGGTAAGAAGAAAACCAAGAAAGGAGGTGGCCCGGAACACCGAATGCAGCTAATTTTGTCAACAGACCATTGTGTGGGACCCGGTCAAATGCTGTTTTCATCTCAAGGAAGATGCTGACCAGCGCTTGACCCAAGTCTATGGACTGCATAACGTCGTTTAAGAATTCAAGCTGGTAAGTTTGACAAGATTTAGCAGGCAGAAACCCGTGTTGGGACCTATTAATAAGATTGCGTTGTAACAGAAAACGAAGCATCCCGTCCTTTATTATTCTTTTCATGAGTCTAGACGCAATGGATGTGTGGCTAATAGGACGGTAATTGTCAATATTTTGTCGACAGCCTCGTTTGTGTCGTGGTATGATGGTTGCGTGTTTCCATATAGACGGGTATTGTCCGCTCATCATAGAGATGGTGAAGATATTTAGAAGGAGGACTGGAATATCCGGTCTTCCGAGTATTAATACGGAAGAAGGTACACCATCAGGGCCTGGGTGGTGAGACGTTTTCAAGGAGCAAAGTGCTCGCTTGATGTTGTTTAAGTCAAAGTCAATAGTATGTATTTGCTCCTCAGTGTACTTGTGAATCGTGGTTGGCAATGTCGAGTCATTGCTGGTGAAAGAGTTACAGAAGTACGTGTTAATGCAGTCGCAGAGCTCGACCGCATCAGTGACCATAGTTTTATCAGGAAGCAGAAGGGTAGTGATCGAAGTATCTTTACTGCCGCCTCGCTGCTTCATTAATCGAATAAGAGAATTTGCCTTGTTGTCAGTGCATAGCGCTGCGTGCTCAGCTAATGTACGAGCATGGCTTTGTGCACTTCTTCAGGCGATTAGTAATTCGTTCATGCGGAGGATCAGATAAAAGTCTAGTCTTGCTGTAGCGGGGGCGCATTTTCTTAATCTTAATAAATAAATAAATAAATATTTTATTCTCGACTATGCGAGGCACGCTCATGGAGGCATGATCAGATATGTACAAGGGTACAAACATTTTAATGCAATTGTAACAGTAACGCAGAAAATTGTTCGTATATCCATGATTGGAACTGTACAATGTTGAAAATGCGAAACAATAAGTTAACTGTCATGAGATACGGGACCTCAGCTAATAAGAGATTGAGAATCCTGAATGCTCCATCGAAAGGTAATGGAAGAGCCCGCACACAAGGAAGGAAAAGGGCAACGTATCGTAGGATGTAAAACGACAACACCAAATACAGATGTAGAAGTCCCAGTGTAACGATCCTATGTAGAATTGTGACGCTAGTTCACCTGCCAGTGTAAAGTTATGGGCTGTGACTTTATTCGGTGACGAGACACATACGCCACGTTGCATTGTTGTTAAACGGACATTTGTAGCTTTTTGTAGGGAGAACTCTTGCCAGGCGAAAACCCACCACGTCCTGGAACACTGCCACCAATCCATTCAATGGCAAATTGTAACTGGCTATGTTTCTTTTTAAAAGTCTGTTTGCTCGGTTATTCGCAGTCAGGTTGCGTCCCATTTTTTCCGCTGGTTGATGCAATAACTGTTTGCCTATTGCGTTCCTGGGTTCTGTCCATTGGTAGGTCAGGTGCTAAACATTCTTATTGAATATGATGTGTTGATCCTTCGCAGAACCACATGAAGTCATCTCTGATTATGTATTTTTGCCGGGGAGCGAAGAATTCGTGTCCAGCTACCTTCACTGGACCTCGGTGGTTGGGTGCAAATAGTTAGAGTGGAAGTGAGGCCATGGTCCAGGTAAGTACTTGTTGGTTATTTCGTCCCATCCCAGACGGAGGCAGTTTCTCAGTTCAATCCCGAAGCTCTCCGATGTTCACGACCTCAGAGAAAAGGGAGAGAGGAACAAGCCGAGAGAAGACCGAAAAGGAACAGTCAATGTACCTAGCGTTTGATCAAAATCCTACATTAAGACATTTATTTGAGACAACTAGTGTACAAGGTGTAACAGATATTACGCTAAAGACGTTTTTACTTATGCGGAAGGCATGGCCTGATGGGTAGAATACTTTCATGTGCATAGGGATGAAGAGCAGGATTCCGGTAAGATATTCATAAGGTGTAAGCTGACAATGTTCGAATTCTACCTGAGACTAGAAAGTGGGTGTGTAGTCTTAGTAGCTAGTTTGCGTGTAGGAGCATCATCAAGAGTCTGTCGCCTTCTTAGCTTCTTCTTTTGGGGGGCAAAGACGTCTAGACAGTTCGTGAGGTTGTTATAAAGCTCCCTGATCACAATATCTATGTTTGCTGAGAGAAAGAAATCGTCCCAGCGTGATGCTTGGAGTAGGGACGAAAAAGTTTCCCAGTTGCTGCGCTGGAGGAGGCGTGAAACCTCATATTTTTTATCTTCCTGTTCAGGGAATTTAGGCAGTGCAAAAGACAGCTTCACTACTTTGTGGTCGCTGCTCGGTATGTTGTCTAACACGCCGGCGCATGCGTGTGGAATGCCGTTAGTAAATACTAGGTCCAGTATGTTAGATCGTCTCGTCGGTGTATTCACATGCTGCGTCCAGTCGTGTGTGAAAATAGTGGCTACCTGGACTCTATATTTGAGAGGGGCTAATTGATTAAGCCACGAGATATGAGGCATATTAAAATCACCAGCAATAATTTTATGGCGCACAGGAAGGAATGAGACTTCCTGGAAGGGCTTGACCATTTTGTCAACGCTAGCACAAGAGGAGTGCGGTGGGTTGTATAAACAGCCAATCTATAGGTCCAGCGGACTTGCAGCGGTCTGAATCCACACTGAGTCGTCAGCATTGCCAAGGGATACGATTTGGAAAGATGTTGCTTGAAACGCGTTCTTGACGTATATGCGACATCCGCCATCTCGGTTTTTAGCGCATCCACTACAAAAAATGGTGTACCCTGGAATGTATAGTGGTGTGTCAGAAACATCGGCCGAAAGCCATGTTTCTGTGACCAGCACCAGATGCGGGCGCAACAGAAGAATGAGGGGGCCTAGGAGGTGCATTTTATTTTTGATCGACTGTGCATTGAGGAGGAAGAATGCATACGTGTAGTATCCGCAGAGTCCAGTCATATAGTTGCCAGCTTCAGCATTGGTGTCGTAACCGGGTAGTTTGGAAGTGCTTGGGATAAGTGAGTTAAATGTAGGGGATATGCGTGCCGGGGGCGGAGGATTGTTACATGGGTGGCAGCCGGGCGCCGACGAGTCACTTGTCGAATTAAGGTCCAAGGGGGTTACGCGTAGGACTGGAACCAACCGTTCTGGGTTGGCTGCAGTGTGTGAATGAGTCTCTGTAGATGATACAGAGCAGGCGCGAGCTCTAGGAGAACTGGGTGTGGTGGACCATGCCCTGTTGTATTCCACAGAAAAGAGGCTGCAGTATGTGTGGAACTTCTCGGCGACCAGGCATTTTGCAGAAGTCCTGAGGTGTGAGAGCGGTTAGTTGAAGTAAAAGGAGCAATGATATTCATGTTGGATGTTGAATTGTCAATAGTAGGACATTGTCGTCTGCGGCTTGGCGCCGTATAACCCTGTATGTTGGACTGATGTTGATAACTTGGAGTTTGAGCAGTTTGATTTGTTGGTTCGAGTAGATATGGTTTCCTGAATGGATGGCTGGGTCTGGTCGGAGCAACATTCCCAGGTAATGCTTGATACGCCGGTGTAGTAGTGTAGTAGTCGCCGGTTGTAGTTGCGGGGGTATTGATTTTACGTGGTCGGTAGTGTAACGGGGTAGATTGCAAATTTGGAAGTGAGTTACCGAGTTTGGGGTATTATGAAGGTAGTTACAACGATGAAACTTTGGTTGCTTGGCAATGGTCTACGGTCCAAAATTGGTAATTGGTAGTCCAGTTGTATGCTGGCGAGCCAACTGGTGACGTGGTATTTCTGGAGCTGGTAATGAGGATACTTTAGCCCTACCGGAAGGTCTGGGTATAGTCCTTTTGTTGTACAGAAATGGATTCGATGGGAGACAATGGGGGAGAGCTATGGAACACCGTTGCTTAGATCTGCTGGTCGCTGGCTTTGTGTCAATAGTGGGTTGCGTGTGGTCACCGAAAAGGCTGGCTAATGAAGGATATATTGAGAGAAAGCCCACACACCCAAGTTCAGAGTCTGTGTCGCGCAAGTCCGACATACCAACAGCCTGTGTACTGTATTCTGTCGTGTCTACGACAACAGTCGAGTTTTCAGCTGATGTTACGGACTTGGCAACAATACATTTTGGCTGATTTTTGTCTTTTGAGAACTTGTCTGCATCGCGGCATGTTAGCCGCTGGAACGCCGCTGGAACCCGGTTGCTTAGAGCTGCTGGTCGCTGGCTTTGTGTCAATAGTGGGTTGCGTGTGGTCAGCGACAAGGCTGGCTAATGAAGTATATACTGAGAGAAAGCCCACACTCCCAAGTTCAGAGTCTGTGTCGCGCAAGTCCGGCATACCAACAGCCTGTGTACTGTATTCTGTCGTGTCTACGACAACAGTCGAGTTTTCAGCTAATGTTACGGACTTGGCAATAATATATTTGGGCTGATCTTTGTTTTTTGAGGACTTTCTGCATCGCGGCATGTTAGCCGCTAGTAACGCGCGTAAATCATCCACAAGAGCAGGACCCCCGAATTTGAAGAGGGCTGGAGGAAGGTCATCAGGTCCCGCGGCTTTATTTAACTTCAGCAGTTTGACCTCATGTTCGACTTCTCAGCGAGAAGGTGGATCCAAAGGAGCAGCCCACGGAGCAGGGCGATCACTGGTCGGCGAGAAATCTAACAATTCCGACCGATTAAATTGCCTTTCAAAGTGCTCAGCCCAACGTTCCAGGCGTTTTGATAAGTTGTGGATAGGCTGTCCACTCTCGTCACGTAGAGTTTCACTAACACCAGGTCTCCTGCTGCCCGTTTATTGTATAAGACGGAATAACTCACGATGGTTACCAAGGGCAGCGGCCATGTCTATTTCTGTTGCATGACCAGACCACCAGGGTTTGCGGTCTCTCTTCAGGCTAGCACGGAGTTATGCCTGGAGCTCTTTACGAGTTTTATTGTGTTTGCTTCTAGCCGGAATATGCCGACGAGCATCTATAAGTTCCAAAGATTGTGAAGAGACCTAATGTTCATGTTGGCGATTAGACATACCACATGAGGATTTGCGTGCTGCTAGTAAGGCCTGTTGCATATGAGACCAGTGAGCTTCAATTGCATCCAGTGAGCGTTTATCCAACTCGGATGACAGCGTAATTTGATAGGCGTTCAGAACAGCTGGATCCACCAGCCTGCCGGTGTCAATGCGCTCACTACACCGTCGCGGGCCTCCGCCATAGCGCATCCGCCAATCAGCACATACAAGTGCATGCTCGGTGTCAACACCTGTGCTCCAAATCGAGCGACAGTTCTGGACGCAGCCTCTCCAGCGGTAACTGCTAGCAATGTGATCGATTTGCGTCCATAGCTGGTTCGAGGCTGGTGGGCGCCAAGTCACCCTCCGACGGGTGCTGTGTCGGAAATTAGTGCTCGCAAGAAATAAGCGAGCATCCTCACACAAATGAAGTAACCGCTCACCGTTATCATTACGGGAGCCTATACCATGTTGGCCGCCCAGATGCAGCTCATCTGCGGATAATCTTCCAACTTGAGCGTTCAGATCCCCAGCCAGCACTACAGTGTCCTAGCTTCTTCCGTGGCGAAGGAGTTCGTTCAGTTGGCGATAGAAGTCGTCTTTTACCCAGTCATCGCTACAGTTTGTCGGTGCGTAGGCAGCGATAACGAATAGACACCTGTTAGTCTCACGCGACTTCGAAGTTTTGAACGAGCCAGCCAATCGGACCGCACGCATCCGGCTACTGATTGGAATCCAATCAATCAGAGCAGCTTCAGCCCGGGGACACAGGGCAATACCAACACCGGCTTGGCCGGTGCTCGAAGCTGCATCGCCACCGGATAAGCGCAATGAGAAAGTGCTGCTAGTGTCACCTGAAGGGGATCGCAGAGTAAGTACATAGCTCGAGTCTTGCAGGCCGGTCTCCGATAAGCAGCAGATATCGATCGAGAGGGTCTCCAATGTTTGGGCAAGTGTTGCCTGTTGACCGATCTGAAGCAATGTGCGAGCGTTGAGGCATGCCAGTCTGAAGGAGGATCGAGGGCTCCAAGTGGAGGCCGATGAACTGGAATGGGCTGCTTGCTTGGACATGGGCCAGTTGAGAGTGCAGGAATGACGCTCTGCGTTCACCTATGAGTTGAAACTAAAATGCAAGCGACTATTGAAGCAAGGTGGGGGAGGGCCGAGAATTGGGGGTTAAAAACGGGGGGATAAAAGTGAAGCTGGAACGGGTCGATAAGGGTGAAAAAGCGCAAGAAGGGGAATAAGAAGATGGGAAGGCTTGAGCAGTAGCATCCAAACCCCTATCCACCCTGCTCGATGCAGCAGATAGGGCACCGTTGATTATCCTCTGCGGTGGCCAGAGCATCAGAAATTTGTTTGGGGAAGGATTCATTGTATTTTAGTGTGTACACAAGCACCTGATTAGAAGCTGGTCACCAAATGAGGTGAACAAGAGAACATCATTCACGGCCGTCTGTTGTTTTGTGAGGGGTTCAACGGTGCATGCATCAGCAAAACAAGTCATATTCCCTGGCTGATGAAGAGTTACATTACTGGAGGATATTCCCTTACCGGAGGTGAACATGACAATAAAACCAAGGGGTAGGTTAGGTGGATGTATTTTGACACTGCAAAGCTGTTGCATAGGGCGGTGTATGGTACCCGGTGTCAGAAGCCACGGGAATGGCTCGGTTGTACTTACCGATGAGAACTACAGCAAAGGCGGTAGCCCGGATTATCTTGAAGCGGTATGGCACAGCGAAACCCTGGACCGGGACCAGACATATTTGGTATCGGTGTAAATGTATGGAGTGTGGGCAATTACAGGAAGTGAACTTGTAACCAAAAACAACGCCTCATAATTGGCGGTGGCTGTTTGGCACCGCCAACCAAAGCATCAGAGCAGCGCATGTTTACTGGCGATCTAAAAGCCACGTGAATGTATGCTGGGCATTTACCAGCAGTGCTGCAGATTACATGCGCAATCGACCATTGTAGGTGGATGCCCTCTGGCATCCAAATGGCATACAGATATATGGCTTGTTGCACTCGAAGGCTGTGTGGTCCCGAGGCACAAGGCGTCAAGGTGGCACAGGTCTACTAGATGTGTGGAAGGCACATATGCTGTGACTGCGAGCTTATCGTTGAAGAACCAGTTGAGCTGGATCCCTGAGACTGCGTTCAGTAGACACTACGTGGAACCTATTGAAGGCTATTGGGGCTTCTGTGGACCAGCAGCACTTTAAGTTGCACGGAAGCAATACGAAAACAACCATCCTGTGAGGAAGTATACGTCACACAGACATTAAGGGTTGAGCTGACGTATTATGCAACACCGCCGCGATGATCAAGGGTGCGTTAACAACACAACAGTGCGTATTCTGGTAAGCACTCTCCACTGTTCGTGACGCTGTCGGACAAACACCCGTCGGCTGGAAACCAGGCAACGTAATGATAAAGAACAAAGGCGGGAACCCTCAAGCTTACCGTCTCCGCCACAAAACCTTTATCTTCACCAAGCGCTTAATATGGTGGGAACTTCGAAAGGAACTACCACCGATTTCCTGGATCAATACAAAAGGTTCGTCACGTGGACAGGACTTGAAACGTTTTAAAACGAATTGGTGCCATAATCACGCTGCTGTCAACCCGGTCCACATGGGGTGCTAAACGACTGGAACCGCCTTTCGTTGAACCTTATCGGTACACAGTCTGAGGAAGGTTTCAAGCGGCTCATAGATTCCGACTTGTGTAAAATATCACGTTGGAGCTGTCCCACTGTAAATGCGTAAGCCTACTAAGACGGCTGGTCCCAGTGACAAATGCTGCTGTTACGAACTGGAGTGGTTGGAGCTGACATGGGATCTCCACGACCCTCTACAACTCAATGAACTCAGTGAACGAGGAACCAAGTATCAATGAATGAGAGAACACCTGGATGGCAGCCTTCAACGACGGCACCGACTTCACACCGCTTGTTTCGCGGGCTCCGCAAATTACGGATGCTCATCTGTAAGTATTTAGCATCGTGGGCTCAGGATCGCGCGACACAGAAACTCTTTCAGGCAGAAGGATGTGCACCGCCGCCTCAGCGCCCGAAATACCACCAAGCGGAGAAGTTTTCTCCTGATTCACGACGGACTTTAATATTCCACAGCCTCCCGCAGCTTCACGGTCTCTGTCAAGGCGTGGTCTGGGCGTAATGACACCAGTGTTATTAAATAAATAAATAAATAGGTATATTTCTAGATTGGCTAGATACTGCGCCCGTAAGGGATCAGAACAAAGTTTACATTACTAATATGCTCTTGCGTGGGAGTAGGAAATATGTGAGTCTATGTTCCATTCTGGCAATTAGGACTTCCTTGGCTTTGTAAGGTCTAGAGCTGATTGCGTTGTACGCGCCCACCATGAACTACTTCTGGCCCCTTCAGGCGCCATTGAGCTGCTTAGTATTGTTTGTATTGAACATTACGCAATGGCGTAGTTGTGCAGGTTTTCTTTGGAAAGGGGAGCCAATACAGCACAACTTCGCTGTAAATTTTTGGACTATTCCGGCCCGCTCAGTCGTCAAAATTATTGATGCCCACATGGAAACAAATAGAAGCGGCGGGATTATAAGAAACAAGAAAAGGTTAAAACTGCTTTCCAAAAAATGCAAATAAAAGTAGTGCTTTTGTTAAGAGACATACGAAGGCAGCGCATTACACCAGGACTATAAAAATTAACAAAAAATATAACCAAACTTTCTAGCGCTAAACTTGACCTCGAGCGCCAAATTTTAACCTGGGTAAGGAACAGAACAAAAGAGAAACCTTTTTATGGACAGAATGTTGCAAAATTTTGTACAAAAGTAAGCTGTCCTGGACAAGTTTTCAGCACTGATTATGTTACAAGTAAAAGCAATCCAATGCGTGTGGTCGTTCACAAGTTATTCGCAGTTGTATGGAGTCTACGGATAACCCCGTTACCTCTTATGCTACATTTGGCCATCTGCTTTGCAAGAAGGTAACAGAAAAAAAGAAAAGAACATGTAAAAGTGGGGAAGCGGGATAACTTCTAACTAGGCATAGCTATCTAGAAATTCTCTATATAGCCCGTAATATCCCGCAACAAATAGGTACCACGTAGGTGGCCGAAAAGCAAACATTTAAGGCATACTTAGCAAATCTACGCAACTAAGCGATAATGCAGCGAAAAAACTAGCAATTCAGTAAGGAGTGTTACATATGCAAGGGATCTCAGGACAACTTATAATTCACCCGCACTCAGCAGGCCTTGGTGTACCAATTTTAGTGGATACTGGGTCACACAAACCACTAGGAATATAGCGATTAGTATGTTTTAAGCCTCTGAGTAGTTGCAAATTTTATATCAAGGTTGCGTGAGCTAAGTCTACCTGATGAATACAGGAGACCTTTAGGAACGTTTGATACTTTTTGGCCTAAAATATGCGCACATTTCTTATATAAATCTCACAAGTGTTATCTCTTAGAGCCGATTTTCCATATTCAAAAGGCCAGGTATCCAGCACCAGTGAGTAACGAAAAATTTAGCAAAATTTATCAAAAAGCTTCGGGGCGTGAAATTCATTTGGATATGCCTTGGTGGGCATTAACAACTCTGCGTATAGGGTTGAGCTTGCTCGCACCTGAGGGACTATTATTCCTCATGTGTTGGTGCACACAGTTGTGCAGCTCTTTGGGTAATTTCGAGCTATCTCGCTCCCATTTTATGTTCTGAAGCAACGGCCAGCGGTGTTCATCCAGGTAACAATGTTAACTGGTACTGCAATATGGCACCAGTTTTTTCTTGGTGGTTTTCCTTGTAAGAGCTGCTCTAGCCCCCTAATCAAAGTGTGAAAAGGTGGAGCAAAAGTAGGGTAGCATGGAAAAGTGGAAACTGGTTGTTCACCCACCAATGTGTATTGAGCATGGTAGGCTTTGGAGCCAGGTAAAAGATAAATAACGCACGGGCACCCGAGATAAGGTGAAGTGGTGGGCGAAATTTTCTAGTTATTAAGGCAGCCGGTGTGACAGGGGCGTGTCTGTCTCTAGTTGGTTTTCGTGTTAGTAAAATGGAAGCTGGAAATGCAGGTGTTTTACTGGCAAATCGATTGAAGAAGAGGATCAGATTTTCACGTTGCCCGTCTACTAGTGTTGTTAATAGTGATAGGCGCCTTTATAACAAATAAGGATAAGTATATGTGGCCAAGTGCAGATAAGTGGAGGGCGAAATGCCTGCTTCGTTGGCCGATGAATTTAAATTGGTCTATTTGTCGACAAGCTTGAAGATCTACATGTTATTTTGCGGTAAGCCTACCGTTTGTACTTGGAAACGGCGTAGTAAAGTATCTAGTATAAAGGCTTAAGGAAAACGAATAAATTAAGACCAATTAGCAACTAACATCTACGTAGGTACATAAAGAAACAGCTGAAGCTGGTATTTAGACGATTGGTTGGAAGATCCTTATGCTAACTTTAGATATGTTAACAGCAACAATAGATAACATCATCTTATACATCGTACATATAATAAAATTGGAACGATACAGCGAAGATTAGCATGGCTCCTGCGCAAGAATGACACGCAACATCGTGAAGCGTACCATAGTTTTTGGCTGGCTAGCCAAACAACCTCCTCGTGGTGCCAGCTGGGTGGTACGGGTTTAACCCGTTCCAGCAAATAGTTCGGCGGCAGTGTTCCAGGACGGGGTGGGTTTTCGCCTGGCAAGCGTTCGCCCTATAAAAATCCACAAATGTCTGCTTATCAACACTGCGACGTGGCGGATGTGACTCGCCACAAACTAAAGTCACTGGCCGGTGGATATCCGGAGTGTGCTATCCAACCCAAGGACCTCAATCGCTTATACCCACATTCCTGACGATAACAAACAGCAAAAAACGCCGTGGCACATTCAAAGGCACAATCTACAATAATATAAATGTACATGCGTATATACCCTCGTACACTTACATACACTGTTATGCCAAACATGTAATTTTTTACATTTTTGATCACACTATGTTAGCTAAACATGCTCCTGCCTGTAAAGGTGTGTCTCGCATTGTCCAGAATAAAGGTTTATTTATTTATTTATTTACTTGGTGTATGTCAAAAGTTCTAAGCCTAATACCTTTAACACTGACCCACTGGACTAAGGACTTGAAAAGTGATTAAAGGGAAAGTCAAAGAAAAGGAATGAAAGTGTTGATATGATGGAAGGATTGAAGTTTGCTTGGTCGGATGGCTTTGTTATTGCCGTGCATTATCCTAGATAAGGAATACCTATGGGTTTCCGAGACTGCCAGGCAGTAGGCTAGGCTGTACGGTTTGTTGAAATATTAAACATTGCCAATGGGGCCTTTGAAGAAGAGAAGCCGGAGAGTTGTATGTACTGATTGGTCCATGCAGCCTTTGGATCAACGTTGGTGCTAACTGTGTCGTTACTACGCTGTGTACTGACAGTAGACTGCAAGGATAGAAACGAAGCAACTCAGGAACTAATCAGAAACGGCTACCTATTTTTGCATTCAAAAGTCTAATCCTAGCACCTGTAAGATTCTTGAGAGTTATCCGACTGAGACCTCCCGGGTGTTGTGATTGCGGTAATGTATAAGATGAAATATTGGGAGTCACTGATAGAGGCAATTCATGGGTTGGAATATTGGTAGCTCGGGAGGCTTGCTCAGTAGTTGTGCAGTTCTCCGAGCTGGGCAACTTGTTTGCAAACGTTTCGCCACCATTCCATGTGGCATCTTCAGTGCGGGATTGATAGTAGTTAAGTAGCCGTAGCTGGTAGGAAGCAAAACCCAATCCAAAACCAAATAATCCACAACTACTGAGCAACTCATGGGGTTAGGCAACCGGTTAACCCTTACAGGTGTATTTTGTGGTGGCGTGTACTCTTTCCATAGTGCAGGCGGAATTGTCCGTAGAGAAATCCAGCGGGTCAAGAAGAGATCGCTGAAGACTATAGTCATCTTATGGATTGCTGGACTTAAAACCTAGAAGATGCGTATGACCGATACCGCTAAATTCCCTTAGGTGTTAAGACGTTGACGACAATGAAGGTGGATGCGTGGTTAGGTATATGTGCTTGGATGTCATGCAGTACATGGTGGGCGCCCTCAGGCTACATCAGGGCCAGTTTCTAAGAAGTGGCCGAGCGAATGGCAGATACTGACGATGTGTTGCGTATTTTCAACGCACAGGAAGCTTTGTATTTCCTTCCTGATGGCCTGAAATTTTTGGATTTTTCTTAGTCTGGAAGGCAACCGGTTCCATATGTTCACTTACACCACTAAGGAGAAACGAGATCGCAGTCTGTTCTTTGCTGTTAGCGGGATAATGGAATGGCCTTTGCTTCAGAGTTGAGATTCATATGCGAACCTTAGTTTGAAACAAGTGCTGTTACTGTGCAGCTTTGTATGAACTAGCTTGCGTATTAAGCAAATTTTCGAGATAATACGCCTTTGGCAAAGGAGCAGAATTTTAAGGTGTTAGCACTTGGTTAATAACCCACCCGCTTGCTGTGATAGAGTCAACAGCTTTCTAAGGCGCAAAGTAGCTTTTTAAGCAGACCAAGGTCTGACTGCCTCAGCTGGTTATATATAAATAAGTAACATTCCAGATATGGACGGAAGTGGCTCTTATACATCTCTAAACTTGCGTCTGCGGCTTTATGCAACGGCGTATGTGCAAAGCTAATGCGGTTACTCTTGCCACGTCACAATGAACTTGCACTACGAAGTTGAGAAATAAGGCGTAGCGCAAGCCGAGATCTGTTGTCACGACATACTGCTTGAAAGTGATGCGGTTTATTGTTAGGGGACCTAGCAGGTATAGAAAATTTGTGGGTCATGACGTTAGGTTGCTGAGTGGAGAACGTCATTTGCCAATGTTCGCGCCACATCTCAAGTGCAGCAGCCTCCTCACAGATAAAATTAATTAGTTATTGATTACCAGAGGGAAGACAAATAAAACGTTTACACCTTCAGCGAAGATGGAGAACGACCGTGCTGCAAACTCCTGCGGAATTCATGGGTACAAATCAAAAATAGGCTAGGACCAAGAAAGCTCCCCCTACACAACGTCTCTATGGACGAAGGTCGGGGTGCTTACCGTTAGCTCAAACTTACCAGTCTGAGTGCCTCATATTAGAGAGGAACTCAGGCAGTCTAATAGAGGACTGTCTACCCATAAAACTTGCCTTTTCCATTAGGCGCATGGGGTATAAGGTCACGGTGTAGACAGTCCCCTATTAAAGGTAACAGGTAGCAGAGTTTGTTGCACTTCCGGAGTGGGCAAATCAATAAGCAGCGTGCGTTAACTAGGTATAGACTAGTGCGCCGACGAGTTACCGAGTCTGGTGGGTTTTCGTATAGTGACGCCGGGATAGTCTGGCGACAGGACTATGATAAAACCTATATTGAAACAGTGAAGTACATCTAGTGTAAGCTCTTTTGAAAGCACAGCAGCTGACTCAGTGTAACTCCTGAAAATAATGCTGCAACCAGTAAACGAGTCTCAGAGACGCGGAGTGTTTACAAAAGCCTAGGGGTGTAACCAATTTCGGATTAACGGCCAGTTTGTTGGACTCCAAAGTCGTAGATGGAACAGCATTGTAGAAATAGGGGTAGGGTTAGGACACCTGACGGATCGCCTGTATCTGCCTTGGGTTTTGCCACATTTTTGCCCGCTCTTCCACTTTCCTCTGACAAGTTCAGAAGCCCGCTTGTCACCCCTCGCTGACAGAGGAGTCAAACACGGTACCTGAGAGTTCGTTCCTAACAGTGTCGTTACTACTCTGCGTACTGACAGTAGACTGCAAGCAAACAGAGTCCGCGTCCAGCAAAGCAAGTACCTGCCACTGCCACCTGACGGAGAGGTGACCGGCCATGACACTTTTTAAATCGAACCATGTTCCTGTTTGGCGAGCACATCAGAGATTTCAGGCTGTCCAGGGACACAGGCCCGCTAGTTGCTGGCTTTTACCGCTCAGTTCTACGCTCACAGCTTTTACCACAACAGTGCGGTGCGCGCCTGCTACTAGCCATAAGGGTATGGCACATCAGGTGCATACCATTATAGGCTTTATAGATAAATAAAGAAATTGCTATGATCTCGGAGTTGAACCAGACACTCCAACGAAGCTTGATCAAATAAGTACAATCAAATCTGCGACGATCAAATTTGATCAACTTTGCTCTTGATATTAGCAGGTGTAAGCAGTGATATAAAGTTGTGATAAATGTTCGACCTCCCGGTTAAAAGAGATTGTTACTGCAAACGTAAAATTGTTGAATAGCCCATTATGTGCTACTGTAATTAGTTCCAAGTAAATCTTATGGCCTGAAGCGGATCCTTTGCGCTGTTAATCGCAGTCAGCTGTTATCCATTTTCCATCCTCAAGCGTATGTTGCTTTCTCCTGTGGCCGCGGTGGGTTTCACTCCTGTCCATCCGAGTGATGTGTCCCATGCGAGGACAATTGTCCGACTTGCTAATTATGGCTAATAAATTGTTGAAGCATTGAGCCAGTCCAGTGGAAGAATCTCTGGGAAACATGGAAAGAGACACAACGGACAAGAGCAAACCAAGGAGAAATTCAATGAAAATGCGGAGGAAGAAATGAATGGAATGCAACAAAATGCTGTAGTTTAAAAAGCTCAACCTACTGTAGATTGGTCATCATATGTCCTATAAACTTAGTATAAGTGCAAATACAGGACGGAAAAACGTGTAGGTTCCAGGTGGAGTTGGTGGCCCGTTTGCTGCTGTTTACTGCGACGGTGCTGCGTCGCGCGAGGTTATTCATTATAACCTCTTTGCGAGTTGTTAGTAGTGCAGGCAAGTTAAGTGACGGAAGGCCAGTAGCAAGCTGGGCGGTGGATACGGGTAAACGTAGTGATAGTCAGTAGCTACACGGCCAGGGCCCTGCGTGAAAGTGATGAGGAGCCACTAACAAGCCAAGTACCAATCTTACGCTAAGACCAGAGTCGGCATTGACGGTTAAGTGAAGTTAAGTTGGAGGAAGAAGGTAACAGGCTGAGCGGCTATTCCCCGGATAAGGATCACTCTGGTAAAAGATTCAGCGGGCGTTTAAGGCCGATTATAAGCAGTGGAAGAAGGTGAATAGCAGATAAGAATACGAATGTCTACTGCACTGCATTGCGGGTTGTAAGTGTTGTGTTGGTGGAACATTGGCACAGCGTTAACTCCAAGCTGTGGATTAGAGGCGCTAGCCCGTGAAGCAGAAATGGGAATGAGACAGCTTATGTGGCTACTAGCGGCGTAGCAGTCATATTAGAGATACACAGATGGAGATGGGGAGCAGCGAATAACAACATTCACAATCCGTAAAGAAATAGAGATAAGAACGTATGACCAAAGGGACTCCAGGCATGGAAAGGAGGGTCAAAATTTGGCAAGTCGGATGATTGTGTGCAATGCGGCACAGGACACCTAATGGATGTTTGTAATGATGTAGCGTGATGGGCAACTGGCTAGATGGCTCTGCAGAGCTGAACCAACATACTAGGGTGAGATAGACATAACTAAGGCGCAGTAAGATTTGACTTCCAGGATCCGAAATTTAGAGGATGATAAAATGGTAATGCCGTGTGGACCTCATCCACGAATCGGAGAACTACCAACGATGCAAAGTCGGATGATTGTAAGCGATGCAGCCTCAAAATCCAAATGGAAGGAAGTGAATTTGTAATGGGAGACAGGCACTAGCTAAGTAGCTATCTAAAGATTAGCAGACATACTAAAGAAAAGCGGGTGGAGGTTACAAGCAGCGGACAACGACATTAAGCCTCAGGAAGTAGATACTACTAGGCATGTATGGCCAAACTCTCATCAGGCGTGAGATGGAGATGGACATGTTCGCATGTCGGATGGTGGTGTGCAATGCACCATCGTAGTCCTAAAGGAAAACTTTAAACGGAAAACAATTGAGCCAAACGCCATGTCGTTTCTCAAGACATGCCGGTCATACTAGAGAAAAAGAGTTGGAGCTAGGCGGCGACTGTCAACAACTTTGGAGATAGCAATAAGAAAGTGGGGCCGCAGACATCTCAAACATAGGATGAAGAAATGAAAACGTTGGTCCTTCGGATGGCTGTGAGCGGTGCAGCAGTAAAATGGCAATAGTAACCTGTAAAGATGAAAAGAGAACCAGCCGCAATCTATGTGACCCTTCGTGGCGTGTCAGCCATACTAGAGACAAACAGATCGAGATGAGAAGCAGCGGGCATGGACCTTTACAAGCCGGATGGAGATAAAGATGAGAAACTAAGGTCGAGGTGTCAGCGAGCGTTTTACCCCCCTTTTTCTCTCTTTCTTTACTGTTTATTCGTGCCATGGGAAATAAGCGTTTCTCACCCACATACGCCAACAAGAAAACACTGTAACGGGTCTCCCGTAGCGTCAGTGAGGCTGGCCCATCTCAAACAAGAGATTGCAATGTATTGCTTATAGATCCGCTAGCAGGATCTCTTCAAAACTTTGGTCAAACAAGCTCGCAGGACAAAGCGCTCACATCTACTGCTAAGCTACTAAACAAAGTTATGCCTTTGGTCAAGCTGGACGACATCCAGCTTTTGACTAGCCAACCTGATATGCTAGATGCAGGTGAAATATTGAATCACGTTGCACACGCGGTCAGCGAAAGCATTGGTCGTGTCAATAACGCGGTCGTATTCAACGTACCTGACAAAAAGTCGCTTAACAAAGGGTCGCGTGCCCATCTCATTGATTGTATACAACCACATGATTGCTGTGCAGCCACTCAACTAAGTATGATCCAGGGCCGATCTTGCCCAAAAGTCATGAAAGTTAGCAGCCCTGAGATGGCTAAATGATTCATTGACGCCCAATATGATATGGATCAGCACTCGAACCTCTGGTCAAGTCTGATAAAACCAGGAAGAATCTGGCTGCGAAGACTAACTTGTTCTATTAGTTCAAGCTCTCAGAAGAAAGAAATCTATGTGACACAATCCACAGAGTCCCAACTCACAAAGGCGCAAAAAATTTAATGCACGCCGCCTCTTGCTCGAGGCTTGCGACATTGACCTAAATGCTTCACAGCAACTAACAGACCGTGATGCAAAATGTCCTCAAAAGCTAAAGATAAGCCAAAAATTATCGTCCAGTGGTCCGTAATATCCGCGAAAACCTCGACAGTCGTCGTGGACACAAGCAAATACAATACACCGCCTGTTGACATGTCTGATTTGTGCTACATGGATTTTGAACTTGAGGGTGTGGACTTTCTCTCAGTATATACTTCATTAGCCAACGTTTTTCATACCCCACTCAACGACAGAGACAACGTCAGCGACCAGCAACCCAAAGCAACGGTGCGTCACAGCTATCCCCCATCTGCTCCCATCAAATCCATATAAACACCGCAAAGAGACTAGACCCAGACGTTCCGATATGGCTGAAGAATACTCATTGAGAGTACCAGAAATACCACGCCGTGCTTGGGCATTTTGACGTGTTATACTTTGGGGTTTTTAGATCCTTATACAGCAAAACCGTGTTCCTCGAGCATGAAGTATGAAGCTGCGCTATTCCAAACTTACCACCAATGTGGAATAAAAACATAAAGCCGCCGGAACCAAAATCCGGGGCAAACGTAGGAGTGCGCATTCAAATACCATCACTTCTCTGTCCCACGCACCGCAAATGCGGTTAAGGCAAGCAAACGGTTTGCTGCAAAATGTAACCTGAATAAACTGCGCCCCTGCAGGGTGCTCCTTATAGACCCCTGAACGATGCACTTATCAAAATCAGTGCATTCTGATCTGAGATATTTGCTCTTAAAATGGATATGACCGTTACTGAAGCAGACCCAGCAAAACGTATGCTATTGTCCCAAATCTCAAACATAAAGAAAAATGGCAACGCTGATGAGCTCAAACGTGTCGGCGCCCTTCTTGCTACCATCGCCGATGAGGTAAACGAGCGCGCCCTTCGTGCCCGAAACGTGATCAGCTTCAACGTTCCCCAGAAAATTCCTTTGGAGAAAGTCATCTGCTTCCTGAATTCCATGTCTACATCCCTCATGATAGTGCGTGAGCAAACGGCTCAGAAACTCGAAGGTCACTGGTAACTGCCCTAATCTTATTGCCTTCAAGACTCAAGAACTGGCTACACGCTTCACAGCAACTTGACTTACATTACGAGCAAAAGCAAACGTTGGGTCTATTAATATAAAGCTTAATCTCACGCCGCTGCAAAGTGCTTTCCTATCAGATGCCAATATCAAGGCAAGAAAACCGCCACTTAATTCATCACCGATTGCCAGAGCTACCGCTTGCTCTACGACTTGCACTAACGTGGATCTGGCCCTAACTCATGCTTCACGCGTCCACGACAGCGTTACATACCGACTAAAGTCCAGCAGCCTCAATAGACAAAAATAAACCAACTTTTCGGCTTCGTCCCAGATAACGATACTAGAAGCTGATTGAATGATTTTATTGTATAACCCCTCCAACATGAGTGACACAGATTCCGAACCGATAAACGTAGACTTGCCGCTACACAATTTGCTTTCCTCACTTGTGCGAAGCCAAACGCGCCCTCTCAACACAACACACTTTGGAAAAAGCCAACAGCCGAAACACGACAACCCGTATTACGAAACACACTTTGCTGATGCATCACCTTAACAATGATACTCGTACCCAAATAATGTCCTGCGGGCATAAGCGGATAACTGCTATGCACCAACCCACCTTTGTACCAGTAGGTCGCATGAGGTTGAAATCATTCCGATCAAAAACGTCGCACTCCATGCAGGTTTTGATCAACCGGTCCAATCACTGCGCAAGCCGTACCTATCCGAGAGGCCCAAAAGTGCTATCAAGCCCCAGGACTATAACGAACGCCTCGGTTTTCACAAACTGCTGACGTTCTACCAGCCACCGCATCAAAATGGAACTACGAGAGGACCGCGCAACGTCGGCGCGGTGATTCCCCTAGTAACAAACATGGCTAGTTATCCGCCTGGTAAGCTATTGCGCGGTCGGCCCTACCAAAAGCGTTATACCCTCCAAACGTCAAGTGCACAACCCTGCTACCAATCCCCACAATCTTTCGAAACACAGGAGAAGAAAGCACCTTCCCAAGGACGGCGCCTTTCTGATAATCGCTACCGTCCCATCAACCCTGCCCCGCGCTCCCCGGATATACGTTCTCCTGAACGAAAACTATGTCAGGATGCCAAGCAGTTCAAACGGGCTGCGCCCTACAGGGACCCTTTTTATGGGACGCAGCAGGACACGACCCGTCGCACCCATTCCACCAAGAGTTTCCGCCAACCATCTGTTGACTCCCACTACTCATACGCTCACTGCAACGGTTGGTTTTAGACTCTGGACAGGTTCTACAGTCCACCATACTTCCAATCTTCATTAACGGTCGATTAACAGCAGCTACCTACTAAACCACCGCCTGATCACATTCCTTTAAAACCCTCTCCGCTTTTCTTACCACCTCCAAGAACGCTGCGCCAGTTGCAACCCATTGTGCAATTTACCACACATAACCTAACTCCTTTAACTATCCTTGTGTTGGGTCATACAACATGCCGCTTATCAACGCGCGATCTATTACACACAATATGCACCCAGTTGGCCTATTTATACTCCTATCTTACCCGCAGCTCGTTCTCATCATGGAAAAGTGGCACCAAACAAGTGCCTCTGACAACCGACTACGCATCCATGGCTACACCACATTCTCCAACAGACGAGACAAGCATCGGTGTGGCTGCCTCCTTATCTATGTCCGGGACGACGTTGGTGCATCCGACCTCGAACTGCTACTTATAGGTGACCCTGAAGAATCCTTCTGGATCCAGGCCACAGGAGGTCAACTTGACCTCCTGATCGGTTGCGCATATAACCCTCCACACCCATCTAGAGAAAAGATTAATGAACTCATTGAGCTTTTCAATGCAATCCTCATGCCTTAACGACACAACATAGTGGGTGGAGATTTCATTATGCCACTTATCCCCTGGAACGACCAGGCTGTCCCACTCAACTGGAGAGGGTTCATTGACACCGTTCAAGAAAATAACTGGACCCAACAAGTCCGCCATCACATTACGCTTCCTAACACCCTAGACTAAATTTTTAAGCAAGATGTCTGTGTTGCAGTCGCTGATGTAATTGACCACATACATGGCTGCGACCACAAGATGAGCAAACTCATATTTACACCTTCTACTCCACACCGTGTCTATGGTTGTGCTGCCAAACAGATTCGAATGTTCAACCACATTAACTGAAACAGCCGTTCGACTTTATTGCGACCTACGAACTGGGACAACGTTTTTAGCTACTGTTGTAGACACAGCCGCATACGTACTATATTCAAATTTCTTTAGCTGCCTAGATGTGAATGCCCCACTCCTTTGCAGAAGTCGATCAGATTACAACGAAATCAACCATGGCCGGATAGCCAAACAACCTACACGTGATGCCATCTGGGTGGTCGTGTTTAATCCTGTTCCAGCGAATAGGTCGGCGGCAATGTTTCAGGACGTGGTGGGTTTTCGCCTGGCAAGAGTTCTTCCTATAAAAAGGCCACAAGTGTCTGTGTACCAACACTGAAAGTGGCGGATATGACTCGCCGTCATCAGTATTATCATTATACTTGTCAGTTGGAGGTGGGAAACACCTCAGCTACTGTGCTGTAATACATAAATAGAAAAAGGAAAATAAATACAACAGTTGCATGACAGCTGAGTTACCAGCAACGGATAGGTATCGTTCCGGTAAGCTCCCAGCTGGCTACTGGGCAAAAGGAAGAACTATTGTTCTAGGTTACGAAATAAGACCTGAGTAGAGGGAAGGCTAACAAGGATGGGGAGGGACAAAGAAACTCACAGCAGGAACGCCAGTGAGGTCGGCTCCTTGCCATGTCAGCAAGTGTATCTAGCCAAACGTGTTCACCGTCTTTTGGACCTCAACCAGGGAGCCGTGATGCACCAACTGAGGCGAGCTCGAAAGTGAGGGCTTCATTCCTCTGGACCAAGTCATCGCTCGGCCAACCATCCTCTTCCTCTGTCCACATCCTCGGTGAGCAAACAATGCACTTTGTGGAAGCCGGTGGGCTAGCATGCGCAACACGCGATAGAGCCATCGGGGGCTAGTGCGTGAAATGACAGTGTTGAGCAGTTCAGCTCCTTTTACTGTGCCGTAAACAAGGCGTCGAACACGCTCGTTACTCACGCGGTGTTCCCACCAGATGTGAGCCAAACTGCGAAGGCACCGATGGTTGAACGTGACCAGCCTCCTCATGTCCGTCGATCTTAGGGGCCATGTTTTACAACCGTACAGTAAGGTCGAACGTACCGCTGCATTATGTACTCTACTCTTCAGGGCGCGAGTGATGTCGCGCCGCCGTCATAGGTAGCGAAAGTTAGCAGAAGCACCTCGGGCTTTTGCTATACGGTTCGTGCTCTCGTCTTCGATCCCAAGGGCACTCCTACAACTTTTCAGGTAGTTGAATTTTCGTACGACCTAGCTGGTCCCCACCAAGAATCAGCTCAAGAGGCGATCCCTGCCAAGCTTGGAAGAAAGCTATGCACTCTGATGGTGCAAAGCAAAGCCCAAAGCGGCTGACAGCCAGTGCTAAGCTGTCCATCGCGATTTGGCATGTCTGGGAGCTGTCCCAGATGAGGGCAATTTTATCTGCATACTCCAAGGCAAGAAGTCGTTCACCTAAGAGTAGCTCCACACCTTCCAAATCATGTCCTTTAAAAGCAAGCTCCACGACTTCGTCAATATCAGTTGAGGAGGAAAGGTGACAGCAGGTATCCTTGCCTCACACCGCTAGAGGCATCGAAGGGTGGCGACAGCTTACCGTAAGCCAGCACTCTGCCCGTGCTACGCGCGTATAATGCTTGGATAGTATTTTATATTTCTCGGGCACACCATTCCTGAGGAGGCAATTCCAAAGGGCACAGCGATCAACTGAATCGAAGGAATATTTTATGTCGAGGAACACAACTACGATGGGCTGCCAATATGTGTGACGGTGCTCCAACAACTGACGCAAGGTGAAGATGTGTTCGATGCAGCCACGACCCCGACAAAACCCGGCTTGCTGCTCACGAATCTGGCTTTCATGAGCGGCACTCATTCTGTGAAGTATTATCGAGGAGAGTGTGTTGAAGGCGATGGTGCTCAGACTGATTCCTCTATGGTTGCTACATTCCAAATGTGAGCCTCCTTTGAAGCTGGGAACAATAACCGAGCGGATCCAGTCAGTTGTGGCGGTCTCCTGCCCCATAGTTTCACTAGTAATTCATGTAAAGCATCAACAAGCGTAGAGCCTCCGTATTCAAAGAGGGCTGGAGGGAGCTCATCTGGTCCCGCGGCTTTGGGAAATTTCAACTGTCTAGTCTCACGTTCGGCTTCTGAGCGAGAGGGTGGATCCAAAGGGCGGACCACGGATCAGGGCGATCACGGGCCGGCGAAGAATCGAACAACTCTAGCCGATGAAATTGCTTCTCAAATTGCTCAGCCTAACATTCCAAACGTTTTGACAAATTGTGGATCGGCTGTCCAATCTTGTCAAGTATGGTTTCAATAACCCCAGGTCTCCTGCCGCCCGTTGCCTGTATCAGACGGAATAACTTACGACGGTTGTCAAGGGCAGTGGCCACTTCCAGCTCTGACGCAATATGAGACCACCAAGATTCGCGGTCTCTCTTCAGGCTGGCACGGAGTTTCGCCCGGAACTCTTTGCGAGTTTCATTGTGTTCGTTTCTAGCCGGATGTGCCGGCAAGCGTCGACGCGTTCCAGAGACCGCAAAGAGACTCAATGTCCATGTTGGCTATTAGACATACCACATGGGGATTTGCCTGCTGCTATTAAGTTCTGGCGAACATGTAACCAGCGACCAGCAACTGTCTCCAGTGAGCGCTTATTTAACTCGCATGTCGGCCTAATTCGATACGCATTCAGACCAACTGGCTTTGTCAGTTGGCCGTTGTCAATGCGCTCACAGTGTTGTCGTGAGCGCCCGTCAAAACGCATCCGCATATCAGCACATACAAGTGCATGTTCGGTGTCCACACACGTGCTCCAAATAAAGCGACAGTTCTGGATGCAGCCTCTCCAACGGTAACTGATAGCAATATGATCGAACTGAGTTTAAGGCTGGTTCGAGGCTGGTGGGCGCCGTCACCCACCGGCGGCTGCTGTGTCGGAAATTAGGACCCGCAAGAAATAAGTGGGCATCTTTACACAAATGAAGTAACTGCTCACCTTTACCATTACAGAAGCCTACACCGTGCTGACGGCCCACATACATTTCAGCAGTGGACAACTTTCCAACTTGTGCGTTCAGATCCCTGCCAGCACAACGATGTCCGCGCTTCTTCTGTGGCGAAGGAGCTGGGTCAGTTGGCGGTAGAAGTCATTCTTTACTGAATCATTGCTACAGTGTTTGGGCGCGTAGGCAGATATTTTTAGTCCCGCGCTACTTCGAATCTATGAACGAGCCAGCCAATCGGACAGCAAACATCCGGCTACCGATTTGAATCCAATCAACCAGAGCAGCTTCAGCCCGGGGACTAAGAGCAATGCCAACACTAGCTTGGCCGGTGGTCAAGGCTAAGTCGTCACCAGTTAGGTGCAACGAGAAAATACTGCTTGCGTCACCTGAAGAAGATCGCAGAGTGACCACATAGCTTGAGTCTTGCAGGCGGGTCTCGGATAAGCAGCAAATATCGAGAGGGTCTCCAATGTTCGGGCAAGTACTGCCTGTAGACCGATCAGCAGTAATCTGCTTGCACCGAAGCATGCCAATCTGAAGGCGGGTCGAGGGCTCCGGATGGAATCCGTTGAACTGGAATGGACCGCTTGGTTGAACATGGGCTTGTTGACAGGAGAGGAGTGACGCTCTGCAAAGCAAAGCGTGTTGGGGGGCCAAGAATCGGGGGTTGAAAAATGTGGGATGTAAGTAAAGTTGGAACGGGAGGGTAAGGGTGAAAAAGCGTAAGAGGGGGAATAAGAAGAAGGGATGGCATGAGCAGTGGCATCCAAACCCCTATCCATCCTGCTCGACGCAGCAGCTAGGGAACCGTTGATTGTCCTCTGCGGTGGCCAGAGAATCAAGTACTCGTGTGACGACTGATTCATAGTAATGCGGGGGCAGGATACTGTCAGCTTGTTTAGACCACTAAATAAAGTCATTGCTTCCTGCCTTTCCGTAGGATCATACCTCGCCCACGGACGTCAGCCGATTCCAAGACATTAGTTAATCCCTTCCTAGGTTGGCGAGTTCACCGAACACAACCACAAATTCAGCACAACAGTAACAAATTTACGCAACCTGATTACTAAACCATGCACTTATATTAACACAAAACTTCACTCCAGTATGTACTATTTACATAGCAACACTTAAGACAATTACCGATGATACGCTCTGTATTACTATGATCATGCCTTTTAGGCGCGACTCGCATTGTCGGAAATAAAACTTTTATTTATTTATGTTTATGAAGATCAAACATATGCACCATTGATACGCTGAAGCTAAGGAATTCTGCATCCTTGTTCGCCCGAACGAAATATTAGCCAACTAGTGAACTGCGCAGGAAGCAGCCAAGGTTACTGAAGAACCTGCTGGTCTTAAATCTAACAATAAAACCAAGGCACTCACTCAGCTAATCCGATAAGGCAGCAACCGAAGATCTACGCCTGGTTCCCCAATGAGACTTGCTGACACCTCCGTAATTAGCAATCCAACAAAACTAGGTGAGACAAGTAACGGCCACTACTGCAATTATTTTACGGACGCTAACGGGCCGTCACCAGCTGTGACATAAAAGCGCACCAGTGACTCACTTGACACTATTAACTTTGACCTACCTTCTATCACTAGGGTAATCTGCACACTCAATTGTTCATCATATCCTGGTCCCAATTATCTCCCATCTACACTAATGTTACACGGTGTCCAGGACATTGCAGTTCTTATTTTAACCCATTCACGCTTTCCTTGACAATGGGATTTATCCAGTTAAATGGAAACATGCCACGGACATCTCCAACCACAAAAATACGGTCAGCAAAACATGAAAAACTTTTGCCTTATCAGCCACACGCCTATTGCTTCAAGAGCAACGGAACGAATAATCAAAGAAACCATGCTCAACTTCCCGCTTATGCGTACCTTCAATCGACAACAACGTAAACTTCTGCTGTCTAAATCCTGTCAGACCTGCAAATTTGAGTTCCTTAACCACAAAACTCAACAGGTGGACAACAAGCAAGCACTAGCCATCACCTTCCTAGACCCGACAAAAGCCTTTGACGGTGTACCACATGCAAAACGCTTGACGAAGCTGGAATCATACGTATCTCCGACGAACTGCACAAATAGTTTACAACATTTCTTACATCTCGCTCACAGTCAATAATGGTTGGGGACTTTAAATCACTTCCAAAACCACTCAGATGTGGCGTACTTCAAGGAAGCGCCTTAGGCCTCCTACTATTTCCGCTCTATATCAGTTACGTTTTCTAGGTTTATAAACAGGGGTCACCCTACCTGTTTGCCGACAGCATCAAAAGTGTCTTCCAATCTCATCCGTCAAACTTCCACACCCCCTCCCCCATATGCAGTACGACTTAAGCTATCTAGGTGCATGGTGCGACACATGGCATTTGGTATCCAAACCAGCAAAATGCAGTGTCCTTAGATACAGAGGTACCATGACACATAATACCCCAGTTCTACAAAGCACGCCAATACGAAACCGCCCAACAGTGCGGCACTTGGGCGTTCACTGCTCCTGTTTGCTGAACTGCACGGTGCAGGTAGTTCGTTCCGCAGCAAAAGCGCGCTCGCTCGTGGGATACATTTTCAAAACCATGACAACACTAGAAACTGGAACTGCGCTCTACAAACCATGTGCTTGGCCTCTGCGTGAGTACTGCTCCATAGTATTCAACAGCCTAAGTATATGCAACAGAACAGTTCTCGAAAACATTCAGCGTACATTCCCAAAACGCCTTCTGCGGCGTTCAAGTCTCAACTATCGTGATCAACGCAACACACTTAAGGTCGACCCGTTACGGCTGCGTCGACTGAAAACCAAGCTCGCTTTTTATATTTGCTTATTAACAATCACAATTGGAGCCCACAAACCTTCTCTCAGTCTCGTACAACACTACGTCCCTCCTAGGTGCTAGACGCCACTCCATTAATCTACCAAGAACGCGAAGTATTATTCACTCCAACTACTACCTCTACAGATACGCACATGTATGGAATAGGTTACCCCTCACTATAAGAGAATATATGAATACAAACCAGTTCAGCTTCTCTAAATAAATACCTCTCTGTCACACAAGTTTCTAAACTAGTGAATATTAAGTTACCAGAAGACGAGTTTTTTGAAAACGGACCAGCCCACTTTTAATCGCCTTTTCTTACCTTCCTACCCTATATGCTTCCGGACTCCTAACATTTCTATCTGCTTGCTTCCTCCAACAACCCCTTTTCTTCCATCACATAGGTATCAGCAACCGTACACCAAATGCTGTTGTTGTGCCTCAAATCTCCCACATCTGGCTAGCTCGAGACTTCCGCCTCTTGCTGATAACATCAACATAACGGGCTACCATTTAGAATTTGAAGCCATCGTGCGTAGGACCCCTATTAGCAAGCGAGTTTGCCCAATTATATCCTTATCGACAAGCAGCCATCGTTTTCCCTTCTAAATGTTGCCCTATGGATCACGACAAGATGGCATATTCTCTTTTCATCGCGCTTCAATTAATGTTATAATTATACCACTATTCTTACATGTCTGGCTCTTGCTTTCCTCCCCTTCTAGACACCACAGGCCTACGGCGCTGCATCGACGTAGCTTTTACACCCTAGCTGCGAAATTTTTGTGCAAGCGCTTAAGTATCCGGCTATGATGCCTACCTATAAACTTAGCTCCCGCCACTTCTTCACTACTTGCTTTGACCCTGGATTTCAAGTCCAATTATGAACCAACTACCTCTGATGTTCCAAAGAGTTATCTTCCATACTGTAGCTCCGCATCTTAGTGCGTAGGACCTCAAGTAGCTGGCTACGTTTCCCACTCACATCCTTAACGCGAAGCTGTCATCGTTATTTCTTATAACTTTTACCCCACGAACCAAATACCATTGAATATTCGCTTTCCATCTCTCTTGCATTCATCGCATATTCCTACTACTTTCTTGCCTATTTGGCTCTGGTTTTCCTCTCCCCCGTTATGGAGCACCAACTTACGATGCTCCACCGACTTACCTATCACGCTGTAGCTCCGCACCTTGGTGCTAACTCCTCAAGTATCTAGCCATGCTGTCTGACCAACCCTTTGCTCGACCTAATTCTTCACTTATATACTTTCTCTGGCTCACTCCGTCTTACGAATCACCAAGCTCCGATGCTCCACCGACTTACATATCATACTGTAGTAGCGTATTTTGGGCGTAGGAACTTAAGTACCAGGCAATGTTGACCAATTATATCCTTAACGCTAAGCTGACATCGTTATTTCATATAACTGTTACATGTAAACCAATACATGAGTGAATGTTCTCTTTTAATCCTGCTTCGGTTTATCGCATACTCCTACTACTTCTCTTACGCGTTTGGCTCTGGATTTCCTCTTCTCCTAGGCACCACCTATCTACAGTCCTCCAGAAAGTTATCTTCTGCACTGTAACGCTGCACTTTTGTGCACAGGACCCCATGTACTAGTCGAGGTTGCGAAATTTTATACTTTTCGCCAAGCTAACAACGCTATGTCTTATAATTCTTATTTTGTACGCCACGACCACATTTTCATGGCGCTTAAATTTACCGTAGATTCCTACTACTATTCTTACTTGTTTGGGACTGGCTTTCCTCTCCTCGTAGGCACCACAGACTTACCGTGCTGCATCGACTTGTACTTCACAGTGTAGCGCCGCACTTTTGTGCGTAACGCCTCAAGTAGCTGGCCGTGATGCCTGTGTATAACCATACCTTGTCCTACTTTGCTTAGCTATTTGACCCCGTCTTCCTCCCCACTTCTTGACCACTTAACTCTGATGTTTCACCGAGCTACCTTCCAAGCTGTGCCTCCGCAACTTTGTGCATAGCATTTTGTGTACCGGGCGATGTTGCTTAATAATATCCTTATTGCAGTGCAGCCACCCTGCGCTCTTATAGCTGTTACTCTATGAATCACGACAACATTGAATTTTCTCCTTCCATCGCGCTTCAATTAACCGTGTATTCCAATAATTTTCTGACATGTTTGGCTCTGGCTTTCCTATCCCTATAGACACCACAGACCTACAGTGCTGCGTCGACTTATACTTCACACTGTAGCTCCGCACGTTTGTGCGTGAGAGCTCAAATATCTGTATATAATGCCTACCTGTAACCTTAGCCCGCCCTACTTCTTCCCTTAGCTCTTTGACCCTGGGTTTCCTCTGCACTTCTGGACCACCTACCCTTGATGCCTCACCGAATTATCTTCCACACTGTAGCTACCCACTTTTGTGCGTACCACCTCAAGTAGCAAGCAACGTTTCCCAAGTATATCCTTGTCGCCAAGCAGACACCAATCTCTTATAATTATTACCCTATGCCGCAAGACAACACTGTATATTCTTTTTACATTTCGCTTCCAGTTACTGTATGTTCCAGCCACTTTTCTTACAGGTTTGGCCATATCTTTCCTCTTTTCCTAGGCACCACCTATCTACAGTCCTCCACCGGCTTACCTTTCACAATGTAGCCCCGCAAGTTTGCTCGTAAGACCTCAAGAAGCTGGCTATGGTGCCTACCTATAACTTTATCTCGTCCTACTTCTTCACTTATCTCGTTGACTCTGGCTTTTCTCTTCAACCATGGACCACCTACATCCGCTGCTACACCGAATTAGCTTCCACACTGTAGCTTCGCACCTAAATACGTAGGACGTCAAGTAGCAGGCTACGTTCACCACGCGTTCTTATCGCAAAGCTGACGTCATTATTTCTTATAATTGTCAGTAGCTTCGCGACTAGTGTTCTGCGTGGATGTGCTGGGAATACAGTAATAAGCTGATCGCAAGCTAATGGCAAAGACCAGAGGCGGTTGTGACGGGTAATTGCACTTCTGTTACATAAAGGCGGTAGCTTGCTGAGCGCCCATTCCCAAGATTAGAATCCTAGGCTTGGAAACTAGTGAAAGGAAGGTAAACGGTAGATGTTGAACGGCCAGCGCGCTGCGGCACGCTTTAAAGATAAGTTGTTCATGTGCACAATAATAGGAGATAATGTCGTTTGAGAAGTGCGCAAACGGTAGGAAAGCTGGACGTTTCTTACAAGCAGCGCCGGAGTCTAAAATTTAGAGGAGGGCGTATACGTCAATACATAAGCGGCTACGCCTCTGCGCTGCACGAATTTATTGTATCTATCAAAGGTGCGACATGATGCGAGAAGAGGTGAGTTACGTAATTGGAAACCAGTTGCATGCTGAGCATAAATTAATTGTAAAGAACAACAACGGTGATGGCAGGTAAGCGTCAGGTTAGGTGACGGCGAAGCAGCAAAATTTTAGCGACCACATACAGTTAAGTTACTTATCCGGAGAGCAATGAAATAGGAAGTGAACCACAGAAGCCACATGGCTACAGAGCAACATCACATGTTGTAGTGGCAGGCCTGGTTGACCCGAGAAAAATAGGTAACACAAAGTTGAAGATGAGGTAGAATTAACTGAAGTTTAGTACATGGGTTGTTAGGGCGCTCTATCGCGCGAGGTCATTAAGCCATACGAGGTTACGTGAGGATGGTCGCCGAGGTGCGTTAGCTAATGGGAAGCCGGTAGCGTTCTGAGCGCAAAGTTATGGTAAAGAGCAAAAGCAGTGAAGCCAGATGAGTGAAAGATTAAGGGATCAAAAGTCAGTATCAAGCTCAGCGGCCATTTACTGCTAAGATAATAAGCCGAGGTAGCAGGTTAATAGAAGTAGAACGTCAGACGCTGCATGGCTACCGCACTGCATTCCGCACTGCAGGTAAAATTCTGGAGGACCCGAGGAGAACGCTAACGTCAGTTAGTAGACGTGGGCCGTTGGGGAAGCTGTGTGATATAAGCTGCAGTAGAAGTACGTAAGTTTTAGCATCTGGGTTGAAAGGCGGCTGCATCGAACAGTTGTTAAGTCAAACCAGCTTACGAGATAATGGTTGGAGAGGTGAGTTAAGTAGTGAAGTGCCAATGGCATATTGTAACGGGTTTGTGGCAAAGAGCAAAGGCAGCGGAGGCAGGTGGTGAGGTAGTTTGCCAGTATTAGACCAAACGGTTTAAGCAGTCACGCAATAGCAGGTTGACCGTTACCAAAGGTGACAAGTTCTAAGCAAACATTTGCTCTCATACATCTAGGTGTACATGTTAAAACAGTGCCACGCCCCGCTTCTTTTAGCGTTTTCTAGATTAGGCCTCATGCTTTACTCGCCCAACCCGCACTGTGTATAGCATCGCATCGAACAAGTTCCTCACCAACACGCCCAACTACAGTAATCGCAGTACTTCTTATTTTTAGACCTCGTTCTCTGGGAAGCACTTTGTCTAGGCAGTTCTTATTATGCCTACCGGAACGTGCCTCGATACATTCGATAATAAAATTCATTCGTGCTTTGCGCTTTATACACCCACATAACTGATTATATCCCTCTGACTGCTGTTTTAGGCCTGCTAATCGTGTCGTTTGGTACAACACTGCGGTACTCTGATCACGCCCAAACGACGTGCCTCGCTTTGTCGAAAATGCATATTTATTTATTCAAATTACTAACACAATACATGACCAGTCCGAACAAGGCAAACGTAATTTTACCAAGGCCTACTATGGAACGCATTAACAGCTCAAAACCAGCATGCTTGGAAATACATCCCACCAGCTTCCGCGACGAACTTTCTGCCACACTTGCAATAATATTTTTGCATCAAATGGTAAGGAAACGTCTGCATGCAACCTGCTCAGCACAGTGAGCGTCACCACAACTAAACTCAAGTGGAAATCCAAGCTGTAGACTTGTACCGGCCGCTTGGAGAATAAAGTTGCTGCGTGCTCAAGTAAATAAAATTAAGCAGAATACTTATGCCGTGTTGCAGGACAGCAAGATAAAAGGAAGTAAAGACAATTAGGAATCGGTGTACAAGGGTGTAGTCTGAAACAACAGTCTAAATGCTTTGATTCGATGTCCGAATCCATACACCTTGTGCTTATTACCACAATTTTGGTTTGTGCATTTCAAGGCACGGCTACTTCACTTCATAAGCCACTATCGGCCCTAACTTGATCTGCTGGATGTTTTGCAACGCCAATGAGTCTCACTGTATAGTCGGCAAATGGGCAAAATACAGCAGTCTAATCAGTCAATCTAATCAGTCAATGTACCATAGGGAACGTTAGGGCACATGGTTCGGAGCTAGCAAGCGCGCTTGCTTTTCATTTCACTGGATATTTATCAGTGATTACCGGCCCAATAGCCGTTAATTTTTAAAGCTTGGGCCTCGAAGATATACCCGATGAAATTCAACCCATATTCATAGGGAGGATTAGCATTCTAACTAAAGTAAAATAAATAAATAAATAGTTTATTCTCAAATTTACAGAGACACCCAAATCAAGCAGGATGAAGGATAATAGGCAGTTGTGTATCACAACGATACTTTGGGTTCAAGCGTGTGTAGTTGAAAAGGTCAAGGCACTATAAGAGCAATAAATTGATGCACATAGACAGCGAGTATTAGATTCCTGCACGCGACGGGAAACATTTGAAGTATGAGTCTAGTCGACTGGCCAGTATGTAGTTATGGGCAGTGACTTTATTCAGTGGCGAGACACATCCGCCACGTTGCAGAGTTGTTAAACAGACATTCGTGGCCTTTTATAGGGAGAACGCTTGCCAGACGAAAACCAACCACGTCTTGTAGCACTGCCGTAAAGCATTTTGAACACTAATGTATAACTGAAAAAGCCGCTAGGCGACTGATTGCATATTTGGTTATTCGCAGTCAACTGGCTTCCAATTTCCTCTGGCGGTTGGGCAGATAATTTGATCAGGGCCGCCATAATTGTTAAGACCGATTAAGGATGGGAACATTGTAAAGAGTCGTCTTGTTTTGTGTCCAGAAGAGCAAAATTTCAAACTGCCTGCTGTTTAGATTTTTCAGATGTATACCTTGCGAGGGTGTGAAGATGTGTCCAGCTCTCCGTACTAGACAACAGTTGTGATGATTGCAGTTGAGTTCCTTTGGTGTACAACCATACTTCATGTAGGTCCTTGTAGGTTGTTACGTCCGCCTGGGGCGAAATCTGTTCCTCAGTCCAATCCCATATCCTCACGAAGTTAAGGACCTCGGAGAAAAGGGAAGTGAGAGACAACCGAGAGAAGACTGCAAGAACAGGCGTGGACTTAAACATTGTTAAAGTCTTATGTTACAACATTTGAAGTCGAGACAAACCCATGTGCACTATACAGCAATGCTTATGATGTAAGTGCCTTTTGAATGTCCTATAGAATTATTAGCCGTATGGATAGATTGCTAACGTCTGCATAGCGACAAGAGCGTTGTACCAGTAAGTAATGCACGAAGTATCAGTTCAGTATGAGGCAAAAATTGCCTGGAAAGAGAGCAAAGAGAGTTAGAAGGCTGGTGGTGGTTGCAAGGTGCATGAACAGCAAGTAACTAACCTAACGCCATAGGCAGCGCAGAATAAGAAAGTGACAAATAAATAGGTTGCCGCGAGAGAGATCTAAAGATCAATTGGCGGTAAGGCAGCGGAAGGCTTGGATGCAGATATCCTAAAGAAATAAAGGTTACTGAGATACGGAGTGGCCCCTAACAAGCACTGGATAAGCGCAGATGCATGGAACCTAAGACCACTAGTCACTTCTAAACAGAAGTGCTGAATTTAAGCCGACCGACAGAGGGTGGCGCTAGGAAAGATTACCGGTGGTCAGATGTAGCCATTCCAATAAGACACTTGGTCAATAGTGTATGTCTACAGGGTCACAGAATGCATCAACAAGCCAGAGAAGGTTAGTGCTACAGACATTCCAAGAGAATGTACGGTGGAGAGGCAAGAAGTTTATCCTAGCAAGCTCAAGGTCTGCGCAGAAGGGACATGGAGCCTACGGCGAATTGCTACATTAGTGAGGAAGATAAGAAGAGCGACAGATAGTGGCGCTAGGATAGAGAGTATCAGTGGCCAGCAAAGGCATTCTGATTAAGCCTTCTGATTACCAGTGGATAACTACAGCGACAGAATATGTCAATAAACCAGCGAATGTATGTGAAGCAAACAATTCAAGAGCGTAAGAGATGGAGAGATAAGGAGTGTCTCCTAGCGCCACGATGTATGCCGCCTACAATGACTCGTTACAGCTGAAAAGTGGTGACAGGTAATACGAAGAACTGATAATCGTACTAAGGAAGACAGAGTATCGATGGCTAGCAATGGCATTGGGTGACGCCTTCTAGTTGTTAGTGGGTACCTATAGTGTCTCAGGATAAGTCAACAGACAGCAAATGAAGGTGACGCAGACTGTCCAAATAATGAAGGTTGGAGATAAGAGAGAGTGACTCTTATCAAGATCTGAATATGCGCAGAGGTGCTTGGAATCTACGACCACTTGCTGCTAATAAATAGAAGTGCTGAACTTAAAAGGATCGACAGATAGTAGCGCTATGAGAATCTTTCGGTGGCCAGATATAACATTGACCTTGACCACGCGAAGTTAGAAACTGTGCGTTTTCGACATTTTGTTGCTTATTCCTCCGTATAGCAGCTATTTATTAGAATAATTAGACGCGTTGTCTCGATATCTAGACGTGCTATACTCTAAGCTTTTTAGATCCTATATACGGCAAAACAGTGTTCCTGAGACACGAATTATGAAGCCGTGCTATTCCATAATGACCAACAACAATGGAATAAAAGGTAAAGCTGCCCGAGCCAAACTCCGGGTCAAACGTAGACCTACTCATTCGAATACCGCAGTTCTGTTGATCACAGCTCTGCCCCATGCACTGCAAAGGCGGATAAGGTGACCAAACGTCCTGCTACAAAAGACAAACTGAATAAACTGCGCCCCTGCAGTGTCCTTCTTATCGACCCTTTGAAAGATGCACTTAACAAAAATCAGTGCACTCGCAACTGAAATGGTTGCCCTCAAAAAGGAAATGTCTGTTACCAAAACAGAGCTAGCAAAACTTATGCCATTGGCCCAACTCGCAGGAATAAGGACAAATGGCAACGCTGACGAGCTCAAAGATGCCGGCGCCCTTCTTACTACCATCACTACTGAGATAAACGAGCGAACACACCGTGCCCGAAACATGATCGTCTTCAACCTTCGTGACAAACTTCCCTGGGAGAAAGTCACCCGCCTACTTACGTCCATGTGTAACATCCCTCCTGACATGTGCGTGAGTAAGCGGCTCAGAAAATCGAAGATCAGTCACAATTGCCCTATCCTTATCGCATTCAAAACTCCGGAACTGGCTACAAGCTTCATAGCAAATCGATTTACCTTAAGAACAAACACAAATATTGGGCCTATTTTTATAAAGCCTGATCTAACGCCGTTGCAAGGAGCTTTCCCACCGGCTACTAATACCAAAGCAAGACAACAGCCTCATGATTCATTGCCGGTTGTCAGAGCAACTGTTTGCCCTACTACAAGCACTAACGTGGATCTGTATCTAACCCCCCTGCCTCACGCGTCTACGACAGCATTACGTCCCGACTCAAGCCCCACAGCCCTAATAAACAAAAAGTCAACTAACGTTCCAGATTCGCCCCCGCTAACGATACAAGAAGCCGAGACAGTCCATAACGCCTCCGACATGAGTGACACCGATTCCGAATCTATCAATGTAGACTTCCCGATGATCAACTTCCTTTCCTCCCCCTCGTACAAAGTCGTAACCACCCTCGCAACACGACCGACTACCAACAAAGGTCAACCGCTGAAACACGGCACGCCTCGTTATGGGATGCACTCCCCGCTGATGCATCACCATAACAAAGATAACCGTACCCAGGCAATGACCTCATGGCACAAATGGACAGTCGATAAGCCCACAATAACATTTGCACCAATGGATCGCGTGAGATCGAAATCATTCCCATCCCAAACGCCGCCCTCCACGCAGATTTCGACCCAACCGGCCCAACCACTGCGCAAGCCCTACATACTCGAGACGCCCAACAATGCTACTAAGCCCCAGAAATATAACAAATACCATGGCTCTCAAAAACCGAGGACGTTCTACCAGTCACTGCAACAAAATAAAACAATGAACAGCCCGCGCTGCATCAACGCAGTGATTCCCCTGACCACCAACTATCCGCCTGGTACGCCATCGCCCAGTCGGCCCTACAACAAGCGCTATGGCATCCAAAGATCAAATGCACAACCCCGTTACCAATCCCCACAGTCTCTCGAAACAGTGGGGAACATAGCACCCTCCCAAAGAGGACGCCCTTCTGAAAATCTATACCGCTTCATTAACACCACCCCGCACTCCCTGGACATACGTCCCGCTGAACGAAAAATATATCCGGATGACAAGCACTACATCCGGACCATGCCATCCACGGCCCTTTTTTATGGGATGCAGCAGGACACGACCCCCTCGCCCATTCCACCAAGAGTTCTCACCAGCCCTCTATTACCTCCAACAACTCATATGCTCACTACAACTAACCCCCACGGTTGGCTTCAGCCCTCCGGATAGGTTCTAAACTCAATATTATTACTACAGCGTCATTAGAGGCCGAATACCATCAGCTACTACCTCAACCACTTTCTGGTCACAATCCTATATCACACTCTCCACCATTTCCTACCAACTCCATGTACCCTACGCCCGTTACACCTTACTGTGCAACTTACCTCACACAATCGAACACTTCCATCTCTCCTTGCGTTGAATCCTACAGTATGTTGCCTATTAATGCGCGATCTATTACACACAAGATGCACCTCATTGGCCCATTTATCCTGCTCTCATACCCACAGCTGGTTCTCATCACAGAAACGTGGCACCCCTCAAATGCTTCTGACAGCCTACTACGTATCCCCGGCTACACTGCATTCTGTAACGGACGAGACAACCAGCGCGGTGGCGGTTGTCTTATCTATGTCCGGGACGATTTTTGTGCACCTGATTTCGAACTGCTAGCTATAGGTGACCCTGAAGACTCCATCTGGATCCAGACGACAGGAGGTCACCTAGACCTCCTTATCGGTTGCGTATACAACCCTCCACACACATTTAACAAGAAGATTAATAAACTCACTAAGCTCTTCACTGAAATCTCCCAAATGCCCCCACGGCACAAGATATTGGGTGGCGATTTCAATATGCCACTTATCCCCTGGAACGACCAGGTTGCCCCACTCAGATACAGAAGTTTCGTTCACACCGTCCACGCAAATAACTGGACCCAACAAGTTCACGATCACACCAGGCTTTCTAACACCCTAGACTTAATCTTTACGCAAGGTGTCTCCGATGCTGTTGCTGGTGTATTAGATAATATAAATGGCTGCGACCACAAGGTGGTCAAACTCATATTTACACTTTCTACTCCACACAGCGCACTTCTTCTTCTTCGAATGTTCAACCACATGAACTGGGACAGCTTTGAGATATTAGTGCCATCTTCGAATTGGGACAACTTCCTTTTAGCTACCGATGTAGACGCAGCCGCACACATCCTGTATCTAAATCTCTTCAGCTGCCTAGATGTGCTCGCCCCACTCACCTGCAAAAGCCGCTTAAAGATGACAGCGAAATCAGCTAAGGCCTACGGTGTACTTAGGAAGATCAAAAAAATGCAACAGCGATACTCCAGAACTAAGGAATTTCACATCCTTGTTCGCGCGAATGAAATCCTAACTAACTGGCAAACTGCGCAGGAATCAACCAAGATTGCTGAAGAAGACGCCGCCCTCAAATCTAGCAATAAAACCAAGTCACTCGGGCAACTACTCCGACAAAGAAGCAATCAAAAATCTACGCCTATTGCCTCACTCAGGCTTTCTGACGCATCCATTATTAGCGATCCATCAAAAATATGTGAGATCCTTAATGGATACTTCTGCAATTCTCTCACTGACGCTAATGGAACCGCGCCTGCTTTGCCAGCTAGGCGCACCAATGACTCACTCGACACTATCAAGTTCGACATGCATTCTGTCACCCAAGTAATCAGCTCAGTCAAATGCTCATCACATCCTGGTCCCGATGGTCTCCCTTCTACGCTGCTGATACTCGGTGGCCAGGATATTCCAGCTCTATTTCTCAACCTATTCACGCTTTCCATGACTAACGGGATTTATCCAGCCACATGGAAATATGCCATCGTCATCCCCAAACACAAAAGAGGCAGTCAGCAGAACATGGAAAACTATCGCCCCAGCAGCCACACGCTTATAGCTTCAAGAATAATGGAACGAATAGTCAAAGAAACCATGCTCACCTTCCTGCTTACTCGCAACCTCATCAATCAACAACAACCTGGATTTCTGCCGTCTAACTCCTGTCAGACCTGCCAATTTGAGTTCCTCAATCATGTAACTCAACTGATTGACAACAAGCAAGCACTAGCCATTATCTTCCTAGACATGACAAAAGCTTTTGACAGAGAACCACATACAGAACTCTTGATGAAGCTGGAATCATACGGTATCTCCGGCAAACTGCACACCTGTTTCTCATCATATCTTGCAGCTCGCTCACAGTCAGTAATGGTTGGAGAATTTATATCACTCCCTAAACCAGTCAAAAGTGGCGTAATTCAAGGTAGCGTTTTAGGCCCCCTACTTTTTCTGCTCTATATCAATGACGTGTTCCAGGTTTTCAAACATGGGACACCCTACCTATTTGCGGACGACATCAAAATTTCATCCGTCAAACTTCCACCCCGCCATTTCCCATATACAATACGACTTAAGATCGCTAACTGCATGGTGCGACATACGGAAGTTGGCTTTTACACCATCAGAATGCAATGTCCTTAAGTACCGATACACCATGCCTCCAAATACCTTAATGCTGCAAGGCACGCCATTAGGGAACTGCCTAACAGTGCGTGACTTAGGCGTGCACTGATCCTGTTCGCTGAACTTCGCGGAACAGGTAAATTTTTCCGCAGCTAAAGCACGCTCTCTCATCGGTTACATCCTCAAAACCATGACAATACAGGAAGCTAGAACTTTGCTCTACAAAACACGTGCCCGGCTCCTGCCAGAATACTGCTCTATAGCATTCACCAACCTTAGAAAATGCGACCGAATAGCCCTCGAAAAGGTTCAGCCTACCTTCACAAAACGCCTCCTGGGGCACTCAAGTCTGAGCTACCGTGATCGGTGCCACACAGTTAAGCTCGACCCGTTATGGCTGCGCCGATTGAAAACCAACCTCGCTTTCCTATACTCGCTCATTAACATCAGTGGGAGCCAAATCACCCCTGTCATAGACTCACATATCACTTCGTACCCCCTACGTGATATACCCTACTCCATTATCCTACCAAGAATGCGCAGCAGCATTCGCTCCAACTTCTACCTCTACAGATACGCACACGTATGGAATAGGTTACCTCTCACAATAAGGGCATCGATGAATATAAACCAGTTCCGCTTCTCTATTAGCAAATACCTCTCTGTCACACAAGTTTCCAAACTACTGAATATAAACTGTCCTGAAGAAGAGTTTTTTGAAACTGGACCGGACCACTTATAATCGCCTCTTCTTACCTTCGACACTATTCTCTTCCCGACTCCACATCTCTCTCCCACCGCGCCGTTATCCACCGTGCATCTTACTCGCGTCACCTCCTCTTGACAGCAGCTAGTCATTGTTGGCTCTATGTAGCTTGCAAGGAGCCACTTCTTGACTCTCCAGCCTTCATTTTTTTCTGCCGTATGTCTCTCTAAGCTTCGCTTGCATGTTGACTTCTTCGTCGAAACTACATCTATCTAATAGTGGTCAAAGGTCTTAATGATATGGCTACACCAGCCACTGATTCATTCTTTTCCAGAGCCACTAGCTCTGCTTAGCAGCAGCTAGCTGCCATAGCTTTCATTTAACTCTGCGGATACCCGGAGCTCTGTAGGAGTCGCTCCTTTCTTACAATGTTCATTCTCTTCGATTGCTTGCGTCACAGCCCAGATGATTTGTTGACCTATTATGTGCCACCGTAGGATCCACTAGTAACTGAAGGCTTAGCCCAAGCCCTATTGCTGGTCACTCTTCTCTCTTTTGCCATCTGTCTCTCTTAAGCTTCGCCCGCATGTTGATATCTCCATCGAAACTGTAGGTATCCAGTAATGGTCAAACGTCTTAATGACATGGCTACACCAGCCACTGATTCATTCTTTTCTAGAGCCACTATTTCTGCTTAACGGCAGCTAGTCACCATAGCCCCCATTTAAATTTGCGGATATCCGTAGCTCGCTCCCTTCTTACAATGTTCATTCACTTGGATTGTTTGCTTCACAGCTCAATGGTTTGTTGACCTATTATTTACCACCGAAGGATCCAATAGTAACTGAAAGATTAATCCGAACTCCAATGCTGGCTATTCATCTCTCTCCTAGCGCGCCATTATCTGTTGTTCATCTTACTCGCCTCAACTTTTCTTGACAACAGCTAGATATTGTTGGCTCTATGTAGCCTACAAGGAGCCACTTCTTGACTCTCCAGCCTCCATTTTCTTCCGCCGTATGTCTCTCTTAAACCTCGCTCGCCTGTTGACTTCTTCATCGAAACTGTAGGTATCTAATAGTAGACAAACGTCTCAATATTATGGCTACAACTGCCTCTGATTCATTCTTTTCTACAGCCACTATCTCTGCTTAGCAGCAGCTAGTCACCGTAGCTTCCATTTAACCCTGCGGATATCCGAAGCTCTGTAAGAGTCGCTCCTTTCTTAAAATGTTCATCCTCTTGGATTGCTTGCGTCACAGCTCAGATGTTTTGTTGACCTATTATGTGCCACCGTAGGATCCACTAGTAACTGAAGGCTTAGTCTAAACTCTATTGCTGGTCACCCTTCTCTCTCCTAGCGCGCCGTTATGCGTCGTTCGTCCTACTCGCGTCAACTCCTCTTGCCAGCAGCTAGTCATGGTTGACTCCATGTAGCTTACAAGTAGCCACTCCCTGACTCTCCAACCTTCATTCTCTTTTGCCGTCTGTCTCTCTTAAGCTTAAGCTTCGCATGTCGACTTTTTCGTCGAAACTGTAGGTATCAAGTATTGTTCAAACGTCTTAATGGCATGGCTACAGCAGCCACTGATTCATTCTTTCCTAGAGCCACTATCTCTGCTTAGCAGCAGCTAGTCGCCATAGCTTCCATTGAACTCTGCGTAAATCCGGAGCTCGCTCCCTCTTACAATGTTCCTTCTCTTGGATTGTTTGCGTCACAGCTTAGCTGATCTGTTGACCTATCTCTTACCTTCACTAGCCTATAGATACACTCATCGACCCTATAGGCATACACTAGTGACAAAGCGTCTGATTGGAATAGCTGCATCTGGCGACTGAATCAATCCTAGCGCCAACATCTGTCGCTCGTCATAACTTCGGCATTTCTCTGCAGAAGTAGCTAATGGCCATTGTCCTCATGCATATGCGATGATCCAGTGCTTGTTAGTAGCCACCCCGTATCTCAATAACTTTTATCCTTTAGAATATCTGCATCCAGTCTTTCCGCTGCCCTGCCACCAATTGATCTTTAAGACTCTCTCGCAGCAACCTATTTATTTTCGCTTATTATGCCCCCTCTCGGATTACACTAACTACGTGCTGTTCATGCACCTGACAATCACTACCAACCTTCTAACTATCTTTGCTCTATCCCCACGCAACTATAGACGCATATCAAACGGATACTCGTACTTTACTTACTGGTGCAACGCGCTTGTCCCTACGCAGGCGATAGCAATCCACCTATACAGATAATGATTCTATAGGATACTCAAAAGACATTTACAGCATAATTATTGTTGCACAGTGTACATGCTTTTGTCTCAAGCCCAAATGTTATAACACAAGACATTAACAATATTCAACTCCATGCCTGTTCTTGCGGTCTTCTCTCGGTTGTCTCTCACGTTCCCTTTTCTCTGAGGTCCCAGACATCTTGGAGATCTGGGATTGGACTGAGGAACAGTTTTGGCCAAAGACGGACGTAACTACCCACAAGGACTGACATGGAGGATGGTAAAACTCCGCAAGGACCAAACTACAATCACCATAACCCTTGTCCAGTATGGAGAACTGGACATATCCTCATACTCCCATACATTATACATCTGAAAAATCTGGACAGCGGAAAGTTGAACTTCTTGCTGACCTGGACATACAACAAGAAGAAAATTCGCGATGTCCCTTTCCTCCACCGACCTCAAAAATCATGGCGACCCAGATCAAAATACCCGTCCAACTAACAGAGGAAATTAGAAGCCATTACTCTGCGAAAAACCGAAGGTGAAACCAGTCGTCAAGCGGCTTTGCCAGTTCAACATTAATGTTTAAAATGCTTTACGGCAGTGTTGCAGGACGTGGTGGGTTTTCGCCTGGCAAGCGTTCTCCCTATAAAAAGCCACAAATGTCTGTTTACCAACACTGCGACGTGGCAGATGTGACTCGCCACTGAATAAAGTCACAGCCCACAACTACATACTGGCAGGTCGACTAGATTCACATATCAACTCTTCCCGACACCATTTCAACTACACACGATTGAACCCGATGTCTCATCGTGATACACAACAGTTTTTAAACCTTGATCATGCCTAAGTTGGTGCGTCTCTATGAAACTGAGAATAAACTATCTATTTATTTATTTTAGCATGGACATACGACCAATTTTCTACTGTTACTGTCACAGTTGCCATAAATATTTTACAGTTGTACATATCTGATCATGCCTCCATGGGAGTGCCTCGCATAGTCGAGAATAAAGTATTTATTTATTTATAGTAAACATTTTGGTCACTAGTGGATTCTTATGGTGTCACAAAATACATCAGCAAGTCAGCGAAGGTATGTGATACGGCAATCTAAACGATTACAGGATGGAGAAACAAGGAATGCCTCCTAGTAGCTCCGGATGTGCGCAAAGATGTATGGAGCCTGCAATGAATCACTGCAGAAAGCGTACTGAATCTAAGGATCCTAATAATAATAATGTGTCAGCTGGACGCCGTAACGGCGCTTTGCTGCCGCACAACCACCAGCAGTCGCTCGCGGGCTGAGTATGCCGCGATGACGCCCACCCATAGGCGGTTTCGTACCGGTGACCTTATGGTTGCACAGCAAACGTGCAGACCACTCGGCCACCGGCCCACGAGGAAGACAAGAGGAAGGAAGGATAATGGTGCTAAGAGTGAGAACCAGAGGACAGCAACTGAATTCGCATTAAGCCTTCTAGTTAATAGTGGACACTTACGGTGACAGAAGAATTCGACAAACCAGCTAAGGTATGTGATGCAAACAATTCAAGAGAGTAAGTGTTGGAGAGATAAGGAGTGGCTTCTATTGCAAAGATATATGCCGCCTACAATGACTCGCTGCAGCTGAAAAGTGGTGACATAGGTAATACGAAGAACTGATACTGGTACTAAGGAAGAGAGTGTCGACGGCTAACAATGGCATTGGAGTGCAGCCTTCTAGTAGCCAGTGGATACCTCAAGCGTCCCAGAATAAATCAACAGCAAACGTATGTGACGCAGACAGTCCTAAATAATGAAGGTTGGAGTTAAGAGAGATTGGCTCTTAGCAGGCTTCAGATATGCGCAAAGATGCTTGGAGCGTACGACCACTCGCTGCTTCTAAACAGAGACCGAATTTATGACGATCGAGAGATGGTGGCGCTAGGGAAAGCTATCAGTGGCCGAATGTGGCCATTCCAATAAGACGCTCGGTCACTGGTGTATATCTACATTGTCACAGACTGGGTCAACATGCCAGCGACGGTAAGGGATACAGACATTTCGTAATGGGAGAGGAAAGCCGGAGCCAAACAAGAAAGAGAAGTAGTAGGAATATACGGTAAATGGAAGCGCGATTAAAAGAGAATATTCCATGTTGTCGTGATTGATAGGGTAACAAGTAAAAGAGAGAATGATGTCAGCTTAGGGATAAGGATATATATGGACAACGTCAACTGGTACTTGAGATCCTACGCATGCCGGCTTCACCAGCTGGGTAGTAGCCAGTTAAGTTGATGCGATTGGCCAGAGGCGGATGTCTCGAACCAGCCAGTTGTGGGAGGTTTGAGTGAATGCAGAGGCATTCGGTATCCGGTGGCTGATGCCTAGGTGTTGGAAGACACAAGGGATTGTTAGAGGAAGCAGGCAGGTAGAAATATTAGGAGTCGGGAAGGAGATAGTGTGGGAAGGTAAGAAAAGCGGTTATAAGTGGTCTGGTCGTTTCACAAAGCTCGTCTTCTGGTAACTTAATATTCTATAGTTTGGAAACTTGTGTGACAGAGAGGTATTTGCTAATAGAGAAGCGGAAATGGTTTAAATTCATAGGTGCCCTTATTATGAGAGGTAACCTATTCCATACATGTGCGTAGCTGTAGAGGTAGAATTTGGAGCGAATAGTACTACGCTTTCTTGGTAGGATGCTGGAGTAGGGTCTATCACGTAGGGGGTACGAAGTGTTATATGAATCTGAGTCAGGGGTTGGTGGGCTCCCATTGGGATTGTTAATAAACGAATATAGAAAAGCGAGGTTGGTTTTCAGTCGGCGAGGCCATAACGGGTCGAGATTAAGCGTGTTGCATCGATCACGGTAGCTGAGGCTTGAGTGCCTTAGGAGGCGTTTCGTGAAGGTACGCTGAAACTTTTCGAGGGCTATTGTGTCGCATTTGCTTAGGTTGGTGGGCACTATAGAGCAGTATCCTAGCAGAGGCCGGGCACATGTTTTGTAGAGTGCAGTTTTAGTTTCTTGTATTGTCATGAATTTAAAGGTGTATCCGATAAGAGAGCGCGCTTTTGCTGCGGAGTAAACTACTTGTTCTCGAAGTTCAGCAAACAGGAGTAGTGAACTCCTAAGTCCCGCATTGTTAGGCAGTTCCCTAATGGCGTGCCTTGTAGCATCAAGGTATTGGGTGGCAGGGTTCATCTGTATGGAATGACATTGTATTTTGCTGGTGTGAATGCCAACTTCCGATTGTCGCACAAAGCAGCTATGGCTATTAAGTCGTATTGGATAAGAGAGAGGGCGGTGTGGAAGTTTGACGGATGAAATGAGAAGACAATTTTGATGTCGTCGGCAAAGAGGTAGGGTGGCCTCTGTTTGTAAACTCGGAACGCGTCATCGATACAGAGCAGGAAAAGTAGAGGGCCTGAAACGCTTTTTTTTGAATTACGCTAGTTTTGACTGGTTTTGGAAGTGACGTAAAGCCTCCAACTATTACTGACTGCAAGCGAGTTGCAAGATACGTTGAAAAATAAGTGCGCAGTGTGCCGGAGATACCGTACGATTCCAACTTCATCAAGAGTTCGGTATGTGGTGCTCTGTCAAAGGCTTCTTTCATGTCTAGAAAGATTATGGCGAGTGCTTGCCTGCTTTCAAGCTGTTGAGTTACGTGGTTGATGAACTCAAATTGACAGGTCTGACGAGATTTAGACGGCAGAAATCCATGTTGTTGTCTACTGACGAGGTTACAAGCAAGCAAGAAGGTGAGCATGGTTTATTTAACTATTCGTTCCATTACGCTTGAAGCAATAGGCGTGTGGCTGATGGGGCGATGGTTTTCCATGTTCTACTGACCGTCTCTTTTGTGTTTGGGGATGAAGTGGCATGTTTCCATGTGGTTGAATAAATCGCGTTTGTCATGGAAAGCATGAATAGATTGGGAAGTAGAACTGGAATGCCTGGCCACCGAGTATCAGCAGCGTAGAAGGGAGACCATCGGGACCAGGATGTGATGACCCTTTGACTCTGCTGATTACTCGAGTGCTAGAACGTAGGTCAAAATTAATGGTGTCGAGTGAGTCATTGGTGCGTCTAGATGGCATAGCTGGTGAGGTTCCGTTATCGAAAATCAAAGAATTGCAGAAGTATCCATTGAGGGTCTCAAATATTTTTATAAATAAATAAATAAATAAATACTTTATTCTCGACTATGCGAGGCACTCCCATGGAGGCATGATCAGATATGTACAACTGTAAAATATTTATGGCAACTGTGACAGTAACAGTAGAAAATTGGTCGTATGTCCATGCTAAAATAAATAAATAGATAGTTTATTCTCAGTTTCATAGAGACGCACCAACTTAGGCATGATCAAGGTTTAAAAACTGTTGTGTATCACGATGAGACATCGGGTTCAATCGTGTGTAGTTGAAATGGTGTCGGGAAGAGTTGATATGTGAATCTAGTCGACCTGCCAGTATGTAGTTGTGGGCTGTGACTTTATTCAGTGGCGAGTCACATATGCCACGTCGCAGTGTTGCTAAACAGACATTTGTGGCTTTTTATAGGGAGAACGCTTGCCAGGCGAAAACCCACCACGTCCTGCAACACTGCCGTAAAGCATTTTAAACATTAATGTTGAACTGGCAAAGCCGCTTGACGACTGGTTTCACCTTCGGTTTTTCGCAGAGTAATGGCTTCTAATTTCCTCTGTTAGTTGGACGGGTATTTTGATCTGGGTCGCCATGATTTTTGAGGTCGGTGGAGGAAAGGGACATCGCGAATTTTCTTCTTGTTGTATGTCCAGGTCAGCAAAAGTTTCAATTTTTTCGCTCTCCAGATTTTTCAGATGTATAATGTATGGGAGTATGAGGATATGTCCAGTTCTCCATACTGGACAAGGGTTATGGTGATTGTAGTTTGGTCCTTGCGGAGTTTTACCATCCTCCATGTCAGTCCTTGTGGGTAGTTACGTCCGTCTTTGGCCAAAACTGTTCCTCAGTCCAATCCCAGATCTCCAAGATGTCCGGGACCTCAGAGAAAAGAGAAAGTGAGAGATTACCGAGAGAAGACCGCAAGAACAGGCATGGAGTTGAATATTGTTAATGTCTTGTTATGGATCGCTAATAACTTATGGGTCAGAAAGACTCAGCGTGGCAACAAACATAGATTTTTGACTGCTGCTTTGTCGGTGTATTTGACTGAGTGACTTGGTTTTATTGTTAGTTGTAAGGGCAGCATCTCCTTCAAAAATCTTGGCTGATTCCTGCGCAGTTTGCCAGTTGGTTCGGATTTTGTTTATGCGAACAATCATGTGGAATTCCTTAGTTTTGGAGTATCGATGGCGCATTTTTTGCTCTTCCTAAGTACACCGCAGGCTTTGGCTGATTTCACTGTCATCTTTAGGCGGTTTCTGCAAGTGAGTAGGGCGTTCACATCTAGGCAGCTAAAGAAATTTAAATAAATAAATAAATAAATGGTATATTCTCAGTAAAACGAGATACACCTGTAAAGGCGTGATCAAATATGCATACAAGCATAGCTGCTTTGGAATGTTAAAACCCTTTCGTGTTAATGAAAGGTATAAAAGAAAAGCTATAGTCCATATGAGTGCGCACGTTGTCAGGTAATAGTCAGACCAAGGAACATTAGAGCCCTTTGGCGCGCCAAATCCGTCAAAACACAAGTTGGGGGTAATTTCGCCAGGTAGTGATCCGTGAGCACAGGAGCCTAAACAAGGTTTTGTTGCAACCAACAACCATTGCGAGATAGGGGTGATCTGTGCTCCAACAAAGCCTATTTCATAGTAAAATTAGTTGCACAGGTTTGATGTGGAAGGTTGAGGACTGCGTCCGTGTGAAATGCTTAGCTGGGACTTTATTTTGTGGCGAGTCACATCCGCCACGATGCAGTTGTTAAGCCGATATTTGTGGCTTTTTATAGTGAGAACGCCTGCTAGGCGAAAACCTACCACGTCCTGTAACACTGCCGTAGCTTTCGTTGAACAGTAGTGCAAGTCGGCTATGCATCGTATAGACTGCTTTTGCATTCTATTATTCGCAGTCGGTTGACAGCCAAAATTCTTCGTTGGTTGGCCGATTGGCTTAGTACTGATACGGCAGCAGTCGTTGAAGCCGGTGAGTGATGCAACCTTCGAGGAGTTAAATGTTAATGATGCAGGTGAGTAAACACCTTGCTAATAAAGGCCGGCTTTTCTATCATATTCTTGTTCGGCTCGCAAACCGTGTCCAGGTATTCACGCTGGAAATATCATGGGGCCGGGGAGTGAAGTTGTTTCTTGTGGCTGAATATGTCCTTAATAGGCAAAAATTCCACTATCCGCAAAGCAAATTCGGGATTCCTTCAAATGTAATTAAGTGTACCTGTTTCCGTAGCCAATTAAAAATTCCATGGAGGGCCATCGGAAAAGCCACGTATACGTATGCAACGCTGTCCGTGAAATGACATCAGAATAGCTCCAGTTGACTGGCGAATGGGACTGTTTGAGGCAGTAAAGGTAATCACACCAGAGTTGTTTGTCTTCAGTTGTGGAACGGGGGATCCATGTAAATATATTCCAGGTGAGTAAATTCTTCTCTCTCAGTACGAGGCGAGCTAAACCCATTTGTTTAGCCCCCGTGAAGGTAGCATCTCCAGAATAGCGGAAAGAGCTTTATTTGGACCAGTGTGTGGGTTTTCATTTCCCGGAGAAAGGACCAAGCGTTTGAGGATGCGTCGACGAGTCCCAGTGGATAAACCTTCTTGTTTTAGCGGATGTAACTGTGTGAATCTCGGGAAAAACGAGCAACGGTCAAGAGGCAGCCAAACAGAGACAGCAATGCATCAAGAAGCACTAACACAGATATAGGACGTGCGCAGCTGCGTCTAGGTCAGTGGCTAAAAACAAGTTGTCCCAGTTAGCAGATCGCACTAATATCGCAAAGCTGCCCCAGTTAATGTGGTTGAACATTCGAAACTGCTTGATAGAAGAAGAAGTGGCGCAGTGTGGAGTGGAAAGTGTAAATATGATGTTGACCACCTTGTGGCCACATCCATGTATATTATCTTGCATACCAGAGACGGCATCGGAGACACTTTGCGCAAACATTAAGTCTAGGGTGTTAGGAAGCCTGGTGTGCTCGTGAACTTGTTGGGTCCAGTTATTTGCTTTGACGGTGTCAACGAAACTTCTGTATCCGCGTGGGACAACCTGGTAGTTCCAGGGGCTAAGCGGAGTATTGAAAACGCCACCCACTATCTTGTGACGTGGGGGCATTAGGTATTACAGTGGACAGCTCAATGCGTTTAATAATCTTTTCGCTAGATGTGTGTGGAGGGTTGTATACACAACCGATAAAGAAGTCAAGTTCACCTCCTGTCGTCTGGATCCAGATGGAGCCTTCAGGGTCACCCATGGATAACGGCTCGAAATGGGGTGCACTAAGTCGTCCGGAAAATAGGTAAGGCAACCACCTCCCCACTGACTGGCTCGTCCGTTCCAGAATGTGGTGTATCCAGGGATGGGTAGTAGACTGTCAGAAGCATTTGAGGGATGCCACGTTCCTGTGACGAGAACCAGCTGTGGGTATGAGAGTAGGAAAAATGGGCCAATGAGGTGCACCTTGTGCTTAATAGATCGCGCGTTAATAAGCAGCACTCTGTATGATTCAAGGCAAGGAGTTAAAGGAGTTAGATTGTGTGAGGCAAGTTGCAAAATAGAGTGCAACTGGCGCAGGGTACATGGAAAGTGGTAAGAAAAGGTGGATACCGTGTTATGGGAATGTGCTCAGGAAGTGATTGAGTAGGTAGCTAATGGTAGTCGGCCACTAATTTGGCTTTAGTAGTATTGTTGACTGTATTACCTATCCGGAGGGCTGAAACCAACTGTGGGGTTAGTTGCAGTGAGCAAATGAGTTATTGAATGTAATGGCAAACTGGCGAAGACTCTTGGTGGAATGGGCGAGGTAGGTCATATCCTGCTGTATCCTATAAAATAATGGCCGTGGATGGCATGGCCGGTTGTAGTACTTGTCATCCGGATATATTTTTCGTTCAGAAGAGCGTGTGGTCGGGAGCACGGGGTGGTGTTGGTGGAGCGGTAGCGAGTATCAGAATGGCGTCGTCCTTGAGTAGGTGCTTTGTTCAACAGTGTTTCGAGAGGTTGTGGGGCTTGGTAACGAGGTTATGCACTAGATGTTTGGAGGGCGGGGCGCTTTCTGTAGTGCCGACTGGGCGGTAGCGTACCAGGATGATAGCTAGCCATGTTAGTTTTTAGGGGAATCACTGCGTTGATGCTGGCGGGCTGCTCATTTTTCCCTTTTGCAATGGTGACTGGTAGAACGTCCTTGGTTTGTGAAAACCGCGGCATTTGTTCATGAGGCTTGATAGCATTGTTGGGCGCCTCGCGTAGGTACGACTTGCGCAGTGATTGGACGGGTTCGGTCAAAACCCGCATAGAGGGCGACGTTTTTGATCGGAATGATTTTGACCTCACGCGATCCATTGGTACAGATGTTGTTTGGTGCTTATCGGCTAGCCGCTTGTGACAAGGGGACATTGCTTGGGTACGATTATCATTGTTATGGTGAGGCATCAGCGGGGAGTGTTTCCTCATACGAGGCGTGCCGTGTTTCGACTGTTGACCTTTGTTGGTAGTCTGTTTTGTTGCGAGAGTGGTTTCGGCTTTGCACGAGGGGGAGGGAAGGTTGTTGATCAGCGGGAAGTCCACATTGACCGGTTCGGATCTGTGTCACTAATGTCGGAGGCGTTACGCACTAAAGTAGTCATTGACTCAGCTTGTTGTATCGTTAGTTGGGACGGGTCCGGAACGTTGGTTGACTTTTTACCTATTAGGGCTGTGGGGGTTGAGGCGGTTTATAATGCTGTCATGAACGCGTGACGCAGGGGGTTAGGGCCAGATCCACGTTAATGCTTGTCGTAGAGCAAGCGGTAGCTCTGGCAATCAAGGATGGATCAGGTGGCGGTTGTCGTGCTTTGGTATTAGTAGCCGGTAGCAAAGCCCTTTGCAGCGTCGTTAGCTCAGGCTTGATATGAATAGGCTCAATGTTTGCGATTGTTCGTAAGGTAAATCTATTTGCTATGAAGCATTTAGCAAGTTCTTGAGCTTTGAAGGCGATACCAATAGGGCAAATACGACTGATTTTCGATTTTCTGAGCCCTTTACTCACGCAGTATCAGGAAGGATGTTACACATGGACGCAAGTAAGCGGGTGACTTTCTTCAAAGGAAGTTTGTCGGGAACATTGAAGACGATCACGTTTCGGGCACGACGGGCGCGCTCGTTTATCTCATTAGTGATGATAGTAAGAAGGGTGCCGGTGTCTTTGAGCGCATCAGCATTGCCATTTTTCCTTATGTCTGCGAGTTGAGACAATGGCATAAATTTTATTAGGTCTGCTTTGGTAAAGGACATTTTCTTTTTAAGAGCAGCTATTTCAGTTGAGAGTGCACTGATTTCGTTAAGTGCACATTGCAGTGGGTCTATAAGAAGAACTCTGCATTGGCGCAGTTTATTCATGTTGTCTTTTGTAGCAGACCGTTTGGTTGTCTAAACCGCCTTTGCGGTGCATGAGGCAGAAGTGTGCTCGACATAAACGGCGGTATTCTTATGAGTACTCCTAAGTTTGCCCCGGGTTTTGGCTCGGGCGGCTTTAGCTTTCATTCCATTTTTGAAAGTCATAACGGAGTAGCACAGCTTTATAATTCGTGTTCCAAGAACAATTTCTTGCTGTATATATGAGCTAAAAACCTCAAGGTATAGCTCGTCAAATTATCGAGGCAACGCGTCTAAACATTCTAACTAATAGTAGCCATATGTCAAAATAAGCCATATATCAAAATAAGACAAAAGTGCACAGTCACTAACTACGCGCGGTCTAAGTCATAATAAAAAGTAGGTGTTACTTAAGTGTTTTCGCCGAACCCTAAAGAACACTTGTAAAAGCATAAATTCTAGAACTTAGCCTCCAAGGAGAGATTCCAGGTGAAATAGTTTGTTAAAAATCAGTCTAGATTCTGATGAATGTCTAGAGCAGCTCTGCCAGCAAAACCGTTTTCTAGATTTCATTACTATAGGGTACATCATACCAACATCTTAGGTTGGCCTGGGTTCAGTATGAAACGGATTTGGCGGACACTGCCCTGCCATTGTTTTGCTGACCGGCGTACCCGCTCGTTCTTTCGTACGGATGGAAGCTATAACAATAGCGCCTATTTACATGCCTGCGCAGTTTGGTACCAGTAAGCAGGCATTCACAACCGCAAAACAACAATGCGGTGCATAGAAATATTCTAAGGGGAATTAATTGAGGGTTCGTCAGCAACTTTCAAGTCAAGTGCTTTTGTGCATGCCCAGGAAAGCACCGGTATGATGTTTAGGCTTACGAAGCTTAGTCAGTTGAATGTAAACACCGGATCGTCAGCACACGAACCCATAACTAACGGCGGCTTAGACCGCTAGTGGTCAACTTATACCGCCAACCCATAGTGGACAGTCGTGGTCCGCATGCTTTACAGTTTCTAAGGTCTTTGGGTTACGCTTCTCTGTACGAAGGTATCACGACATATTCAGAATTCTCAACTAGCTGAAGTAGGTCAACCCATCGATGTCTTCCGGATCAAATATTTATCCTAACCCGTTACCGGAATTGGCAGTGGAACCTCAGTAGATGATAAGTTTGTTAGACTATCCGCGTTCGTGCGACCCCTCCCTTATTCGAGACAAAGTGGAACTGCATAGGACGTTAGGTTGCTGCGCTACCGTTGTCCGGCTGGTATAAGGGAAATGGTATCACCGGCTTTCAAGTTGCTTTGGGATGCAGGAATTGCGCTCTCGTAGGACCCACTGAGGCATGAGTTATACCAACCGCATCCACGCGAAAAGTCTGTTTGGCTATATTCTGGTTATCTGCTCACAGAGACCTACGTAACTTACTCGGTCGGTACAGCAAACTACGCCATCCGGGCGTCGGTCAAGTAAAAGCAGTCTATATGGTCGAATCTGCAAACGTTGCTACTTACTTACAGCCAAACGTTTCGTGACTTATATCCATGTGCTTATGTGGGAACATGAAAATTACCAAGAATTGTAAATGACGTCATTCAACAAAGTTACTGGTATTCCTTGCTAACTTCCTGAGGATTATATTTCACATGGCGGAAATTCCTCTTCCTTTTATCTTTTTTTAATTCTTTAATGTTTAATAGTTCATGTCAATGGCGCAGCTAGGGGGCCAAGGCACGGTACGTGGGCATTAGGTGGTAAATGTGGTGTTTTGTTTTAGGATGACCCATAACCTAAAACACCTTGGGTTAGAGTGGTGCGACGACGCGTTAAGTAAATGAACCGCCGGCTTTTGCCGCCTGTGCAGCTCTGCAGTGTTCACCAATCTATACTCATCATGGTGATAGTGTAGCGAGTTCATGAAACTTTTGGTCGTAAAGGCGCTTAAGATGTACAATACAAATAATTGACTAACTAGTTTATTCTCGAATTCATTAACATATCTTCATTGCCCGTGAATAAAGCGTTTAATTATTTATTTATCAAGGCACACCCTAACAGGCATGAGCACAACTTAGAAGCAATTAGGTTTCGCGGCCTACAGGTTGCTATGCATACAACCTGCTCTGGGCGAAACGTATACAAATTGCAGATTTGCAGAAATACTAATGAGGAACAAGCTGGTAATTGAGGTGCCAATAATTTGGGATCAGGTGTGCGTAGCAACAGCAATTGAAGCACGGTAAGCGAAATAGAGAGAGCCTGCGCAGACAGAGTGGTATATTTTGTACGTACCGAGAAAGTAGTGAAATGGGCTCTTGTCCACTTGCCAGTGTGCACCTTTGGGTACTGTTGGGCAGGTCCTTTATCGAGTGACGCGCCACATCCGCCCCGTCGCAGTGTTTTTAAACGGCATGAGTGGTATTTTGTAGAGAGAATGCTTGCCTTTTGAATGCCCATCACGTCCTGGAACACACTAGTTGATTTTCTGAACGGTAAGCTTTAACTGGCGAAGCACTTATCGGCCGATTGGTTGTTCGCTCGGTTATCAGCAGTCGAATGGTTTCCCATTTCCTCTGTCTGCGCACCAGATAGGTTTTGTCAGGGCCAGCCATAGTCCTAAAGGCGGGTCGAGGAGGGAAGGTCCATGAAGCATCGGGTAAGTAATGGTGCAGGTGAGCAACATTTACATAGTAGCTGGTGTCCGGCTTTTTCCGTTTTGGTATATTTTCCTGAGTGTGAAGACGTGTCCAGATATCCCCTATGGATATCAAACACAGTGCTAGGCGCAGTTGAGTGGTTTTGTTGTAGGGCAATGGTCCACCTAAGTCCCTATCAGCTAAGTTCTTCCAAGCTCAGGTGCAAAGGCAGATTCTCAGTTCAATCCCGATCACCAAGAACTTGCCGAGGTCAGCGAAACGAGAAAGCAAGGAAAAGACCGCGTAGAAGAACCACGGAAACAAGCACCGTGAAAGGCCTACGGCACGGCATTTAGACATGGGATAACCTGATGTACTATGTCTAACAACTAATGTGCTGAACGGGTCACTTAAACATGCGACGAAAAGCAAAAACCACATGAGTAAATTACTGTTATTTACATACAACGTAACACAAACGTAAAAAGTTAAGTGCCAATGACATGTTGTAACGGGTTGGTGGCAAAGAGCAAAAGCAGCGGAGGCAGGTGGTGAGGTAGTTTGCCAGTATTAGACCAAACGGTTTAAGCAGTCACGCTATAGCAGGTTGACCGTTACCAAAGGTGACAAGTTCTAAGCAAAAATTTGCTCTCATACATCTAGGTTTACATGTTAAAACAGTGCCACGCCCCGCTTCTTTTAGCATTTTCTAGATTAGGCCTCATGCTTTACTCGCCCAACCCGCACTGTGTATAGCATCGCATCGAACAAGTTCCTCACCAACACACCCAACTACAGTAATCGCAGTACTTCTTATTTTTAGACCTCGTTCTCTGGGAAGCACTTTGTCTAGGCAGTTCTTATTATGCCTACCGGAACGTGCCTCGATACATTCGATAATAAAATTCATTCGTGCTTTGCGCTTTATACACCCACATAACTGATTATATCCCTCTGACTGCTGTTTTAGGCCTGCTAATCGTGTCGTTTGGTACAACGCTGCGGTACTCTGATCACGCCCAAACGACGTGCCTCGCTTTGTCGAAAATGCATATTTATTTATTCAAATTACTAACACAATACATGACCAGTCCGAACAGGGCAAACGTAATTTTACCAAGGCCTACTATGGAACGCATTAACAGCTCAAAACCAGCATGCTTGGAAATACATCCCACCAGCTTCCGCAACGAACTTTCTGCCACACTTGCAATAATATTTTTGCATCGAATGGTGAGGAAGCGTCTGCATGCAAACTGCTCAGCACAGTGAGCGTCACCACAACTAAACTCAAGTGGAAATCCAAGCTGTAGACTTGTACCGGCCGTTTGGAGAATAAAGTTGCTGCGTGCTCAAGTAAATAAAATTAAGCAGAATACTTATGCCGTGTTGCAGGACAGCAAGATAAAAGGAAGTAAAGACAATTAGGAATCGGTGTACAAGGGTGTAGTCTGAAACAACAGTCTAAATGCTTTGATTCGATGTCCGAATCCATACACCTTGTGCTTATTACCACAATTTTGGTTTGTGCATTTCAAGGCACTGCTACTTCACTTCATAAGCCACTATCGGCCCTAACTTGATCTGCTGGATGTTTTGCAACGCCAATGAGTCTCACTGTATAGTCGGCAAATGGGCAAAATACAGCAGTCTAATCAGTCAATCTAATCAGTCAATGTACCATAGGGAACGTTAGGGCAAATCGTTCGGAGCTCTCAAGCGCCAATACACGTTAGTCTTAAAAGCTGGGGCCTTGAACCAAAACCCGATGAAAGTCAACCCATATTCATAGGGTGGATTAGCATTCTAAATAAAGTATACAAACAACAGTAAAAGTAATTTTTACTTTAGTGTTTTCGCCGAGCCCTAAGGAACACTTTTAAAGGAAAATTTAAGAACGCAGCCTCCAAGGAGAGATTCCAGGTGAAATAGTTTGCTAAAAATCAGTCTAGATTCTGATGAATGTCTAGAGCAGCTCTGCCAGCAAAACCGTTTTCTAGATTTCATTACTATAGGGTACATCATACCAACATCTTAGGTTGGCCTGGGTTCAGTATGAAACGGATTTGGCGGACACTGCCCTGCCATTGTTTTGCTGACCGGCGTACCCGCTCGTTCTTTCGTACGGATGGAAGCTATAACAATAGCGCCTATTTACATGCCTGCGCAGTTTGGTACCAGTAAGCAGGCATTCACAACCGCAAAACAACAATGCGGTGCATAGAAATATTCTAAGGGGAATTAATTGAGGGTTCGTCAGCAACTTTCAAGTCAAGTGATTTTGTGCATGCCCAGGGAAGCACAGGTATGATGTTTAGGCTTACGAAGCCTAGTCAGTTGAATGTAAACACCGGATCGTCAGCACACGAACCCATAACTAACGGCGGCTTGGACTGCGAGTGAATTGCTTGTAGCGTGTAACCGTAGTGTCCCTTGTTACCCTTCGTAAAAAATACGTAAATAAATAGTTTAATCTCGAATTTATCTGGGCCCATGATACCAGGTTTTCTCAATATTTACAGGTATTTAGGTTTCTTAGCACAGACGTTGCTTTGTACGTAATCCCCAGTAGCCGTATTTTTACAGACTGCGGACATTTAGCAACTAATCATACGAAATAATTGCTTTAATGGATGACGATACTTTGAGTTCAAAAGCTCATAGTGCAAATAGTCGAGGCTCCGTAATTTTAGGAGTTGCGGTATTTGTAGAGAGAAAGTAACTCATTTTTGTATGCTTCAAGAAAGTTTTGAACTATGATGCTAGTCAAATTGCCAGTACTTCGTTGTGGTCAGCGACTTTGTTCAGTGGCTTGTCAAGTCCGCCGCTGCACACGGTTTTTAACCGATCATTTGTGGCTTTTTATAGAGAGAACGCTTGCCAGGCGTAAACGCACCACGTCATGGCACACTGCTGTAAATCCTGTTGAACACTAGTTTAATCTGGCAAACCAGCTTGCCGACTATTTTCGCACCCGTTGATTCACAGTCAAATAACTTCCAAATACTTTTGTTAGCTGATCAGTTTGTTTGGTCTGGGTCGCCGGAAGCGCTGAGGCCGGTCGAGGATGAAGGTCACAAAGAGTCGTCTTGTAAAGTTCCTGTTGAGCAAATATTTCAAAGGTTCTTTTATCTTGATTTTTCTGCTTATGTATATCTTCCGGGTGTGTGAAGACAATGTGTCCAGCTATCCACACTGAACAATGGTCGCCCTGGTGGGTTCAGATAAATCACATTGGTTTACATCCATGCTCCATCTGGGTCCTTGTCGGTTACTCCGTCCGACTCGAGCGAAGAGGTTGTTACCCATGCTGATCCCAACTCCCCAGGAAGTTCCGGACCTCGTAGACCAGGGAAGTGAGGAACAACTGAGCGAAGATCGCAAACAGGCGCGAAAATTAAACATCGTTAAAACCATATGTTATAACATTTGGAGTTGAGACCAAATGATGTTCAATGTGCACCAATGCGTATGCTGAAAGTGTTTTTTCAACGTGCTACAAAAACAGTGGCCGTATGGATAGGTTGCTACCATCCACATCCTTGTGCACAGTAATTGAAACAAACTACGATTGTGTCTCTTTTTCTAGAATATCATGTTTTTATACATGAAAGCTGCCGTTTTGCAATTATTTTTGTTATTTTACTTTGGGAATAAATATTTTATCAGTGTTTGTGAATCAGACGATGTAATAACTGCGCATGTCTAGTCGTTACATCACCTAAGATTGCATCATACTTTTATGGTTAGTAAGGTTTTTATTTCGACTTCTTGTTTTTTGTGCTTCAGTCATTGTTTGAGATGGACATGACTCCCAGAGGGCGCATGAAGATCGTGAGCTTGCACGAACACACAGACAAGACCTACAGGGATATAGCAAGAATAGTAGGAGTCAGTCCGGCAACCGTCAGTCGCGTGGTCAAAAAGAAAAAGGAAACGGGATGCATTTCGCCAAAAAGCAAAGGGAAATGTGGTCCTAAGAGGAAAACCACTGCCAGGGATGACGATTACCTACTACGAGAAAGTGTTAAAGGTCCTCGTCTGGCTTTCCGACCAACTTCCAGGAGTCGCCTGCGAACCGTTGAAGAACTGATTTCTATACCTTTCTCCCCCAACTCACGTTTTAATGCGTCACTAATCTTTCGAGGATCTTTAACACTTTCTCGTAGTAGGTAATCGTCAGCACTGACAGTGGTTTTCCTCTTAGGACCACATTTCCCTTTGCTTTTTGGCGAAATGCATCCCGTTTCCTTTTTCTTTTTGACCACGCGACTGACGGTTGCCGGACTGACTCCTACTATTCTTGCTATATCCCTGTAGGTCTTGTCTGTGTGTTCGTGCAAGCTCACGATCTTCATGCGCCCTCTGGGAGTCATGTCCATCTCAAACAATGACTGAAGCACAAAAAACAAGAAGTCGAAATAAAAACCTTACTAACCATAAAAGTATGATGCAATCTTAGGTGATGTAACGACTAGACATGCGCAGTTATTACATCGTCTGATTCACAAACACTGATAAAATATTTATTCCCAAAGTAAAATAACAAAAATAATTTCAAAACGGCAGCTTTCATGTATAAAAACATAATATTCATAGAAAAAGATACACAACCGTAGTTTGTTTCAATTAATGTGCACAAGAATGTATATAGCGAACAGAGCCTTGTACCTGTAAGCAATCACGAAGTATCCGTTTACCATGATGTAAAGATTGCTTGTGGATTGAAAGAAGATAGAAATAAGACTGGCAAATATAAAACGCTGCATTAACAGCAGGTAGCCAGCTCAGCTTGATAGGGTGTACAATATAAATATGTGAAAATAGCATTAACTTGCGACCTGTGAGATTCAAAGTCAATTAGTGGTACAGCAGCGAAAAATAGGACTCAAACGCAGAGTAAAACGGTTCGGTGGACTAAGACATAGGGGTAAACTTAGGGTACTAAGGGAATAGTGCTACGGCCGACTGAGAGCTGGACTCCTACTGTAGCAAGGGTCGAAAATGTTGCAGCGAGGCGGAAGCAGAACACCTAAATAAGAGTGGTTAAGGTACGGCTTTTTGCTGTCTAGGTAAGAAAAGCTGGATCAGTAGGGAGCTAAAATAGCTCATTTGAAGGAAAGCAAACGTGCGAAATGAAAGTATACATTAAGGTTGCTGAAAACGTTACAACATATGAGATATAAGTGCAGCTTCGCGTAGAGCTACAAGTCAATCTAGGGTGCTACTAGAATGATACTAAAATAATCTGACCCAGAAAGGCCAATGAGGGCTGGGAGCGTACATGAGCAGGCGTCGCGGACGTAGCAACGAGCAAAGGATATTTGGACGTCGAGCAAGAAGAGACTAAGGAGTGGTTGTGTGCTATCTATATGGGCTAAGTTTGATGGCTAGTGCTGAGCTAAGGAAGTTTACTTGGAGAAAAGGCAGCGAACCGGCGAAATGTAAGCATACACTAGGGTTGCTGATGACTTCCCACAATATGAGATAAAAGTTTAGCGGTGCTCAGCTTATTAGGTCATGGTAGGTTGCTAAGATAATAGTACTGCGTTGGATAGAGCCGGGGAAAGCTAGTCCAAGAGTTGGAGAATTGCGGGTATAAAGGTCGAAGACATTACAATGAGTAAGAGATACATGCACATCTAAAAATGTGGGGCTAAATAGTGGCTGTGTGCTAACCACTTGAGTTACGTTTGCTCGACAGAAGAGTTAAGAAATTTTGAATGCTGTAAGGACAGCGAACTGGATGTGCGCAAGTGTACATTAAGATTGTTAAGTGCGTCATAGCAACAGCGGCTAAAGCGCAGCAGCGCGCAGATACTCAAATCATGCTAGGGTGCTAAGGTAGCCTGAGCCAGGAAAAGCCAGTGTGAGAGCTGGACTCCTACACGTACAAGTGTAGAAAACGTTGCGGGGAGTAAGGATACACTGGACTTCAAGCAAGGAGGGGCTAAAAGGCGGCTGTAAGGCTGCTACGCGTGTCATAAGCCTAACCAAGGTGAAGTAACCCGAGATAACATGGCTGAACCACTAATACGTCGAAGCTGTTCTAGATAACCTTAACTGTCGCGAACTATGGAGGCTACTGAAGCAACTCAGTGGCAACAACGTTTGCTACCAGAGGTGTGAAGTAAACGTGCATAAACGGAGTTCGGAGTTTAGTTCCGTCTCACTAAGCTCAACTTTCTTGTCCGCCTTCATTAGCTTAAGTCTAGGGGCGCCCTTCTACCAAAGCAACGTCCACAAGGAACTCAAATGAGTAAGGGCAGACAATGCTTGTGTTCAGGATGCCCTCTCACCAATAGCTTTGAAGGAGTGTGCTGCTTCTCTCACCCTGCCTCTAACAGACCACTTGAACAAATGCATCATTACGGGTGTGATCCCGGATGTTTGGAGAATGAACAGTAACAATCCTGTACCAAAAACTGCATTTCAAAATTGTACGTACAATTGTACGTACCTAATAAATGTTTTCTTTAGACTGATACTTCCGCGGATCTTTTCGGGAGCGCCTGAAGGCGGTACCTACCAGTTTGTGTATAGACCCCTGCGCTCCACCTTGGTTGCAGGGGCATATATTGTTCGTTCCATAGTCTGCATTAGGTCCAAAATATAAATCCGCACGGCTCCTCCTCCTGGTTTATTCGAAGGCCTTTGGAAGTTTGGAAAGTGCAAGATGGCTAAACCTGCCATCCGAAAATGGAGTCCACCCTGGTGTGTGTACTCTGTTACGTGGCTTCGTTACAGATATTACTCACTACATCAGGTTGAACGGTAAGAAATCCTCTGTCCTTCATACCGACTGTGGTGTTCTACGAATCACGTTTATAGGATGTAAATATGCTGATAAGATTGTGCCGGGATGCATGTTCCTTACTAACCAGGCTTGCTCAGCACTTCAACTTGGGTTGGAAAAGATGGTGGAGTGGTCTTCATCCAGATCTCTTACTCTTAATGTTTTTAAATGCCGTGCAGTAGTATTTTTCTACCTGGCTGTAAGTTGCTGTCCCTCATAGCTTTCTACCAAACACTGCCTATTAGTGAAACTCTCATACCCAGATTTTCCATGGTCAAGTATCTTGGCTTTTCGTCCTTGTACCTTGCTTGGTCCACACATGTCAGTGAAATGTTTCAAAAAGTCAAAAAACTTCATTTATATGCACTAAGACTTAAGGCGCTTTCAGTACCTCGTACTTAAATATTCAGTTTTGTGCCCTCTCCTGTCAAGTTCCCTGGACTGCGTCAGAAAGACTGGGTCTTATTGGTGCGATCTATAAAGCACTTCTGAGGTCAAGTGAGTATAAAATGCATGTACCCAAAAGGGTGCATTTTCAGCATTTATATTATCAACTGTAAACTTACTAATGGGTTACAATTAACAATGTAAAGCTTACAATAGGCAGCAAATAGAGGATTCACTGTCCTTGATAGATCGAGCAATGATACCAAAATGCTTGATTAGATCTACGGGGTTTGTATCCACCGAAAAGGAAAAATGTTTCCTAAAAATGTTTTCTCAAAATTCGCTTCAATTGATTTAGACTTTTGTGTCCAAAGATAATAAATCGCGGTTCGTGCGCGGTATCCCGCGTGTACGTTCAAAGTTGAATGCAGTGAGTGCCTCAGTGACACGGGCAATAGTGTGATATATACTATAGATAATGTAAACTTGATGTACTGCGAAAAATCAAAGACCGATTTAAAGGTTTATCTGGAGCTTCTTTAGATGATTTGATCATTACTAGACATCTTGATGCCTGCAATGATTTTGCTTCTAAGATAACAAGGGACTGATTGAATGCACTTTACAATGAACATTTTAAAACGTTATCTTTCTCTTCTGCCCGTTCGGAAATCAGCAGTTTAGTCTCCCGCACGTCGTCGTATCGTAAAGTTGTCTTACCTTATCACTCATATTCGCTTGGTGATAAAGCAAAATTCACGTACATGCTGCGCCAGCGTTGGGGTAGCAGATCCACTTTTTGCCACCATTCTACTTAAGCAGATATACTGACACTATTATCCAGGTGTCCGCAGTGGTGGTGGAAATGCTGTAATGATCCCAGTAATGTTTATTAAGTTTATTTTGACTTGACTTGACTGGGAACACGGGCAAGGTCAAGTGGTAGGTAAGACATGCTCCCATCGGTCGGCACTGCCGACCTCCAATCGGTCGGCATTCTCCCACACTTGACAGCATCACCTCTCTGCGGGCTCCTAGAGACCGAGAAACTGGCCTGCTTGTATACAAATGCTCAGGGACTTTCTAACAAACTGGCTGAACTGAAAGATCGCCAAGCCTCCGGCTCGTATGATGTCATTGGTATCACCGAGACATGGTTGCACACGGGAATGACGGACGCTGAAGTGTCGCTACCCGGCATGTCGCTGATCCGGAACGATAGTCTCACAAAAGGAGGAGGGGTAATCCTGTACTACCGAAACGACTTACAGTGCGAAGCCGTGGCGGATTCAGATTCGCAGTTCCCCGACTCTCTTTGGTGCCGGTTGCAGTTAAAAGGCAGGGACGCTTGCCTTATTATCTTGGTGTACCGCGCCCCTAACTCAACACCCGAAACCGACTACCACCTAATGGCTGCTTTAAGGTGTAGTTTACAACAAAAGTACACTCACATTCTTATCATGGGTGATTTCAAAGTACATTGTTTAAAAGCCCCTGCCACAACCGGCGAACAATTCAAAACCGATTTACAAGATCTAGTAACTACTGCTCCTCTTTACAACCACATCACTTTGCCCACTCGGTTCAAAACTGGTAACAGGCCATCTGTGTTGGATCTTGTGCTTACCAACGAGGAGCATATGATTGATGCGTTGGTTTTAGACTGCCCGTTGGGTCGCAGTGATCACGCAGTCATAAGTTTCAACTTCGTCTGCTATGCAGAATATCTGAATGATAACGATGGGACTGTGCGAACCATCACAAGGTACGATCGACTCGCCCAGCTAGTCAGCGCCACAACATGGTCTTTCCTCGAAGAAGAACCCCCGAAAGTCGCCTGGCTCGAGTTCGGCAACACATTCAGTCAGCTGATTGCACAGGCTTCAGAGATAAAAGCTTACATCAAGTGCAAATCCGTTTCTTTCCTTAGGAGCAGAACCCGAAAATGGATGACAGTACGCAACGCAGCATGGCGAGTGTACAGAGAAGCTCCAGCACCAGAAACGTGGGACAACTACGTAGCCCAATGTAACCACTGCACTCAACTGTTAAGAGAAGACAAAGCCGCCTATCAGCAGAACATCGCAAAAACCTTCAGTGCTAACCACAAGCTGCTGTACAAGCACGTTAATAGCCTACGAAAGATGAGGCAAGGATTTCCTCCACTCAAGACGGCTGATGGCCCAACAAGAACGTATATGGAAGCTGCAAACGCGCTGAAGATGCAATACGCCCCCACGTTTCAAATGGTCTTGCCATCAAGCGATCTACCAAGCGTTGTATTCTGCTCACCAGGACTAACCAACATCAATTTTACCGCAGTGGCTGTATTGCAAAAGCTGACTTCTCTACGCAAACACAGCTCGCCGGGTGTCGACGCCATTCGTCCTGAGGCATTGGGAGTAGCAGCAAACCAACTGGCAGGACATTTAGCTCAGTTTTTCCAGCACTGCTTAGACCAGAACCAAGTTCCCGCCATGTGGAAGCTTGGAATAATAAGCCCGATTCACAAAGGTGGATGCAGTCCTGATCCCTGCAACTACCGTACAGTAACCCTTCTTCCTATACTTTCCAAGGTCCTGGAATCCATAGTTGCCGATGCACTGGTGTGCTATCTGGAAAACTGCAACCTCATCACTCTTGAACAGCACGGTTTCCGTCGACAGCGTTCATGTACAACTAATTTACTAATTGCACGTAGTAGTTGGACCGAGGCAGCCGACGCTGGAGAAGGTGTTGATGTGATATATCTGGATTTTTCCAAGGCTGTCGATCGTCTAGACCATCGGATACTACTATCCAAGCTGCAGCATTACGGGATCGGAGACCCACTTTTAAGCTGGATCGCCAACTTGGTATTTCAAAGCAATTAATGGTCAGAGTTCGGAGCTCTTTATCGGACCCCATACAAGTCGAGTGTGGTGTGCCGCAAGGCTCAGTTCTAGGTCCACGTTTGTTTCTGGTGTTTATTAATGACCTTGCACAGGGAATCGCTACAAACCTCTTAATGTTTGCCGACGATATCAAGATCTGGCGCAGGATCCAGACGAACGCCGACCAACATGTGCTCCAAAGTGACTTAGATACAGTGTATCAATGGTCGACCCAAAACTTATTGCATTTCAACGTCAGTAAATGCAAGGTGCTTTCCATCCGACATCAAAGCAGCTACTCATACCGACTCGGCACTGATGTACTGCAACAATCAACTCTCGAACGTGACTTGGGTGTCCTGGTTCAAGATGACTTGGGTTGCTCCAGGCAATCCGAAAAGGCCTCGAAGACCGGGAATCAACGCGTTGGGCTGTTGAGGCGGGCGTTTGGACAAATAAACAGCTCCATATTTCGACAAATGCTCAGTGCGTATGTTCGCCCCCATGTCGAATACGCAATTCAAGCCTAGCATCTATGGCTGAAACACGACCTTAATGCACTGGAGCAGCCTCAACGCCGGGCATCTAAGGACGTAACTGGAATGCGCAATCTGTCCTACCAGGAGAGGCTGCGACGACTAGGATTGTTCAGTGGAAGCTATCGCAGACTACGAGGCGACATGATTATGACATACTTGATTCTTCGAGACCCACATCATGTGTGCCGCCCTTTACTGCAACTCAGCAGCAATACAAACCTGATGGGCCACTCATTAAAACTTGCAGAACCATACAGTCGTCTGGAGTGCCGGAGAAATTTCTTTTCCATCCGTGTCTGTCACCCGTGGAATGCTCTCCCAGAATCGGTCGTCTCTGCACCGACACTAATAATATTTAAAAGACGGTTGGACGATGCACTCATCCACTTACATTTTGTTACTTAACACTACGTCACCATCCTGCACCTGGAGTTTACCCTGGAATTATTTGTTGTTAACTGTGGATGTTGTGAATCTAAGTGGATCGCAGGACTGCAGCGAAGCAAACGATAAGTCCTTATTTTCGTATTTAATGTTCTAACTACTTTACTATCCTTTTCATCATAATTATTAGGTTGATATCCCCACCAACTATCCAACGGGGCTTGTAAAGCAACACTTCTTAACCCGTATAAATTCATTGTTTATTGTTCGTAGTTGGAATCTATTTATCTACCATTACAAGCAGGGCAGGCAAGTTATCTATTAATAGCGAATACGATCGTCTATCCAAAGTATTGGTTAGGTAGATGATTAAATTAGTGCACCACCTTGATTTGTTCTTTCTGCGTGCAAGGAAATATGCCAACAGCGAAGAGAAATTTTTGTTGACAACAGGTTAACTGTAGAACGACTTAACACAACGTACTGCGTATGTTTATTCCAGGAATGCTAACGAGTATGACAAAAATTTGTACATTTTACAGGTAAACCTGCTAGACTTAATGGAACTTCTAAGTTAATGCCACCCGCGCTTTGAAATATTGAAAAAGCTCTATCTTTAAGTAGCTACCTTCAAATTTGGCTTGGAAGCGTGATCTAAAGAGACTGATTGGAAAATCTGTACTCTGCTCCATCAAATATTGATCCAAGATATCTTGGATCTTCGTTAACCGCGTTAGTTCGTTCCAGTATTGCTTCTCTTTGTGTTCTTTTTGGTAGCGTTAATTCGCTGTATTTATTGTTTTATATAATATGGTTGTATTTTCTATTGTATCAACTGGTTGTGACTATTAATTTATCTTATGCCGTCATACCTGCATCAATTTGGTCAGTTAATCCTACCAAACTACCTAGCTTTTTCTTATCTATACGTGGCTGTTACGTACTATTTGCGATGACATCAGTGGCTAGCTATAAATGTGGTGAACACACTTGTGGCGTTGAGGTCAAAGAAAGAATTCAGTGCGACAGACGCTTGCTATGGTACCATAACAATTGCTCTAGATTAGACCAGGACATCCCGACATCCCCAATTAAAGTGGAGTTGCTTCCACTGCGTGTGCTTGGCAGACCATGGTACTCGCTTGATACATGATCGGACGTTTGATCCCGTTACTCATGTCTCAGCTGTGCATGATTCTGCAAGTCGAAACTGTGCGCATAGACTAGACATTACGGAGAAGTGGATTAGTACCCAGAGCCTGCTAATCAAGACATTGCGTTCAAAAGTTGAAGCGTTGCAGTCTTCATTGGAATGTTACTTGTGAAGTGCAGAACTTGCTATGGGTAGACAACGATACATTTTTACCTACGATAGGGAGAGCCAGTCATACGGGAAGCTGAAACTCGACGGGACCTAGACAGAAGGCGAGTGCACGATATCCTTCGTATAGCCGGAATACCGTTATACGTTGCTATCCAAAGAGTACATCGTGTTGGCAGTTGGGGAGAAACAAGTGTGCTCCGCCAACGGGGTTATGCAAGGCCTATGCTGGTTGCCTTTCGGAACCGTATACACCGGGACCTGCTATTTAAGAGGACTGGGTTGGTTGCAAGTCAGACAAATGGTCGGTGTCAAATAGCACCGGACACACTAACTTCGAAGGCTAAAGCCCATCGGCTGACCCGGTTTGAGGACATTAATACAAGCTTGGCAAACGAATCTGCTGTCTCACACGCTGGAATTCACGACAGTGTGCCTCACGTTACGCAGACACCTAAGCAAAGCACTAGCGACTGCTTTCCTGTGGTAAGGACAGTCAGATTGTTTGGACAACCCCTTCACAAGACGCCAGTGAGATAACTCCTGGCCTGCATTTGGTTGTGGAGAAACTTGCTCTTAATAGAAATGTGTATCATATCACTTTGGCGGAAGAAAATAGTGAAGATGTGGCAATGGAACTTCAGGCAGTGCGTTCAAAAACTATCGAGGCCTCATGCTCGATAGTATTGGCACCAGAGTCCATGGGTGGTAGGCCCATTTCACAAAATGATAGGAACAATGAACAACTTGCCGCACATAAACTGGACCGTAAAGAAAATCCGAAGTGCAGTGCTGTTAGGTCGACTCAGGTAAATGGGAGAAAACCCGTCGGGGGTTTATCCAGGAAGCCCAAGCGGGCGAAGCCAATAAAGGGATTATCCCGTAATGAGTTACAGCAGCCCAGCTTTAATTCATCGACTCAGGCAGCCGATGAAAATGAAATGGTACAAACAACGGGTTATCCCCTCGGGCTCTACCTCCGAGAGGAAACAACCGCGTTCGGAGAAACTAAGCGTATGGTACAATAATTGCTGTAGTGTGCGTAACAAATGAGGGAGTTAGTGACGCGTTGTGAGCATGTTGATGTGGCCGCCGTGTCGGAGTCCTGGCTTTCTCCAGATGGCCTTATTGGTGATCTGCTTATAGGCTGCGCGTGCTATAGTGCTGACAGGCCCGGGTATCAGACTGGTGGAGGAGTATTCTTACTGATAAAATTCCAATATAAACACTGGGAGGCTCCATTTACCATGAGTTCTGCTATGGTTCAGGGCGTGGGGTAGATTGGAGATTATAGTATGTGTTTATCCTAGCCCATCCTCCACGCGATAAGAGGACAGGGATCTTGGCAGGTTATTAAGACAGCCGGCAATGGCCGCACCTAATTTTCTGATCGTCGGTGACCTAAACCTTCCGTATGCTGATTGGCAGCATGTTGAAAATACAGTGGGTAGTCTAGAGAAGGAACTAGTAGATTGGCTGCTTGTAAATGCGTTCGAGCAATAAGTCTATGTTCCGCCTAGGAGTCGTACTGGGCATACCCCTTCTACCCTTGATATCGTGATCGCCAGACATGGTTACCTGATTGACCTATGCGTGGAGCCACCCATAGATAAGAATGATCATTGTGTTTTGACCTTTTCTCTGGACACACCGAGGCTTGCAGCACACCGTCGAATGGGAAGGGATTTAAATCCGATTGATTTTACGAAGCTGGGGGATCGAGCCCTTCAGATCACTTGGATCCCTGAACAGGACAAGGCCACTTTGGAACAGAGGTGGCTTCTACTCAAAAGTGGATTTGTGCTGGTGCTGAACGAACTTGCTCCTCTACGCCCCAGGAGACATCTTCGGAAACCCCGATGGTGGAGGAGAAAAATTGATAGAGCGCTAAAGAGGCGCATCGCTGAGTGGAGAAAATATCAAGAAACTCGGGGCTTCCGACGTTGGCTGCAATACAATAGGTGTCGAATCTTGGCTATTAAGTTACAGCGGCAGGCGAAGTACGCATATGAGTTTAGGTTGGCCAAATTTGCGAAAACTAATCCCAAGTGTTATTACAGCTATGTCCAGTCAAATGCTTCTTTAAGAGAGGTGGTCGGCTGTCTAACCATGAAGGACGGTACCTAGGCTGTAGACGACGATGATAAAGTAGAAGCGCTGCTACGTGTCTACCAAAACCTGCATCGGAAGGATAGTGGGTCAGGCTTGCCATCACAGCCGCACTGTTCAACTAGCTACACAATGCTGGAAATTGTTCTCAATGTGCCGGAGGTCTTCAAATTGCTGGACAGTTGAACGCTTATAAATCAGTTGGTCCTGATAGTGCACGTCCCGCCATAGTTTAGCCTCTGGCTGATATTCTTCAGTATCCCGTAGCGGAGTTAGTCAACCACTTTCTTCAAGTGGGCAAGCTGCCATGTGAGTAAATAAATAAATAGATAAATCTTTTGTTCTCAACGATATGAGGCACGCCTTTACAGGCATGATCATTTTGACATAACGGTGCATGATCAAGAATGTGCAAAAATCCGATATGTTTGCCATAGCAGTTTTTGTTTGTGTAGTGGTCAGGTATGTATGTCATTGTGTGTATGTGTATGTATCTGTGTATTTTGTGCTTGTAGTTGTGCTGCTCCAATCTTCAATGTTTGATGTGGTCATCAATATGCGAGTAGGAGATTGGTGTCCGTGGGTTGGATAGAATTATCCGGATGTCCACGGGACAGTGACTTTATTTTGTGGCGAGTCACGACCGCCACGTCACAGTGTTGTTAAGCAGACATTTGTGGCTTTTTATAGGGAGAACGCTTGCCGGGCGAAACCCACCACGTCCTGGAACACTGCCGCCGAACTATTTGCTGGAACGGGTTAAACCCGAACCACCCTGCTGACACCACGAGGAGGTTGTTCGGCTAGCCGCATGACTATTGTGGCCATCCACAAGGGGGTTCTAAGTCGGTGCCACTTAACCATAGGCCTGTTAGTTTGACCAGCATCATGCTAAAGTGCTTGGAAAAGCTTATAAGGAACGGGATCTGTGAGCACTTGACTGAGCACAAGCTAATTAGAGCGGAACAGCATGGCTTTCGGAAAAAGAAGTCTTGTCTTACAAATTTATTGTGCATTTTTGACGAGATTACCCGATGTCTTGATAGTGGGATGTCGGTAGAGGTGTGCTATTTGGACTTCAGTAAAGCCTTTGACTCAGTGAATCATCGATTTTTAATTGAGAAGCTGACATGGTTTGGATTGCATCCTCAAATATTACTATGGCTCTGAATTTTTACGTGGAAGGACATTCCAAGTCAGGGTTGGGGAAGCGAATTCCAGTGTTGGCCATGCCTACAACAGTGTTTCCCAAGGTTCGGTACCGGGTCCAGTGTTGTTATGTTTATAAATGACCTGGCTCCTCTTCTTAAGGATCCCTGCTATACCTTCGCAGATGGCTTGAAGCTAGTCAGCAGAGGAAACCGAGCGACATTGGTTAAAGATATTATCACTGTGGTGAATTAATCGATCCAATGGGATCTACCTTTAAACGCCAATAAATTTCAAATATTGACCAGTAGTAGTAGCGGAAGTGCAGTTCAGCCTCCTGCAGAATCTCTATCGTTGCAGTGTACTGATGCAACCCGCGATCCTGGTGTCATCGTAGTGAACAATGTTAAGCGTTCGGCACCGTGTCGCCATGCTGCCAATAAAGCGCGACAAGAGTTATTGCGTCTTAGGAGGGCGCCGAGTAACACTAAAGCAAAAGCGTTCTTGCCGTTATATAAAGCAGTGGTTAGGCCACATCTGGAGTACTGTGTTCAGGCCTGGGCACCGTACCTCCGGAGGGACATCATTTGTATAGAAAAGATTCGGGAATTTGCGACCAGGATGACTGAAGGTCAACGAGGGGAGTCGTACGAAGATCGTCTAAATAGCTTGGGATTATTTGCCTTGGAACGGCGTAGGTTGAGAGGAGATTTGCTAGAGACGTTCAAGATCATCAAGGGACATAGTGGTACTAGTTCCACCCATCTGTTTGCGTTGGCTATGTCAGACCATCTGCGCGGGCATCGCCTGAAGCTCAAACATCATAGAGCTCGTTAGGACATCAGGGCAAAGTGTTTTACGAACAGAGTAGTCAACTTCTGGAATAAACTTCCTTCTGATTTAGTACAGTCTGAGACTGTAGAAGCCTTCAAAAGCGGCCTAGACGATCGTTGGTCTATTCTTTTTCCAGATATATTGTAATTTTACTGGAATATGTAGTGTATTTTGATGCTGAAATATGAGAGTGTAAAGATTGCAATTGCTCTTGCCTCATTCCTTTGCAGAAGCAAGAAGAGACAATCCAACGTCGAAATGCCGGGGGCCGCTTCACTTAGCGGCGCAAGAATTGGACGCTGGTTAGACAGAAGCCTCTACCGTACGTTTGACCTGACCTGACCTAAAAGATCAATTTCAATACAATAAAAATTACAGATTAAGCTTCATTCTTTAATAACTAAAGTTCTTAATAAATCTTACACGAAAGGTTTTTTGTTTTATGGGAGAATGAAATATTTAAGTATTGGTTGTTTTAGTTTGCCAGTGTTGGTAGAATATAAGTGATGTGTGCAGCCGTCGACACCAATGGTCAATGGGTTTACGCGCGTCTATTTTTAGCAAGAAAGGGAAAGCACACGAGCCGTAGGTTTTCGACAACATTTACCTAAATTTGATGAAGATCGCAAGATGAATACCCACCGGTGTCGTTTTTCTCACTGGTAAATCTGGTCTTAGCAATTTGTGTCAGTTTTAGTACCGCTATTCAAATCTTTTGGAGAGGTTGTTCGTTGCATTTGGTCTCTTGCTATCCGCAGGAGTCGGTGTAACTGCACCTTGCAACATTTTAGTATTTCGGACGCTTGTCAATGTCTTAACCGTGCCTCCTGGCTCAGGTCAATTTCATGCGGCAGATGCCTACCCTAGTGTTATTTGGTTCGTGATAATTGGATGTATTCTGCTAGTCGCTTCATTCATTCAAGCTACTCTACTTGGTATTTCTTCAAAGAGGCAGCTGCGTACTATACGCCTTCTTTACTTCAAAGTAAGTTTATCCCATCCTTTTATTCTTTGAGGTCATTGACTCTCGCTTGAAACTTATTTAATCTTGTTCATTTTCTGCCAGTTATTTGACTGCTACTAAGCTTGCTTTTGTTTTCGTAGTTATTACTCTTATTATCTTTCAATTTACTCAGGTTTGAGTTAAGCTAACCTGAGGGGATTATGGACTCATCAGGTTGGTATTCTTACCCCCACCACCATCAACAAATGCTCAAATGTCTAATGCGCCTTCAGTATTTGATGCCTGACTGGCTAACTTATCATGATTTAACCTTGTTCATAGTATTGTAACCCAAGTTGTTGCGTCCATTTCAATGTAATGTCCGCAATTCAAATTGAACCCCAATTCTCAGCATACGTTAGGCAGCGTACACAATGTATTTACGCGTAAAAGTAATAGATCGCTGCACCAGAAACATTTTTTTGTTGCCTAACCGCGCTATACCTAATATAAAGTAAGGTTTCGAGGAATTCCACGTTTTTATTTAAAATTACTTTTACCCCACAATGAATACCAACTGACTTGTTAACGGAGGTTTCACGTCAAAACCTTTCACCCTGCTACTGATGGGATATTATGCTTTGTGTTAATTGTGTACAACTGCGGTACGCCAATAGCTGGTCTGTGCTATTTTGCCACATGACCACAAGCAGTAGCACTATAGCGGCCTGTAGATTCCCCCTGTTCGTATAAGTTTGTTGTGCAAAATACTAAATAAAACTATCGCCCTTTCTTACACTTAGGTATTCCATGTAGAATATTAAATGTTATTTTAAATTTGTCTGCTCAGTGTGCATCACACTTACAAAGCACTACACGCTGTATCACTTTGTAGCAAAACTTCATTCCTTAGCTATCCCGCGTCCTTCGGTGTCATATTTTTAGCCAATATATGCGACAGTTGCACACTCACCAATAAACATACGTCCCTTCACTTAGCTGCTTTTACCTTAATTCCCCGGTAGACATAGACACCCGAAGAGTTTATTAGTGTGAGCCGACCACTCTCGCTAAATGTTTAGGCGGTGGTACATAGCGATCATCCATGTCCATGCAGAGTCGAATCTTCTTCCTATCGATTTGAAGCTGGATATCTGAACCAGCCGGCCTTACGACGCACATCATCCGTTGAAAGCAGGCTTACGGTTGTATTTTGGTTATCGAGCTATGATACGAGTCTATCTTATTAATAAGCAGCTGGTTATTTAAATTCTTTGGAACGAAATGCGCTTATCCCACAAATAAAATGTGATTATCCTGATTCACTCTTACCATGCGCTATATCAAGTATCATAAACTAGTTTTGCAACTGCCTGGGAAATTATCTGCTTTATTTTCTCAATGTTTGCATCACCTTGCTAGAGATAAACCGAGGCAAACCTGTCCACAATGGCCGCACTTATATCCATTTCGTTTTATCCTAAACGCTCAAACTATCAGCTGTCATTGGTGTTACTTATGTTGCTCCTGCCTAAATCAAAGCAACATTTAACCTGGAAACAAAAGCAGTGGTCTTTGTTATCGACTGCTATTGATACTGGTTTGTAGAAACATAGTACTTTGGTCCATTGTAACACTGACTATCTCTGAGCATACTTTCGGTAGTTTGTTGCATGAAATATCTCCATGCTAAAACTAAGATCATTTATGATTTAGTATGAAGCTTGGTATGAAGCAAGTGAGTTCAAATCAGACCAGTGAATATTATTTGATGTTGGTATCAAATCTGCATAACAAGTTAAGAGTTTAACCTTCTTCTTAGTTAATTACTGACACGAAATTATTGCTGGCGTTTTTATTTACTACCTGGGGACGGCTTATAATAGACCAATATGAAATCTATTAACTCAATGAATTCATTGAGTTGTAAGGGGCAGAAAGAAATCTCTTGTCACATATCACCTCCGATTCACAACAGGAGCATGTAATTGCGACCAGCAGTCCTAGTGGGCTGGAGCAGTCGCAGTAGAACAGTGCAGTCCTGCTATCTTACACAAGTGGAAGTCTAAGAGCCGCTTGTGATATTTCTCAGACTGTGCACTGATAATGTTCACCGGAAGACGGTTTCTACGTTTATCACCCTGGTGGATTGGGCTACAGCATAGTAAAATTAGAGCCTCCTCGGTTTGGAAAGTTTCAAGTCGTGACCACTTGTCGAGCCTCCTTTCTTGAGCTGGAAATACTGTTGTAATTCATTTCCAAGTTCTCCACTTAGTATGCGTCCGATGAAGCTAAGATCCCCGCGACGGTGACGGTTGTACAGAGAGAAGAGGTTCACCCGTTCGAGCCAAAGGGGATAGAAGAAGTTTCGAACTCCAGATACGAAATTCGAGCTACGTCTCTGGACCTTTTTCATCAGGGTACATTCCAGTTATGAGGGTGGAAAGACTGTTGGTAAGCCATATTCGAGAATTGAGCGTACCTGAGAAATAAACAGCCCTGAAGATATCCGTTGTCATTGAATGACTTTACTATGTTTTGTTACTAGCACTGAAATACGCAAGTTATGTATTTATCTAAATCAGGTGTCAAGTTAACTTTGTTAATTATTGCTATTAGAAAGGGTACGTTAGGGTAGTCAACTTGTGTAGATGGTTAAGCACACCAGAATTACAAAATTTGAAAGCTTTAAAATTTTTCTACTGTTAAAATATAGCACTTGGAATTATTACTTGTTTTTGTACGTTCGTTGATTGAGTACGGTAATGTGTCTACGCTTGGGACTGGGAAGTAAGGTGTGTTTCTGAAGTATTCGCATGTTATTTCCTATAACTTTCAGGCGATTCTTCGGCAAGATGCCTCTTGGTTTGATAGGCAGTCTGCAGGGGCGCTAATAAACAAAATTTCCCAAAGCACGCAACAAATCGAGGATGGAATAGGAACCAAACTTGGTGAATTTGTGCAAAATATATCTGGATTCGTTGCCGGTATTATTATTGCTTTTTCATTAAGCTGGAAGTTAACTTTGGTGGCATGCGCAATGCTTCCTTTCGTCGCCATTGCCTTCAGCCTATTTGGCTTTATAATGAAGCATTTTACAATCAAGGAGTTGTCCGCATACTCCAAGGCTGGTTCCATTGCAAATGAAGCGTTATCTGCAATTCGCACGGTTTTTGCTTTTGGAGGTGAACAAAAGGAGCTGGATAGATACAGCAAAGAATTAAAGGCTGCAGAATCTGTTGGCATACGGAAAAATACAGCAGTTGGTGGAGGTAAACAAATTACTTTTGTTTATTGTGCTACCGATGATATGACTTTGAGATGACTCTGGATGCGCGTAATCCTAAACTTATGTACACTTGTGAGCATGTTGTTGTTCCAGGCTACATCTGCATTGTTTGGTCACTTATTCGACGTTTTCCGACACGATCTTTTAAGTGAACGATTAACTGCTCTTTAGCCACTTAAGTCAAGCCATTCTAAGAGTAGGTGATTTTAGTGAATTCTCTAACCATTGCTCCTTCATAATGCTCAAACGAAGGTAGTGACTCGTACGCTGAACTGTATCGTAAACATCTGTAATTTCTTCACCACACTCTTTTTCCAGCATCTCCAAAGCTAGCGAGGAAGATGTATTTGACTCTTCAAGACATTTGTACGGTCAGATCATTTTAGTTGTAGGCATAAACTACCAAATACGACGTCTGAACAGCTCAACTGTTGTTGGATTAAAAATAGAATTCATCAATTATGAAGTTTGTTCTGGTAGTTGAAGAGTCCAAAAACATGGTTTTTAATTCACCGCGTTTGGACTAATAGACATTTAAACTTTGGTTGTGTTCATGCCACCTGACACAGCTATATTAAGTTGCCTTTTGCACCTGTAGTCTGGCTTTACTCCATAGCTAGCACCGCTGTAAATCTCTAAGCGTTTAAATCACGATTCCTTTGCATTTTGCGTTCATCTAGCTTTGGTACGACTCATATTTGTCATAATCTATAGGTAGTGCTACAGCTTATTACTTTGAATTTGATGTTTTGGTTTCCGTCGCCATGAGACTGGACCTTAACGTGGTGTTACGGTTTGGGTACCTCCTTGACCCATTGAGCTATACTGGGTGGTGCCTCCGAGCAGATTGGGAGCTACTCCTACCAGGTTGGTCAATGGTGAGAGGTCAGACAAACTCAGTCTCCTGATCCTCCAGCTTGGGGGTTTGAAATGGGATGGCGTCCATTTCTGTAAAACTAAATCCTTGCTACCTCCCAGCTGCCTTGCGGACAGGCTTTTGAGGCAAAGGCTTTGGATGAGAACCATAATCGTCCTCCTGTCTAGGTCTGGGCGTCCTGGCAGTATCTCAGCTCACATACAACCATGACATTTTCTTCAAACATAAACTTCACCCTGCCTCGACCATCGCGCAGATTATCAAGGGTCGCCTTATCTGCTGCATACAGCAGGGCGGATAAGCGAAAACATGCTACTGCTGGCTCCTCTCTTCTTTCTTTTCCACCTTTTTCTCTTACTCCCATCCCTACCGCATTACTAAACTTCCTTCTATAATTTCCAGCTTAATTGACAGCAACCGAAGTGCCACTGGAGTAGAAGCATCTGCAGCCACGTTTTCGCGACACGCACCGGACGCCTATCAGCAACAGTCCCTCACAAGGCCACGCTGTCCCCTTTCCACGACGGCATTTAGCGTTCGCACTTTAAGACAAACAGGTCAACAGGCTGCACTCTCATCCACTCTGGACACACTGGGTATTGATGTGTGTTTTGTGTCCGCAATTGGATCAATGACCCTAATGGGGTTGTTTAACTAACTGCACCCGGCTTATCCTCTCGTTATTGATTGCACGCATCCGGAGACACCGATGCAACACTCACTGATCGAGCTGGTGTAGGTATCATTCTGAGTTCCAAGGCTGCGCTACTGTTGGTCGATTGGATTCCGGTGAGCAGTCGTTTATGTACGGTCCGTTTGACGACATCAGCTAAGGTTGATTCACAAAGTAGTACAAGACGCTGTTTGTTTGTGATTTCTGCTTATGTTCCCACCGACTGCAGTTCTAATGCTGCCAAGGACACATTTTATCATGATCTGAACGCACTACTACGCAGTGCTACCAGTTCAGATATTATATTACTTGCAGGGGATATGAACGCACAAGTAAAGCGTCTGAGCTCTTCAGAAGCTCAGCTGGGTGGTAATTAAGGGGTTAACTCCGAACGGACTGACAACGGCGAGCATCTGCTGCAATTATGTGCGGAGTACCACTGGTTTCTTAGCAGCATTGCTTTTAGACACAGTATGCGCCGAAGTGCCACTTGACGTCCTCCTACAGCTGGCCAGCGATGGACTCAAATTTACTACATAGCCATAAGTTACAGGTGGCGTGGTTCCATCCTGGATTGCCGCTTGTACTGGATTACCTGCGTCGACTCTGATCATGTCTTGATACGCTGTCGTTTCTCCATGAAATTTACCGGGAGGCGCACCAAGTGTCCCCTCCAATTGGCAACTGAGAAATTGTCGCAGCCCTCGGTTAGGCAACCCTATCGAGACGCATTTAAGACGCACTGCCTTGTTCTACTGACACTGAACATCAGTGGTATAGGATCTCAGGCGCCACGCAGGACGCAGGAGTATCTGCTTGTGGCACTATCAATGGTTACCGCACCACTCACTGGATATCCGAGAGGTCGGTGGACTTGGTGGAATCTGGAAGGAACCTCCTAGCTGGCTCTGAACACAATGTAGCCAGAGGGGCTATTAGGCGCAAACTAAAGCGGAGGTTACGTAATGACAAGGAAGCTTGGTGGACCAGTCGGGCTCAAGAAATGGAGGCAGGGGCAGTAGGCATTTACCGCAAGCTCTTTTAGCTGATCCGCACCACTGGTCCCAGGGAACGAGGCATCAATGTGACAAACAGAGACGGCGTGCGTGCATTGATACACAATAAGGAGCGCCGTATGTCTCGTTAGGCGGAACACGTACAAGATCGGTTCAGTTGGCTCCCTGGTCTCGGACCTCTTCCTACTGAGGTGACATAGGACGTGCCAGGGACGGTTAGTTTAGAGCCTCCGTCGGAGGCCGAGATTCGAATTGCGATCACAGCCCTCAATCCTTATCGTGTCGCGGCCCGGATTCCGTCCCACCTGCACTATTTCAGGATGGAGGTGAGGTCCTCTGCAGAGCACTGACGAACGTATCTGGAACGAAGAGTGTGCCGACTAATTGGAGCGAATCGATTATAGTGGCAATATACAAGAAGGGCAGTCTCACAGACTGTTCTAACCACCGGGGTATTAGCCTAACGCCAGTTGTGACTAAATTACTGGCCTCGATTCTCGTTCGTCGCCTCACTGAGGAACGCGAATCTCAGATTAGGGAATAGCAGGCCGGTTTCCTTCCAGGGCGTGTCTGTATAGACCATATATCCACTTTGCGGCAAGTGCTAGAGCAGCGCCACGCATACCGCAGACCGACAATAACTGTGTTCCTCGATTTCAAGGGTGCGTTCGTTTCAGTTCATCGATGCATTCTGTTCGAGATACTTGCGCGGAAAGGTGTTCTCACGAAATATGTGAACATCCTATGTGCTCTATACTCGAACACTACATGCCGCGCCAGGGTCTACGGTGTCCTATCGGATAGCTTTCCGACCTCAAGTGACGTTCGTCAGGGTTGTCCGATTTCCCCATTTTTGTTCAATTCCATGAAATATTTCCTTGCGGAATCTCACGATGTAGGCGTTGAAGTACTGTCTGGTGAAATGTTAGTTGATCTAGATTATGCTGACGATATCGTGTTGCTTTCCGACGATGTTGCGGCTGCAAAAACAACCCTGCATAGCCTGTCTAGAGTGGTCCCAATATTTGGTATGCGCGTTGCACCTTCAAAGTGCAAAGTATTGCTGCAGTACCACCAGCCACTTTATGACCCCCTGATGCTTGCCAACGGGGAAATTCGAGGTGGTTGATCGATTCACTTATCATGGCAGCTGCATCAGCAACGATGTGCGCATAGAAACTTACGTCAGCTCACGCATTGCAAAGGTCAGAGCTGCCTTCTTGAACCATCACGAACCGTATAGCAAAAGCTCGAAGTGCTTTTGCTAACCTTCGCCACCTATGGGGGCGGCGCGACATCACTCTCGCCCTGAAGGGTAGAGTATATAATGCAGCGGTACGTTCGACCTTACTGTGCGGTTGCGAAACCTGGCCCCTAAGGTCGGCGGACATGAAGAGGCTAGTTACGTTCGACCATCGGTGCCTTCGCAGTTTGGCTCACATCTGGTGGGAACACCGCGTGAGTAACGAGCGTGTTCGACGTCTTGTTTACGGCACAGGAAAAGGAATTAAACCGCTCGGCACTGTAATTTCACGCACCAGGCTCCGATGGCTCGGCCACGTGTTACGCATGCCAGCCCACCGACTCTCTCGACGTGCGTTGTTTGCTCACCGGGGATGTGGGTGGAAGAAGAGGAGAGGTGGCCAAGCGATGACTTGGTCCAGAGGAATGAAGTCCCTCACTTCGGAGCTAGCCTTGGTTGAAGCGTCACGGCTCCCTGGTTGGAGTCCAAAAGACGGTGAACACGTTTGGCTAGATACACTTGCTGACATGGTAAGGAGCCGACCTCAGTGGCATTTGTGCTGTGAGTTTCTTTGTCCCTCCCCATCCATTTTATCCTCCCCCTCCATCTGCAGTCTCATTTCCTATGGTAAAACATAATAATTTTTTTCTTTGTGCCTAGTAGCTGGCTGGAAGCTTACCGGAACGATGCCTATCCGTTGCTGTTAGCTCAGCTGGCATGCAACTGTTGTATCTATTTTTCCTTTTTGTATTGTATTATATGTATGTATGTATGTATTTCCTTATGTATTGCGGCAAAATAGCGCAGGTGTTTACCCACCTCTAGCTGATGTGTATAATGATGATGATGCCTTCTTGAACCTGCGGCATCTTTAGCTACAGCAGGGACTTTCCCTCCTGAAAGATCGTGTATACAAGGCCACAGTGAGGGCCGTGCTTTTCTACGGTAGTGAGACATGACCCCTTCGGTCTGAAGATCTGAGGTGCCTTCAAGTCTTTGATCATCGTTGTCTGCCAAGCACTGCTGGTGTCGGATGGCATCAGCGTGTCCGCAACGATGATGTGCGTGGGCGAGTGCTATGTAGTGATAATCATATTAACTCCCTAGAACAACAGATAGCACTGAATAAGTTGCGTTGGCTCGGGCACGTGCTACGTATGCTTGGTCACCGCTTACCTAGGAGGGCCTTGTTTAATCTGCCAGGTGTAGGGGGGCGCAAGGCTCGAGGTGGACAGAAGTTGACTTGACAGCGGGAAATGAAGTCACTGACTACCAAACTGGGTGCCGGGCTGAAGTCCACGTGACGCGCCGTATGCTTGGCTCGTGACCTTACAGGACATGGCTCGCAGTCGACACCAGTGGCGCGTCTGCTGCAGTGTCCGTAAGCGGATTGCTTGTTTAGGTGTGTTTGGTGCTGAGTTATCTGCAGGGTAATGGCTGATTATGACGCGGGGCAATGAAAGCCGCAAGGAAGCTGTCTCGCTTATGCCGCCTTATCTTTGCCCGATAACGAGCTGTTTGTGAAGGTATGTTGTCGACACAAGGCGCCTTGATCCTGAATGTTTGCTTAGGGCATTAAGATTTACAGGTAGGTCCCGCTTTTCTCCCTAATTTTATTCTTTATTTCACAGGTCCTCATGGTTGTATGGTAGCGAGGCATCAGTTCACATGGCTGATGTACTGTTGTTGTTGTTGTTGTTGTTTTTTGTTGATGTTTTGGCTTTATGCTACAATATTCATCTTGTGTTTTATATACGTCATAATAACTTACTCGAGTAATGTTTAGTTTACAGACTGAATGTAACACTTCTTTTTGAAAGTTTTACTTTAGTAGCCACCTTCATTTTGTATATATTTCCAAAGGCCTATTCTTAATCATTGATGGACTATGATACATGGAGCTTTCGCTACTTTGCCAGTTTGTCTAACCAAATGTCCCCTTGTGCCCGTCAGGGAAAACACCTAGCATCAGAAAGCTTAAGAATATTATAAACAGCTTTATGTAATGCATTTGACACGCATGATATAAGTTCGCAATTGGGTCACTGACAAGAGTACACTTCCTTTCTCTAAGGCAGTTACTTGTGTTCTTTCTACTGAAGACTGGCTTTTCATTTAGTAACCATTAACTTGGGCGTGTACAAAAAATAGTATTTTATGTGGTTTTGCATAACATATTGCTATCACTCCAACTTAGCATTTAGTAAAATGTATCCATTCATTTACTACTTCTGAACGGAGCTAAATGACACAATTCACACACACGTTCCGACTTCCCTTATTACTACGACGTCAGTTATTGTGCCTTGCTACAAAGAACTAACACATGAAAATGCGTAATATCAAACATTAGGGGCCATAAAATAAAGAATTAAAAGGAAAATTTTTATGCACATTGTCACACTATGCATGTTGTGTTGGCACATAACTGGCTTGTGTAGCTTAGTGGGAGTGGGAGAGACCAAGATACTCACCATATAAGCGCCATCGGGGTCCGCTGTACGATATGTCATCAAGTGTATCCGGCCAGACGTGTTCACTCTCCTTCTGCCCCCTGTTCGGCAATCGGGGACGTCAACTGAGATCAAGTCCACTACTGTTGATCGATTGGCATCCACACTTCTTACACCATCCAGTCCCGGGTCGCGCAGACGACGCACGTTGCGCGAGTCGGGGTGGCGGCATTCGTGACGGTTGGTCCAGCCATCGGAGTCTGATATGTGAAGTAACGTGCCCAGTGGTTCACTCGTCCTGCACTGAATACGCGACGTCAAACACGCCCATCGTTCACGCGGTGTTCCCATTCGACGAGCTAAACTGCAAACGTAGCGATACTGAATACTGTATTTTGGAGCAAGTAGAAAATAATTCTGTACAACTCCATCGGGTGATAATCAAAAAACATTTAAAAAAAAAATAAACACGTCCGGTGGTTATCCTGAGATGGTTCAGCAACTCTTTCTGTAGCACACAAAATGCTTGTTTACACAGTGAGTCACAAGTGGGTGATATCGTTGTCAAGTGGCAACCGTTCTCTGAAACGTATGTTAGCGAAGTGTAAATCCAACAAAGATTTGAATTTCTGCACAGATTCGGCCTCGACGACGTGTTCTGGCAGACTGTTCCAGACGTGCACAACCCTCCGCTCGAAACACAGGGGGTGTGGGATTTTCTTCAGATCAGGTACCACGAGTTTATACCTGTGCCCACGTGTGGTGCATGGTACTCGCAAGTGGAGTAACGACCTTAGCTTGGGGAAATGACCGAGATGTAAAATACGGTAGGTCATGATAAGATCCACTCGAACACGGCGATATGACAAGGTGTAGAGCCCAAGTTTCATGCACCGGTTTTCATACGATAAGTCTCTCAAGCTGGGGATCCACTTGGTGGCGATGTGTTGTACTCGTTCGATATTTTGCGCTTCGCCGCGAGTGATCGGACAGTATGCAGGCGAGCCGTACTCTACCATTGGTCTGACGATGGAAGAGAAGAAGCGAGTGGCGACGTCCTCAGACCAAGTGCAGAAGCTGCGTTTCAGCGCCCACAGCATGCGCAGTCCGTTTCGATACAGTTTGTTGGTGTTGTCGACGGACTTCAAGTCGCAGCGTGAGAGTACACCTAGGTCTTTCACGGAAGGTGTGGGATGCAGTGGTTGGCCGTCTAGGGTGTACGTTCGTCCGTGAACATCCTTCCCGAGATTCAGGAATAGGAACTTGACCGGGTTGACCGGTAGGTGGACTTCAGCAGACCATACTGCGAGGCGGTCGACGTCTTGTTGGAGAGTGTCACAGTCATCGAGGGTATTAATTTCTCGCCAAATTTTGTGGTCCTCCGCAAACAGTGCACACGGCGACCGTAGAAGCTGGGGCAGCTCGTTGATGTGGATGAGAAACAGAGTTGGTCCCAGTACCGTACCTTGAGGTACACCACTGGTCGAGGGATACCAATCGGTTAGATGGCCGTCCACCTGTACCCTCCACTTTCTTCCAAAGAGAAATTCATGGATCCATCGATGTAACAATCCTCCGACACCACACGACCTTAATCTGTCTAGAAGCAATTCATGATTGACTTTGTCGAATGCTTTGCTGAAGTCGATGTAGATTACGTCGACGGACTTTCCTTGGTTCAGTGCTTTCAACCATTCCTGTCTCGTCACAAGTAAGTTTGTAACACAAGAATATCCCATCCTGAATCCGTGTTGTGCCCGTGTCAGAAGTTCTTTCGATTGCAACAGATGTATTAGACGCTTTTTTACTATCTTCTCGATCACTTTGGCCAAAACGGGTGTAAGACAAATTGGCCTGTAGTCATCCACCTTACTGGGGTCGCCACCTTTCGGGATCGGCCTCACCACCGAGCGCTTCCAGTCGTTTGGCAATGAGCCCTCAGACAATGATTTGTTGAATAGATCCGTAACAGCAGGCTAGATAATGGCAGCTAGTGATTTGATAATTAGCGGATGAAGCCCGTCAGACCCTGCAGACTTGGTACCGTCAAGGTTCGCAAGTAGCAGGCGCACCTCGTCGACATCACAAACTAAACTGTTGAGTTCTACAGGAATGTTACTCGCTGAGATGGGTATGGACGCCGCGTCGTTTGCAAACACGGAAGCGAAGTGAGCGGCCAGTGCGGACGCGCGATCGGAACTGGAAGTTAGCAGGTGTCCGTCCACGTCTTCCAGACATGACACGTCACCTTTTGGCTTCTAACGGCGTTTCCCGTAAGCAAAGATATTCTTTGGGGTCATCTTCGCGTCAGTTGCAAGCTTTTCTTCGAACTTCCGGCACTTTATCAATTTCACTTTGTTGCAAATATTTCGCTGTCTTTTATATGCTTCGTAATCAGTGGCGGAGCCAGAGAGGCGAAATGCGTCCCACATTCTTCGCCGTAACCAAGCCAGCCTACCATATTCCTTGTCGAACCAGTGTGGTTTGATTGGTCCGACTTTCTGAAATTTCAACGGCACAAACTGAGAACAAAGCAAAGCCAATCCTTCCTTTATTACTGTCCAACCGTCCTCCACAGATGTAACATGCGGTACAGACCAATCCATTTGGCTCGCTGCTCGATTTAATCCATCGAAATCAGTTTTCCAGTAGTTGTAAGCTGGTTCCACCGGAGATACACTCGGTAAGTTCAGTTCCATAGTGGCTATCAGCACGGAATGGTCGCTTTAGCTAGGGGCTCCTGGATTCGTATGTCATGCAACCGCTGTTCGCAATTTGTCACCATCAAATCAAGGCACGATGGGTTCGAACGCGCCGTCATGCGCGTAGGTTGGTATATGTGTTGCGATGCCCCAGTTTCAAGCAACAAATCAACAAACTTACATTCGACTTCAGAATACCCGGGCATGAGTTGGATTTCAGGCCATTGAATGTGGGGACAATTGAAGTCACCCATGAGTAGAAAACATGGATGACTCATGTTGTTCCGAAGATGCGGTAGCCAATCTAAAGAGCGGTTCAGAGGGCTACGGTAGAATGCACCTACTGTCAGCTTGCCGAGTCTGAGGTTGATCGAGCACCATACCTGTTCACACAGTCCATCTTCACTTCGGTACACGCTTACAAGCCTCCCACGCAGGGAAGACCGTATATAAAGTAAGACACCACCACGAGGATTTGATATTCTATCGCAGCGAAAACATGAGTAGCCACTGAGATCGACTTCCTCTGCCATTACCTCAGAAGTTAGCCATGTCTCCGCCAGTGTTACGACGTCTGGTCGCTCAGAGGCAACGAAGCGACACAGCTCATCCCGTTTGTTCATAAGGCTACAGATGTTTGTGAATGCAACACGGAGGTCCTGAGAGGCACCGCAGGACTAGTCACTTAATATATGTCGATCCAGTGGTCCAGATTTCGCATGTGTATGGAAGGGTTGAACGAACAGCAACTTTGTTAACTCTGCCCTTAAGTGCGCCACTACGGGTGGCACAGATTAACAGAGGCGCCTTCAACTTTTGCTAAACACTTTGTGGCTTCATCTTACATTCCAATGACTTCGAGATAGCTACTTAGATAGTCGAATTTCTGAACGACATGTAGCTTATCTCTGTGCCCTTTGGGACTGTGTACTCAGAAAAGGTGTGCTCGATAAATATGTAGAGATTATCAGAGCATTTTATGCCTGTAGTTATGGCAAAGTGATGGCTCATGGCAAACTGTCAGCAACCTTCAACATCACCAGCAATGTGAGACAAGGATGCCCGTTGTCACCTATTCTTTAGAACTTTATTATTGACGAAGCCAAGGGGGTGTGGAGCAGATTCTAACTAGTAGGATTCCTGAGTTGGATTATGCCGACGAAACTACCCTAATCTGTGACAGCCCACCGATGTGCCGAGCAGCACTAGCTAAGTTAGCGCTAACTGTCAACTTTTTGGGCTAATGCCTTGCGCCTCCAAAAATACAAGGTCCTTCTCCAAGATTGGAAGAGACTTATCTCTGTTCTATCTATTAATGGTAATCATTTAGAAATCGGCCAGAAACTCCAGGATCTAGGCAGCCGTACTAGCGCCTGTTTAACAGAAGATTAGGCCACGAGGTGCCACCTGTTTCGTCAGCTCATAAGCGTGCTCGTTCTAGAAATCAGAGTTTACAAATCAGCCATGCGTTCAACCCTCCCATACAATTGCGAAACCTGGACCACTAGATTGATAGATACTGAGTGACTAGTTACTTTCGACTATCGCTACCTTTGCAGTTTAGCTCAAGTCTAATGGGAACACCGCGTGAGCAATGAGCGTGTTCGGCGTCATGTATTCGGTGCAGAACGAATGAACCACTATGCACGTTGCTTCACACATTAGACACCGATGGCTGGACCATGTGTTACGAATGCTGCCACCCCGACTCGCGCAACGTGCGTTGTTTGCGCGACCCAAGACTGGATGGTGTAAGAAATGGAGATGCCAATCGCTTAAGAGAAGTGAACATGCTCTCTGTTGGCATCTCCTGACTACCGAGCAAGGGTCAGATGGACGGTGAGTACGTCTTGCTGGCTAAAATTGATGACATATCGTAGATTCGACCACAATAGCATTTATATTGCGAGTTTCTTTGTCTCTCCTATTCCTTCTTAGATCCTTGTTCCAGTCACTATCTCACACAAAATGCGTAATATGATACTTTGCATTAGCTTTTCTTTTTTATGTAGCGTTTGGCATCTTTCTTTTGACGTATGTTATCCTTTGCATTACGGCACGATAGCTGAAATTTCTTACCTTTGGCCAACATGTTATGTTGATGATCTTCACCAAAGATCAGCAAAAAGGATAGACTTTACGAATCTAGGAGCATAGCTTTGCAATTAGAAAGTGCAAATCTCAGACCGGAATTGTCGGCATCTAATACCAATCTGTTCAGTGCTGCCTGGTACGTGTGTGTGCCGTCACCGATTATCGCATGGTCGCAGACACAACCAAAATCAAGAAATAGATCATTTGTAAGCAACGTCACATAGTCGTGTCCATTGAACACAGTTTCCATAACTTTGCCAAAGATATTGTTAACTAAATGAGAGCCAGCCGCTTTCCTTGTATCTCATCACACGAAACACTGAATGGCGGCGACAGCTTGCCATAAGCCATCACTCTGGAAAACTACGAACGTATTTCTTGTGCACTCATTTCCCAACCAGACATTCCCAAAAGCCGCGGCGATTCACCAAAGTAAATGCATCTTGAATATCGATGAACAATACTATGGTGGGTCACCAATAAATATTTTAGTGTTCTATTGACTGATGAGACCCGGCGTGCCCCTCGTGAATCTGGTATTTGCTGGCACCAGTCAAATTATGGGGAACGACAGAGGAAACTAACTTAGAGGCAATTGAGATCAAACTGGTCCCCTTGTTATTGCCGCATTCCGAACGGGATCCTTTTTTGAAAACTGGGACTATTACGGAGTGGTTCCAGACTCTTTGCACACTCCAGTACTTCCCCGGCTTCACTAGAAATGTTTTCAAACATTCAACCTTCAACATTGAAGAAAGACCCCGCGGCCGTCTGCTCTTACGTTCGATTGTTGCGGGTGAGGACGGATGGGGACGGCTTAGTGAGAGAGACACTCACTGTCCAATAGGAAAGGTAGTAACTGGCTAATTAAACTACTTTTTGAAGTCTTCGGCTAATCGCTCCAAACACGTTCACAAGTTGTGTATTGGCTGTTCACTCTCGTCGCATTTGCTCCCCGTAACAGCAAGTCCGCCTGTTTTGGGTACCAGACTGAATAACTTAAGATAGCTACCAAGGCATGACTAGCTGGCGTTAAAGAGAATCAGGAAAGTCACCAAATCTCCAACACGTGCACTAAAATGTGGGATTATTCCCAGAGGCCTCGTAGTCAAACCACCTGACAACTCCTATCCATCTACCAGAGTGGCCTTCAACGCAGGCAGAGCATTTTTAAGACAATGTATTTATTTGACTACCGGACGCCTGAATGAAATCCGCCTTCATGCTAATCAGATGAGCTGGGAGCTGCAGACCGTTGGGCCACAGAAAGACTTTACAAAAAGGCTCAGAATTTAAGTAGAGGCGAGAAGCTGCGAAAGACAGACAACTAGATAATTTTGATCATTTAAGGCCTGTGTTAACCAGGTACGCTAGTCGAACTGATGGGTCCGAATACAGTAGAAACAATTGCAATATACCATAATATGTCAGCTAAGGTGTTGAATGAAGCAGAACGTAGACCATTAAGAAAGGGTTAAACATTTTATGCAAATTAATCGTGTGTTTGACCGGCATTTGATGCTGCATAATCTCCAGATAGACGCAATGATAAGGTAGTCCCATTATCACAAGAAGTCGCTCGTAGAATGAGCACATAGCTGGAGTCTTGCACGGTGATTTTCTGTAAACGGTATGTATCGATCCACGGTTTCTCTAGTGTTCGAGAAAGTGCTGCATGTTGACCAGTTTGCAAGAAGGTGCTCACCTTCAGGGATGCCGGTCTTTGCAATGATCGAGAGCCATAAATAGCACCGGATGAACTCAAGTTATCTGCTTAATTAAGCATGAACTTGCCGACAGCATATAGATGATTCTCTGCGACTGCGAGTAAGTTTGAACTAGGAGACAAACGGCTGTCAAAACAGGATGTGGGGACTCCACGAATTGGCGGGTTGTAATCAGGGGATAAGTTCGGATGGTACTTGTTGCTACGGGCGAAATAGGGTTAGATGGGGAGTAAGAAGATGAAGGGCTTGGGCAGCAACATCCTTACTTTTATTCACTCAGCTCATTACATCTGCTATGGCACCGTTGATTATCTTCTGCAGTGGCTGGCGTAGCAAGTACCTGCGTGAAGAGGCCATTATATTGCATAGACAGAACATTGTGATGTTGCCCAAGTCTGGCTAGTAGACCAATTATGACTCTCACACGTAGCCTGTGGTTCAAGAACCTGACCGCAAAGCAGCGGAAGTTTGGCTTTGGGCAATGGAGTCCTAAGGAACAGTGAGCCACCCTTACCAAAACCCCGGACCTGCAGGAGGCGGTTACTGAGTTCAGCTGTCCTCTGAACGTTCAGCAACACTACTTGTGGGAATCTGAAGGTGCGAAATGCACTAGCATACGTATCTCATTGGATGGTAGGGGTAGCAAAGCATTCCATCACTTTAGGGTTCAGTTACATCGCAATAAAAAGCGCCTGTCCATCTAGCCCCAAAGTCAGATTATTTTGAACATCAGACCAATAAGTTTTCGTGTATTAATCAACTACTTACAGACATTTTACTTAATGCATTACTCTTTTGCTTGAATTCCGGAACATCGCAATGAATTTTTTCCCCACACCGTTTGATTCAGAAGCATACCTTCATTAATTGATTATATTTTTAGTGCCTTCAGCTGGAAAACAAAGTATTATAGGTCAGCGCTTCTGCTTACTTACTACTGAAGGCATCCCTTGCCTATAAAAATATCCTAAGGATGTAGAGTGAAAATCGTAAATAGGGTAACTCCTTTTTTACATCCTAAATGTCCACATATGTCTCACAGGTTTGATTCTATGTTGCACGGGATTATCGTATCATTGTAAGGCTTACAGAGCTTTACTGCAGCAGGAAACCAACGTATCCCGCTTTTGTTAGACACTTGTAGTGCTCCACTTAGTATTATTCTCCAACTTATGGACAGATTTTGATTTAAAAGCCTAACCTTTTGTTCATTAACTAGCTATTCTATATCACTGGAGCTTATACGTCTGTGCTTTGGCTTGTGGTTACACTCTTTTCCTCCGGTATACTCACAGTCTCATGAAAGACCAGGCAGAGAAACTACAATAAAATAGTGAATTCTGAACAAATGAACACATCAGTATAGTGAAAGGCAAGCCGTGTGCTGGATAACTTCAAGGTGTTCTGGTGATTTGCGTCGCTTGTAGCTGCTGGTGATGGCGTATCTTCGTTTCCCCAACTACTACTCGTCCTGTAGTCATCACATAACTCGACACTTGTACAAGTATTTAAAAGCAACGTTGCTATCGTTTTGAGTATGTTTGGTATATAGTTAGGGAAAACAGTACCTTATGTCCGTTTGGCAAGTTGTAACCTCGGAGCCGCTTTCAAGGCGTTATTTTGGCCCAGGCAGTGACTCACTTAAGCGAACAACTCCCGAATTCATATCTTTAGCGGCAAGAATTGGAAAATAGTTCTGTCCTCAGAGTTCGCTGTTCTATCCCACGGATGACAAAGGGGCGAATGTGCATACAAAAATGATTACTCAGCTTTCTCCCTGGTTTGAATGACGAAGGCATCAGTAGTGTGTTGCTCATTTACTTCACTAGGAGAGTATATTTCAGCTCAATAAAACACCCGTAGCCCATGCATTGCAATGAAATGGATTGTTGTGTGGAGCCTGGAATACTAGCCGGTAATCAATGACACGTAAGAGATGTGTCAAATACAGGACAGTATAGAAGTTGGAGACGACTGAACCCAACGTGTATTGTGCAGGCTACAAAAATAGGGAGCGAATCAAGCAGAGCGGGAAACGGTGCAGCAAGTACTCAACAAAACGCTTTGTGTCAACTGATGTGCAGTCAGTAAAACAAGTGGGTGTGTTGAAGGTTAAAACAACTGTAAAACCCAATGTTGCAAAATACTGCAAGAGCGTGTTTTCCGGTACACTGCAGGATCCAGTTATTTGTCTCTAGATCCTTTTGGAAATAACAATGTAAGCTATCAGTAAACGGAGATAATCTACTAAACCGAAAATCAGTATAAATACGTTACATAATTATACAAGGAGTTTAAATGTTACTGGCAGAGGCAACTGCAACAACACCATATGCATCACCTACGGTCCCAGCGCTCGAATGGAGTGAGGTTCTCTTTAATCCATCTCGACAATACTGGATCTTAACGTGGTGCGATGGTTTGTGTGCCTCAGTAATCCATTGAACTATGCTGAGTGGTGTTTATTTGCACTTTCAGTGCCACTCATACCATAGTAGTCAGTCGTGAGAGGCTAGACAAACTCAGTCTTTTGGCCCTCCACGTTTGGGGTTGGGATGAGAGGGGCTACTTATTCCTTAAAATGGACTGCCAAACCCGATGCTTTGCGGTCGGGCTTTTGAACCAAAGGCGTTGGTTGAGAACCCTAATCGTTCTCCTGCCTAGGCCAGGGCAGCCTGAGAGTATTCTGCCCAGTAAATACAATGAACCTTTCTTCTAACGATTTCTCAATGTCCTGGCCGTCGCAGAGATTAATTAACGGTACCCTATCTACTGCATCGAGCAGGGTGGATAGGATTATGGATGCTACTGCTCAAGCCTTCCCGCCTTCTTATTCACTCTCTTTCACATTTCCATCCTTAGCGTCCCGTTCCAACTTTTCTTTTACCTCCCCAATTTCAATCCTCCAATTCGTGGCCCTCCCCCACCTAGCTTAAATGGTCACTTGTCTCTTAGTTTCAGTCCACACGCAGTCGCAGGGCGTCGCTACAATCCAGTCGACAAGTCCATGTTCAGTCAAGCGGACAATGTCAGTTTATCCGTTTCCTTTTGGAGTCCTCGATCTTCGCTAAGACTGGCATGCCTTAACTTGCTCACTTTGCTAAGGATTGGCCAACAGGCAGCACTTGCCCGCATACTACGGACCCTATCGATGGATATTTGCTATTTATCAGAAACTCGCCTGCAAGGTACGAGCTCCGCTCTTACCCTACGATCTTCCACATACGACATTGGCAGTACATTCTCAGTGTGCCTGTCTGGCGATGGCGCAGCTTCAAATGCAGCTCAAGCTGGCGTCGGCATTGTTTTGAGTCCCCGGGCTGAAGCTGCCCTGATTAACTGGCTCCCTGTCAACAGCCGGATGTGCGCCGTTAGGTTGACTGGCTCGTTCCAGGATTCGAAGTCGCGCGGGGACACGGTGCCTTTTTCACATTCTGGCTTACGCCCCCACAAACTGCAGTCTTGATTCGGTGAAAGATGATTTCTATCACCAACTTAACGATCTTCTTCATTACGGAAGAAGTACGGATACTATGGTGCTTGCTGGTGATCTAAACGCGCAAGTCGGAAATTTGTCCTCTGATAAGCTTCATCTGGGCGGCCAACATGATGTAGGCTCCCGTAATGATAACCAGGAGCAGTCTCTATAAATGTGTGAAAGTGCTCATCTCTTTCTCACGAACACTAACCTTTGACATAGCACCGGCAGAAGAGTGACTTGGCGCCCAACAGCCTCGGGCCAGCCATGGACGCAAATCGATCACATCGCGATTAGTTACCGCTGGAGAGGCTGTGTCCAAAACTGTCTATTGTTTTGGAGCACCAGCGTGGACTCAGATCAAGCCCTTGTGTGTGTTGATCTGCGGGTGCATTTCAGCGGACGTCCGCAAAGTCGCTCTGAGCGCATTGACACCGGCCAGCTGTCGACGCTAGATAATCTGATTCAGTCGATCGATATGCTCTTTGGGACTGTCTGCTGAGGAAAGATGTGTTTGATAAATACGTAAACATTATCAAAGCGCTGTAGGTGCATAGTTCGGGCAGAATGAAGATTTATGGCAAATTTCCGCCTCCCTGTTAGTATCAGCAGCGGTGTGCGACATGGTTTCCCGCTGTCAGCTTTCCTCTTAAAGGTCACAATTGACGGAGTCATGGAAACCTCATTCGCTGGACACGACTTACAAGGTGTGGAGCTAGTTCCTAGTGAGCGACTTCTTGACTTGGAGCATGCAGGCGATATTGCCCTAATTTGTGACATCTCCCAAACTTGCCAAGCAGCACTGGACCGGTTAGCACTAGCCTTCAATCCTTTTGGGCTATGCTTTGCTCCATCGAAATACAAGTTACTCCTCCAAGATTGGCAAGTACCTACCCCTGCGCTGACCCTTGGTTGTGGTCAGCTAGAAGTCGTTAGGGAATTCAAGTACCTGGGCATCTATATTGGCCCCTGCTCGATAGAAGCTGTGGTTACGAACCGTATAGCAAAAGCTGGAGGTGTTTTCGCCAGTCTCCGCCAAATGTGACGCAGACGCGACATCACTCTTGTCCTGAAGAGCAAAGTTTATAATGCATCCGTCCGTTCAACTCTTATACGGTTGTGAGACCTATCCCATCAGATCGACAGACACTAAGAGGCTAGTCACGTTCGATCATTGCTGCCTTCGCAGCTTAGCTCATGTCTGGTGGGAGCACTGCGTGAGCAGTGAACTTGTTCGGCGTCGCGTTTTCGGTGCAGGAAGTGAGAGTGAACCGCTCAGCACCATTATATCACGCACTAGGTTCCGATGGCCCGGCCACGTGTCGCGCATGTCAGCACACCGAGTCCCACGACGTGCATTGTTTGCGCGCCGGAAGTGCTGTGGAAAGAGGAGGAGTCGATGCCAAGCGGTAACTCGGTCGAGAGAAATGAAAACCCTCACTTCAAAGTTGGCGTCGGTTGGTGCATCCCGACTGCCTGACTGTTGTTCTAAGGACTGTAAACACGTTTGGTTGGACACAATTGCCGATATAGCAAAGAGCCGGCCCCATAACGTTTGTTTTGTGAATTCCTTTGGCCATACCCCTCTCCTTTAGATTCCCCTGCAATCCCCATTGCATACAAAACACATAATACAATCTTTAATCTCATATCACTTACTTGGAATCTTTTTTGTAATGTAATTTTTTGGTCTCTTGTATTGCGGCACAGCTGATATGTGTTTCTCGCCCTCGGCTAACGTGTATTGATGATGATTCCCTTCATTGCGAAGCACGGTCCTCATTGAGACTGCTTATCGCAATCCAATCACACAACGAGTATTTTAAAATGGCCGTTCAATCAGTCATTAGCCTTGGTGCCAAGCGGTTCTTGTGGTGACCCGGTAGCTGAAGGAGTAGAGGTGCTAACTACCATCCCAATGGTCCCGGATTTGAGGCCAGTTGTTTCGACTTGATGAGATCAAGGAAGGTAGAAATGTGTCATAGAATGTAGTGTTTTCTAACGGACATCACTATAGTTATACCAACCTTGTTGTTACTGTGCCATATCCGATAAGATTTTTAAACATCTACTCGCAGGTATTGGGGATATAACGACGATGATGAAGATCTTAGTAGTTGTTGCCAGCTTTTTGCTCATTCCGAGTGATGAATTTTTTATCAGTTGCATGGTCTATGATCTTTGAGATGAGTTTCTGGCTCACGCAATACTGGACTTTATTTGGAAACTGATTGACATTCACAGACCGTGTGATAGGCTTTATTAATTTCGTGCGTTTTCGGTTGCATCGGATGATGAACTTACGACTGGTTTGCCCTCAGGTGTCTTAGCGATTTTCTAGCCTTTGTTCCATAACTGCCTAGTTTGAAGTAAGCCTTAATAAGAAAGCTCAGCAATCGTTTTCGTACTTTTGCTGTATAAGCCGTGACGCTGTCACTGGACCCCAATCAACTGAGGCCTAAAAGCTTCGAATGGCTTCTCCCATGGCTGCTGTTCAAGAAAGGTGATCATCCACATCCCTCCAAGTTCTGGTGAAGAGCATGCTGAAACCGATTGTATCTGTCCTACTGCCATTTCCCTTCACATCATGTAGACCAGTGGACGACTTAAGCCCACAGAAGTTCGCACTGCCTTGATGCTAGTTGTAATACTCTGGCGTGATGTGCTAGGCCGCACAGAACAATAGCCACGTGATCATTATTTGTTTTATTATTACTGTTCTCTAGCACCCAACTATAAATGTTTACTTGGGTGCCTGCTATATCTACTACTTTGTTCGAAGCCTGTTTAAAATGACCCTTGGGCCTCTGCCCATGACCGTGCTTGTCACCTATAACAACAGAAAGACTTGCATATTAGTTCAGGCTACACTGTTCCGGTGCATAGATGCACTTAGAGTCGGGCAATTGTCACCCTCAACCATCTAATGATATTCACTTCATAGTTGGGTCTTTTGTAATTGGTTCAAATTTGTCAGCTTAGTCACATGTTTCAGTATTCGCCGTCGCCTGATTATTGTACTGTAACATGCACCCTTTGGTGTGCCTTTGTTTGACACTGTTCTAGACCTCCCTGATGTTTCCTTTATATTTTCCACATGTTTACCAGCCTTATAACTCGGTGTGTTGTTTACTATTTGTTTGACTTATCGAGTAAACCGCCATGTTTTATGTAGAACATACGACAAATGGGCATGAATAAAAGTCGAACAGCTGATTCTCAAAAGGGTGCGAAGTCTGTCTGGTAGCTAGATCGGTATCGGCTACTTTAGCTGTGAAGGTTCTTGTCAGTGAGTTTAGGTGACAAGGTGAACGACTCCACTGCACTTTTTCTTTTCCTTTTATTATTGACTTTTTTTATCAAACATACACTTCCAAAGTTATGTTCTACGCCGGGTTTTAAGTGCCTAACTCCTCTTAGTTTTTCAGGCGTTGCTATTACTTACCATTGCTAAGACGCAACTGAAGGTGATCAAGCCCATTATACATCATGCAGGGAATTAAATTGGAGCAATGGAACTGAGAGTCTAATTTATCCTTGTCATAGTGCATCTCAGACACCGTTCTCCATATGGTTGTTTACAGCTTATTTAGGCATTTTTTTCTTCTCCAGTGGTGCACCATGCTACAAGAGTCCGCGAGAGTTGGTGGTTGACATGGCCAAAAGCGATTAAAGTAGAAACTAAGAGCTTCGCCCTGGCTATTACATGTAGGCTTAATTAATTAAGATCTCGGTGCCGCTGCATCTCTGGTAAGCGATGCTGTGAAACTAGATGCCTTCAAAAGGTCTATGGTAATTTTAAGTTTGGGTTATCTCTTCTGCCTGTTGAAATTTGTACCCGACGGTTACACATTTTATTCCTTGGCGTTCGATCCATTTTTCAACCTGACTGGGCATTTTTCTCCTTTCCCCCCACGATTCGTGAGGCGATTCATGATAGTCGTAAGCTTCATTTCGCCTCAAAGCACACACCATAGCTGGTCAGTCAAACTGGGCTGTTGTTTACCACTCGCCTACTTTTGTCATGCAGTCAGGCTACAAACTTAGTATCAGTCAGCGCTGTCAGTTATTTTCGCGTAACCTAATCAATCATGATCCGACCAACGGCTTGCATTAATCTAGTTTTGCTGTCTGCGTCTTTTCCTTCCCTGTACTTGTTGATCCAACTTTAAAAGCTGGAGCCGAATTGTGTTTGAACGGCCATTAGTCGCAAACCTGAGTCTACCATACCAGCTAACAGTAGGTCACGGCACTAAATACTCTAATTGAAAACCAAGAAGTCTAGCACAGCTTAAGGAACAAACCAGTGCGTGTTGCGAAAAAATATCGGGTAGTTTGTTTTCTACCCTTGTTGACCATATAACCTCTCAGTTGAGCCAGCTAGGGTAGGCTCTTCCTGTTTTAGTTGACAGTCCAAAATCAGTCCGAATAACACTCTCCTACATTCCTGTATTTGTTCTGGAGTAAAAGTCTTATAAGACACCTGACTGTCAAGCATAGCGCACTCGGATGCCACAAACCACATTGGCTCAGACGCAGCGGCTTTGCAGGCTTCACTGATTAGTCTGACTCTTATAGTTGCACGCCTTGACGTGCTTTTCGCATCTCCAAAGTGCTCAGTATTGATAAATGGCTCATCACTAATAATATTACTAATAATTATTGAAAACTACTCGAAGTGGTCAGTGTTTTGCTTGTGTAGATAGCCTTGTCCTCTGTGATCGCCTCCTCGACGAGAATGTCCTTGCTATTTACAATAACTGCGGGATAATGTTTTACTGGCCGGCATTGCTGGGTGGATCAGAGGCAGAGCCAATGTGTGTTGAGGATATTAAGTGACTAGTGGGATTTGACTACCCAGGCCTGTGAAATATTTGCCTTCTGCGGTTGAGGTACCGTCATTTTGTGTTTGGACACATAATCTCTGGTTCAGCATTGGAATGGCTGCTGTACTAGTACCGCCTACACTGAATGAACCATGCTCTGAGCGTGTTTGTCAATTGGTTATCTCACCATGCATTATTTATCCACACTGCATCTACTCGGACACAGCCTCGATGTGGTTGGTCGCTGTTACTGCAGAAGAGCATAAAATAGCTGCTAAAACGTTAAGATGAATTGACGCTTGTTTACTTCTTGGACAGAAGATCTGGGATTGAATTCCTCACTGGCTGGACACTGTTGCCAAGGAATACAGTCACGATACAAGTGGCTCCTGTAGCGAGTGGTCGACTTGAATTATCCGTCTGATTATCGACAAGTACCGTTCCCAATACATGCAGAGAAGGCTAAGAATGTGATGGGATTGTGCAAGCATAACGATACAGATGTACAGGATGAAACAAGCGACTCGCTTGCTGCAAGCGAATAGAGCAGTTGATTGGACTTCTAAGTATATTTCACCTATGCACTGATTGGTTCACATTTGGCTACGCTGCAGCGGGTTTGTTTAACTGGTTCAGAGGAACAATCTCATGAATGCAGTAATGTATTTAGTCATGGAAGTGTCCTACTTCCTTACATCGTAGTTTCTACATGTTAGTTCTGCTGTCATTTTTGCTGAGCTTGCGTTGTCGAATAAGCCATTTGTCGATGAAGGACTGAGTTCTGCGACATGGTATCAGATAAAACCAAGGCAACATCACCACATGGTGCACAGTTTCTGAGTGGAGCGCAACCGGCCGTGCAAACACCTGTCCCATTAAACATGGAAGAACACAATTTGGTCAGTAACAGGAGAGTCTGGAAAAGCAAGTGAATCGGTTTCTGCGTACTGGCGCGTCTGGACGAACAACGAATAGCGTTTCACTTGGCGATGTTTCGACATTCGATCGGAGATGAAGCATGCCGCGTCCGGGAAACGATGCAGTACGAAAAGAACTCATCCGAAAATTCGGCGATTTCTGCGAGGGCCAGTTAAGGAGACGGATCAGCGGTACATTTTTTGCGCGAAACCAAAGAATCTAGTGTGAACTATGTTACGGAGCTGAAGATCCTGCTTTGTTTTTCTAATTTTTGAAATTGTATGGCTGACAGTGTCATCCGAGGTAAAATCGTGCTGGGGATCACTGATAGAACATCACCAACTGGCTGTTGCGGCAAAGGCATTTATCCTTCAGACAATGTCTTGATATATGATTCAATGAATCATCAGCTACACATCACATCTAGCAAATGCGGTTGCTGTCTGATGCAGAGCAATGTGACGTATCCAGCTTGGCTGACAAAACTGCGAAGCCTGTTACCAAGACACAAGAAACTTGCAAATTCTGCGCCGCGCGACACCCGTAGAATCGTGATCAAGATCCGGTTTGGGGTTGAATTTGCGTCAAATGTAGCAGACAAAATCATTTCGCTCGGTGCTGCCAGTCGTCTAAGGTTAATGCACTCAATCGTGACACAACGCCGTCCGACTCTGAGCATTCAATCAGCAACTTGTCGTGGACAGGACCACAGAAGTGCGTTTACGCAAGTTTATTTGTTAGCGACGAAATGGTGCGTTTCCAGTTAGACACGGGTGCTACCATCAAAATAACACCAGCGAAGCGTTGCCGAGGTATTTGTGTGCGACATGATCAGGGGTCCCTGCGCATGTTGAAAGGTTCCTAGCTCTAGCCGAAAGGTGTGGCCACAATCAAAATGATCAATCCCAAAGACGGCTCTTCACATCAGTTGGAATTCCTGGTCGTGGAGGAAGGGCTCACGCCGATTCTCTGCATCGATTCCATCCAATATCTTGGCTTTATTCATTTTAACTATGCCCATTTTGTGCATGCATGTGAAGCGGATACAGACGTTAGTGGATAGTATCCGTTCGCGTTTAGCCCAGGTTTAGGGTGGTTTCAAGGTTCCTCTTCATTTGTCACTAGATCCATCAATATGACAGTCTGCGTTGTCGGTTAGAAGGGTTCCATGTGCTTTACGTGAGAAATTTGCCACCGAGTTAAGTAACGTGATGCAGTTGGGCGTAATCACTAAGGTTAACGAGTCGACAGACTGGGTTAGCCAAGTCGCGGTTGTCCGAAAATGAACGGTGAGTTGAGTTTGCATAGATCGTAAGCAGCTGATTGAAGCCTTACCTAGAGAACACTATACGCTGCCAAGGTTATATGTTCTGCAGCGTTTGGCCAAGGCAAATTACTTCACCAAGGTTTATCTATAATCGGCGTTCTGGCACCTGGTTCTAAACGAATAATCCAGTTTTTTAACGGCATCTGCCACACCTTTCGGATGTTTTCGATGGCTACGTTCACCTTTTGGTGTAAAGGTTTCGAGTGAAATATTTTAGTAGTGGTTATCGCAAGCGGTTGACGACCTAGACTGTGTAACGTGTGTAGCAGACGATGTGCTGATTTACAGATCCACCGGACAGGAACATGACCTCAATCTGCACCACTTTTTGCAGTGCTGCGTGCAAAAGAACATACAGCTCAAACGCGGGAAAGTTGAGCTCCGGAAATGGGAAGTGACTTTTCATGGGCAGGTTCTGATATCTGAAGGAAGAAAGATCGATCCCGGAAGAATCAAGACGGTGCGGGAGATGCCACAACCTAAGGACGTCAAGCCCGTTAATCGTTTAAGTGGCATGGTAAATTATTTGAGCCGATTCTTGCCCAGACTTGCTGGAATTATGACGCTCATCCGGAGACTGACCAAGAAAGGTGTAAGCTACTACAACCACTACTTTGAGCACAATCTACTCACCGCTACCACAGCGGAAGCAGTCATCAACAAGTTTAGATGTCAGTTCGTTAGACGCGGAATACCGGAAGAACTGATCTGCAACAAGGATCCACAGTTTATTAGTGCTGCGTTCCAGACATTTGCAAACAAGTGGGAATTTTCGCATCGAGAAACGAGCCCATTTCAAAGCCAGTCGAAGGGAAAAGCTGAGGCTGCTGTCAAACAGGCCAAGAGGCTGTTTTCGAAAGCTAAAGCCACCCATGCGGACCCGTATTTAATGCTGTTGGAGATTCGTAACCCGCTAGTACCGAATATCGGTCTCAGTCCAGTGCAACATTTGTAAAGCAGAAGGACAATAACTCTGTCTGCGTCTGCTGACCTCTTACACCATATCTTGCTATCGCATGAGCAACTGCAATTGTGCTTAAGAATACGGATGGCAGACCAGAAAGAGTATTACGACCACCGTGCCCGGGCGCTACTTGAGCTATAAGTACATAATAAATGTGGATCCAACCAATAACGGGTGTCGGCGAACGATGGAAGGTGTAATGACCGCGTAGGTCGGAGTTAGGTCTTCTGAAGTCAGTACTGGAGGGAAGGTAATCAAAAGGAACCGAGTGCAGTTGAGGCGGCGACATCGGGAACGAGATTATGAACCTGCAGCAAAACACTTGACGGCTTACGAAAGGTCACAGCGACAGGAGCAACAAAGATCACGCGGAGCGGAAGAATGTACGGAGTCTTCTGCGACACCGATGCGGCTGATCCCGAAAAACGGAAGGATGTAATGGGATTAGGCAAGCAGCGGAACAATACGGATGTACAGGATAAAACAAGCGGCTCGGTTGCCGCAAGCGAACAGAGCAGTTCATTGGACGCCTACGTATATTTTACCTATGCACTGATTGGTTCACATTTGACTACGCTGTAGCGGGTTTATTCAACTGATTCAGAGGAAGAATCTCACGAATGCAGTAATGTAGTTAGTTATAGAAGTGTCCTACTTCTTTACATCGTGGTTTCTACATGCTGGTTATGTTGTTATTTTTGCTGAACTTGCTTTCTCAAATAAACCGTTTGTCGCTGAAGGACTGACTTCTGCGATAGAGAACTCACGAGACAATGGTGTAGTGTTTGTGTGTCAACAGTTCCGTGTTTACGCCAAAAAATCGACAGCCAGCGATGTGTAACTAGCTAGGAGATGATGTGGAAATCTGCGCGACTGAACGGCATGTTTTATCCAACCGTTACCTCATGTGTGTGCCTTGGTAATGTTGGGCCCGACAAAAAGATTCAACATGCATTTCAGCATTCTATAAACAACCCCTAAGTGCCCAATCTGATGATAATTTTGTCTGATGTTTTACGTAACACGCTCAGATAAACCGGAGGATTCTACAGACTGTATCACAACCCTCCTCCGGAAGGAACTACGTAAACAGGCCTTCGATGTATGTATGGACTATCCGTCACCATCCAACCCTCTGCGAGATCAGGCTGTCTCACCTACCCGTAGGGTCTATTGTGAACTCCATCATTTGCAGCTACTTTGGGAGCACTGATGTTAACTGATCCTAGCGGTTTCCCACTTGTTTATTCCTTACGGTGTAGAAACTGACAATGTTTGGAAACATAGTTCGCAGGCGGTAGTAGTTCGACGGTCAGTAAATAATGATTTATCACGAGCTAAATAGCAGGTGCTTGACAAGTACCGTCTCATTGTTGAAGTAAAAATTGGAATTAAAAAGTCAAAGGATAACTAAAACGTCAGCTTAAGAGTCTACAAATCCGCATTGCTGCATAACGATAGTTTGAAGTAAGCAATGAATATGCGCGCTCCAAGTAATATGGGGAACAGTTATAGCTCACGCACTGCGTGAGAAAGAATAAGAAGCGGTAACGATAACGCTCACTCGTGTGCTGTTTCATTGCACTGTTGTTATATGTAAATTCAGTTTTGGTACATCCAATCGGTTCACATGAATACGGAGACAAGTTTTCTAACCGGCACGTTGCGGAGATTGCTGGAGGTTGCTGTTGTTCGCATTATTTCGTCCGAATGAAACGGACTATTTATGAGTAATGCAATTTAGAAAGTGTTAACCTAGGAGCAAGAAGGAAGTGGGTTGAAAAGGCGTTCCATTTTCAGGAGTGGCGAAGAGAGAAGAGATTTTGTCGGCAAGCAAGCCGACTATATTGCTATGTAAACTTACTCTGGTGACCTCTCAGTTTGGTATATTGGCTCGCCTGCAACAGGTCATGATTGGTGTGATTTTGGTTCGTCAGTATTAAGAAAACCATGATGAGGTCTCCTTGCTGATGCCGATATCCAACACTGTACAATCTCAGGGAGTGCAGTCTGCGTTGGTAGGGGAGATGAAACAATCCTTTAACGCGTTTGGTCGCTCTACGTTGGGGAGCTTCAAGTGCATCCACGCCGCGCTTGCACTAGGGACGCCAGGCTTGAATCGCGTATTCCACATGCGGCCTCACATAGGCATTCCGTATTTGTAGAAAGACTGATGGTTCTAACTTTTTGGAAGCCCCCGTGAGAGTCCGAGGTGCTGACTGTCTACTTTTGATTATTTTCGACCTGTTTCGAGCAGTCAAGCTAATCCTGCACGATTACCCCGAGGTCGCTTCTCTGTGAAACGTTGCAATTGCTGGTTCCCAAGTCTATATCCATAGGTGAGCCGATGGCGTATGCACAAGACTTTGCGTTTCAATACGTTGAACTGAAGTCGGTTTCCGGATGACCACGTATAGGCCCATTCGAGATGGCTCTGCAGTGCCGCGTGAACACCCACTGTCTTGATATCATGCCAGGTTTTGACATCGGCAGCAAATGGTAATAAGTTAGACTAGAGTATACTTCAAATATCGAATACTAGGAATAAACGTGGTCCCAGTACCGATTCTTTGGGTACATCACACTAGACTTCAATTGGGTAAGAAATGGAGCTGCGTACTTTCACATTCAGTTGATGTTGAATGAGGAACTTGTTTATCTTACCCAGCACAGGATCACCGGATCCATAGCTTTTAAGCTTGTGAAGGAGAATACGGTGTCCCAGGCAATCTAACGCTTCAGAAACATCCAGGTAGACGATGTCGACTCCTACTCTAACGTCGACTGATTCTGTTCAGCTTACTCGCGCTAGCAACAAGTTAGTAGTACAAGACCGATTTAGGCTGAATCCATGCTGCCGTGAAAGTATGGTGTTGCTCTTAATGTATTCCATGAGCACCTCTGCTTTAATAGCTTCCAATACTTTTGGCAACACCGGGAGAGGAGGGTGATTAGATGGTAGTTAGAGGGCTCCGCACAATTTCCACTCCAATAAAATAGGAGTGATTATTCCATGTTTCCATTATGTGGAAATCTGCATTTCAGCATGGGTGAAAAAACCGAGCTAATGGCTCGGCGATGTTCATGGCAACTGTTTTCAATGCCTTCGGTCTGATGTCGTCCACCCCAGGATAGACGTGCACACGCAAGAACCATAGTCTTTTCATAACATTTACTGTCTTGAAAAATACCTGATTTGATCCTGGGTGCTGTGGCAGCTATTTCAAAAGGGGGTGAAATGGTGATTCACTCTGGAAAGTTCGGATGCATTGTTGGCAAAGCGTGTTTGCCGCATCTTGGGTAGCTATCGCCGAACCATCTGTTGAACGTAAAACTGGCATCCAATACTACACTCTCCGGAGCTTGTTGACGTGCTAACACATCATTTCAGGATAAGTGCTAAATTTCGTAGATAAGTTCTGTTGATGCCGGAGTTTGTTCCCACTGACAACTTGACACAGTGATTTTCTTGAGTTGTCTAGACATCCCGGATCTGATTACTAGGACAGGCTTTATAAGCTTGCCAGGCTAAATCCTTTGAGGCCATATCTTTTTGGATCCTGCTCCTCAGGTTGGAGTTCGTTTGCTTCCGACGAAAAACTTTGTTTTCGGACGCATTTGCCACTAGCCCGGTGAATTGGGTGAAAAACGCCATCCAAGCGACATCGGTCGGCTGCTCAGCTAGGAAAGACCAGTCAGTTTCTTGAACGAGGTCGGACAAGTTGGTGTAATGGGGGACGACGTAGGTTTCGTCGTTGTTTTCACTAATGTATTCCGCGTAGCTGCTGGAACGAAAAAGCAGCATCGTGCGATGGCTGCGGTCAAGTAGTGCATTTGTGGTCGCGGTGTCGACCATTACTTCCTCCTTGGGGTGCACAAGGTCCAAAACCCATGGTGCGTCAACCGTTTGGAATCGTGTTGGAGAACTGCCATGGTTATACAGAGGTACATGGGCGATACACTCTTGCAAATCAGCCTTAAATTGTTCCATGAGCGACGCTGGGACTTCCATTGTGTACAGGTTGAAGTCCCCCACCAGAAGGACGTGACAGTATAATCGAACTAGGACTCGCTTCATCGCAGAAGCTAGGCGGTGATCCATTTCCAGATTGGACGCTGAAGTGCAGTGGACTATTGCTACTAAACACACATCATCACGTCTAAGGTGTAGACGACACCAAACAGAATCGGCACTTTACGTATCCGGGTCGTCGATGAGATCAACATACTGGTTAGATCAGTAATACAAGAGCATACCGCCTTCTCCTCTGGGTCGCCGTTACGTAGGGAAATCATCCCGGACAGAGCATTAGCATCGATGATCTCCATGTTCAGATATGTTTTCATGACCATGACTATGTTCCAAGACATGCAAATTTGATGAATATAAAGTTCCGTTAGTTTGATTGCGTTGGCATCTAAGCAGCTGAGGGCTTCAGAAATCGGAAGCTTGTTTATGGATGCTGGTTTCGGGTGATGGCCTATGTCGACAATTGAGGAGGGGTCGGCTGCCAGTTGACTCTCTGTAGAACCGCCGTCGCAGGCCCTAGGGCCATTCCGGGTTGTTGTGTAGAGTACTCAGTGTCAGCAAATGGATGACACCCCTGACCTCTTTCAGCTGACTGTGTGTTTTGATGGTGTCCCGGTTCGAAGCTGCATTGTTATGGGTTGCACAGGTGAACTGCTTGTTCAGTGTTAACTTGTCTATTTATGGCCGGATGTCTATCGCATTTATACGTACTTCGGATAAAAGCATTTTACGCATTTTTCTGCCATAATTCGATCTCCTTTATTGCCATCGATTTAGGATGCTGTGTTACTTTCCTCACCCGGCGACCACGCCTTTTGTATTTACGTGGTAATCGTAGCCTTGCTGTCGATTTAGCGATAAACAGGCTGCAGCGTCCCGCTCTATCGTAAGCGTGCGACAGAGTTGATAACGCGCACATGGAAAGCAAATGAAGTATTATAGTGACAAAAATGCATGGCAATAACAAGTGCAAAACAAAAATAACTGTACGATAGTTTTAGGTTTTCAAAGTCTTTCACACTTTTTTGCTCTTTCTAAACCATTGGTTACTTGTTATTTTCGCAAATGGTAATAGGGACTCAAGTTGAAAAATGCACTGTCTGGAAAAAGCGACGAGACCAATACATTGTCAGTCTGACTTAGTTTTTCCCGGTGCATTGGACGGTTTTGTAGGAGCCACATATGAAGTTGCTGAACCGCTAGCGTCGTGCATCGTTGGCTACGGAACAGGCGTCTTTGTAGGGGCATTATTGTTGTTGATATCAGCAGCTATAGGCGACTGATGCTGATTGACGATTCCCATATCTATCGAGGACTGGTAATAATAATAATAATAATAATAATAATAATAATAATAATAATAATGTGTCAGCTGTTACTCTGTAACGGCGCTTCACTACCGCGCGACCACCACCAGACAAGTACTTCATCGCTCCATTACAAGACTCTGAAAGGTCTTTCATATGGCGTAGCCAGGGTTCACTTGATGTCGTCAATTCTTATGAAGATGTGCCTACAAGTTTGGATCGCCGGCGATGCAAAGTTTTTATGGCTCTGCGCACGGGTCTTGGTAGGCACTAAACAAATCGTATGTGATACGAGCTGCTTAGTAAAAGAAGCGTCATAGGTGTTGGAGTCTGAAGTAGTGCAGAAATAATCTCCTAGTAAGTGCCAATGGTCGACCGAAAAGCTGTTCGGCAAAAGAAATTGCAAAATGATCTTGAGAGCAGCACCTATACCTGGCCTGACAGCGGGCAACGCCTCCGTCTACTGAAGAGGGTAAACCGCAGGGAGGCTGGCTTTGAGTTGATGATTGAAAACCTTCTACCATACTACTCGGAGGCCGCAGCACAAGCACGTGACACGGTTTCGAGACGTCTCTCAACGGGATATGGGTTGCTACCCGACTGGCGGTAACACGGCTAAGTCACGCGGTAGGCTGATGAAATCAGCTCGCCAGCATGAAACAGATTCCTACGTAATAAGGCGCGACAACAGCTGGTCAGTGCGGACCGCAAGCGGGTTTGAAATCTGTCCTGCGCAAGTAGCTTGAGTTAGCTCAGGAACTTACAACAGGAGATGATGGATGGTGACCTGGTGGTGTCTTCATGGATCAGAGATGGAAGTGGCCGCTGTCCATTGGCAACCATCGTAAGTGTTCCGTCTGGTACGGAAAACGGACAGCAGGAGACCTGGCGTTAGTAATACAATTCATGACGAGAGTGGACAGCCTATCCACAACTTGTCAAAAGGTTTGGAGGGTTGGGATGAGCATTTTGGAAAGCAATTTAATCGGCTAGAATTGTTAGATTCCTCACCGGCCGGTGATCGCCCTGTTCCCTGGGCTGTCCCTTTGCATCAGCCCTCTCACTCAGAAGTCGAACATGAGGTCGGACTGTTGAAGTTGAACAAAGCCGCGGGACCAGATGATCTTTCTCCAGCCCTCTGCAAATTCGGGAGCCCTGCTCTTGTTGATGATTTACACTAATTACTAGTGAAACTGTGAGAGCAGAAGACTGTCCCAACCGACTGGAGCCGTCCCGTTAAAGTTCCGATCTTCCCAGGAGGCTCGCGTTCGGAATGCAACAATCATAGAGGAATCAGTCTGATCTCCATCGCCTCAAAATTGCTTGCCTCTGTAATACTTCACAGACTGAGTGACGCTAGTGAAAGTCAGATTCGTGAGGAGCAAGCTGGGTTTCATCGGGGTCGTGGCTATATCGACCACATTTTCACTTGAGTCGGTTGTTGGAGCACCGTCACACATATTGGCGGCTCACCGTTTTCGTGCTTCTCGACATCAAAGGTGGCTACCACTCAGTTTCCCGATGTTCCCTTTGGGACTGTTTACTCAAGAAAGGTGTGCCTGAGAAATATTTAAATATTATCCGCGCACTATACGCGCGTAGCACAGGCAAAGTGTGGGCTTAAGGCAAGCTGTCGCCGCTCTTCAGTATTTCTAGCAGTGTGAAACAAGGTTGCCCGCTGTCACCATTCCTCTCCAACTTCGCCATTGACGAAGTCATGGAGATTGCATTCACAGGGCACAACTTAGGCGGTGTGGAGATACCCCCAGGAGACGACTGATTGACTTGGAGTATACAGACGATATTGCCCTACTCTGTGACAGTTCCCAGACGTATCAAACTGCACTGGACATATTGGCACTGGCTATCAGCAGCTTCAGGCTTTGCTTTGCACCATCGAAATGCAAAGCGTTCCTCCAAGATTGGTAGGGATCGCCTTCTGCGCTGACCTTTCTTGGGGATCAGCTAGAAGTCGTTCGGAAATTCAACTACCTGGGAGGTTGTATCAGCGCCCTTGGGATCGAAGACGAGATCGCGAACCGTATGGCAAAATCTCGAGGTGCTTTTGCTAGCGCTCGCCACATGGCGCCGTCGCGACATCACTCTCGTCCTGAAGGGCAAAGCGTACAATGCAGCGATAGGATCGACCTTACTGTACGGTTGCGAAACCTGGCCCGTAAGGTCGGCGGGCATGAAGAGGCTAGTTACGTTCGACCATCGGTGCCTTCGCAGTTTGGCTCACATCTGGTGGGAACACCGCGTGAGCAACGTGTGTTTCAACGCCTTGTTTACGGCACAGGAAAAGGAACTGAACCGCTCGGCACTGTAATTTCACGCACCAGCCCCCGATGGCTCGGCCACGTGTTACGCATGCCAGCCCACCGACTCCCGTGACATGCGTTGTTTGCTCGCCTAGGCTGCGAGTGGAAGAAGTGGAGGGGTGGCCAAGCGATGACTTGATCGAGAAGAATGAAGGCCCTCACTTCGAATCTTGGCTCGGTTGGAACGTCACAGCTCCCTGGTTGGAGTCCAAAGGAGGATGAACACGTTTGGCTGGGTACACTTGCTGACATGATAAGGAGCCGACCTCATTGGCGTTCTTGCTGTGAGATTCTTTGTCCCTCCCCATCCCTTTTAGCCTTTCCTCCAACCACCATCTCACTTCGTAGCATAATGCATTTTCACATACTAATTTTTTGTTGCCTAGTAGCCGGCTGGTGGCTTTCGGCAACGATGCTCATCCGTTGCTTGTAGCTCAACTGGCATGCCACTATTGGGTTTGTTTTCCTTTTTTCTTTTATGTATTGCGGTACAGCAGCTGAGGTCTTTTATACCGCTAGCTAACGTGTATAATAATGACGATGATGTGACCCATAGACTGAACCGTGTTCTGTGCTTAATATACTTTGCTCTAGCAGGCTTCGGTATTCTGTTTCTTCCCTGGCTGGGTTGACGTGACAGACAGCAGAGGGAGGGCAATGTTACAACAGTGGCGACGAGGTTTTCAATCGAACCCAGAAATGGCAGCCAGCTTCGAGCAATTGCAGGTACTTTTGCAGCAGGCCAAGCTCACCGAGTTGTTGACGCAAAAGTTGTCGATACAGTCATGCCCAGTGTTAGGGGCAAGTGAAAGTATCCCCTTTCCAGAAACCCTGACTCAGCAGCTCAGTCATTTCCATTATGATGCGGATGCTGACTTCCTGGTTTCACAAGGATGAAGACATGGTTCATGTTGCTTTCGCATTTGTACCAGAAGAGAAGAAAATTCGCCTGATACGCCAGCAACTGAGTACGGCTTTATATGATTTGTTTACAAATTACATCTTGCCAAAGAAGAGCACTGACCTATCCCTTGACGAAGTTGTCTCAGTCCTGTCACAAATTTTTGCTGAGCAGACATCCTTGTTCAACAGCGGATACAAATGACTCACGATGGCAGAGAAGCAAGACGAAGATTGGGTCACCTATCGAGCCGTGTAAATCGCTAATGCGCACGTTCACAGTTCCACACAATGACCGCCGACCAGTACAAGTGCTTCATTTACGTTTGCGGCCTACAAGCAGCTAAAGATACAGACATACGAACGGTAATATTGAGCAAGATTGAACGGAATCCTGACATCACAGTGCAGCAAGTGACCGGTGTGTGCCAGAGAATGACGAACCTGAAGCATGATACATCAATGATTCAGCAGTTGTCCAATATGAACGAGCATGACCTCATTTGTGCAGTCAACCCCAAATGCACCAACTCACGTGAGTCCATCGCATTCCAAACCTCCCTCTCCTTGTTGGTTTTGTAGAGAATGGCATTTTGCTCGACACTGTCCATTTAAGAATCACGTTTGCAACCGATGCGGCAGAAGAGGTCATAAAGAGTCGTGTTGTTTGGCACGTGGTCCTACTTTGTCCAGAAAGAAGCGCAACAATGCCACACCGTTCAGACGGCCCGATGGGATCAGAACGATCACTGCGACTTTCAAGGTTGATGGCGTCAACAGGCGTAAGTACACCATGGTGGAAATCAATGGCAGGCAAGTCAAGTTACAACTTGATACTGCTTCAGATATCACTCTGATCTCCAGCGACACGTGGCGCAGGCTGGGGCGGCCAACACTCGTACAAACGACCCATACGGCAAGGAATGCTTCAGGTGGTACGTTAAAATTGCTTGGTGAATTGAACTGTCGAGTCAATTTCCGAGGCCAACAAATCCACACAACGTGCTTTGTGACAGACCAACCGGGGTTAGATTTGCTGGGACTCGATTGGATGGACGAGTTGAACTTGCTCGACCAGTCGGTAAACAGTATATGCCAGCAGTTGCAAGTCAAGCAAGCTACGCAGATGCCAACGATGAACCCTGAATTGCGCAACCAAATTGCAGATCTGAAGCGACGCCATGAAACGTTGTTCAAACCCGGTCTCGGATGCTGTCGCGTAGCCAGGGCGGAGTTGAACCTCAAATCAGATGCCAGACCAGTCTTCAGACCAAGGCGCCCGGTGCCGTACGCAACTCAATCTCTAGTGGAAGCCGAGCTAAATCGTTTGCAATCCGAAGGTATAATCGAACGGGTCCACTATTCAGAATGGGCGACACCGATTGTGGTGGTAAAGAAAGCAAACGGTAAGGTCCGTATCTGTGCTGATTTTTCAACAGGACTGAATTCTGCGCTGGAGACGCATCAGTACCCATTGCCTGTACCAGAAGACTTGTTCTCCAAACTCAACGGTGGCAAATGCTTCGCAAAACTTGACCTAGCTGACGCTTACTTGCAAGTTCCAGTTGCCGAGGAGTGCAGAACATTACTAACGGTTAATACGCACCTCGGGCTTTTCCAGTACAACCGGCTGCCATTTGGGGTGAAAACCGCACCGGCCATTTTCCAGCAAATTATGGATACCCTGCTGAACGATATCCCCAATACCGCGGTCTACCTGGATGATGCATTGATTATGGGCGCAGACCCGCAAGACTTGATGCACACACTGGAGAGAGTGCTTTCACGTTTGGAAGAAGCTGGATTTCGATTACGGGCTGAGAAATGTGAGTTCATGTTAGATAGTGTTAAATTCCTCGGGTTTATCATAGACCAACATGGCCGGCGCCCAGATCCCGCCAATATCGAAGCTATCAAACAGATGGAGCCTCCGAAAGACGTCGCAGAGCTTCGCTCATTCCTCGGTCTCGTGAGTCATTACAGTGTTTTCCTACCAAGCCTGCATCAAACCAGAGGTCCGCTGAACCAGTTGCTGACGAAAGATAACGTTTGGCAATGGACGAGGGAATGCCAGCAGTCCTTTGACGCAGTTAAAGCAGCACTCACTTCTGATCTACTATTGACTCATTTCAATCCGAACTTGGAAATCATCGTTGCCTCGGACGCTTCCAATTACGGTATCGGCGCCGTTATTTCCCACCTTTTTCCGAACGGAGGAGAGAAGGCTATTGCACACGCGGCACGGTCCCTAACGTCAGCTGAGAAGAACTATAGTCAGATTGAAAAGGAAGCACTCGCAATCGTTTTCGCCATGAAGCGGTTCCACAAGATGCTCTATGGCAGGCATTTCACCCTCCTGACTGATCATAAGCCATTGCTGTCGATATTCGGCTCAAAGAAAGGAATTCCCGTTTTTACCGCGAATCGGTTACAAAGATGGGCGACTATACTGTTGGCGTACGATTTCAGTATACAGTATCGACCTACGCAACAAATCGGCCAAGCGGATGCCCTGTCTCGTCTCATCAATTCGCACCCAAAGGAGAACGATGATTGTGTGATTGCAGCCATCAAGTTCGAGTCAGAAGTCCAGCGAATCCTGACCGATAATGTAAGAAGATTACCAGTGACAGCTGACACTATTCGCGCGGAGACTTCCCGAGACAGAACCCTAGAGAAAGTGATGCATTACGTGCAAACAGGTTGGCCAAAAGGTGGTATCCCTGCTGACTTGCGGCCTTTCTTCAACCGACGTGGGTCACTGTCCGTTGTGGACAATTGTTTGATGTTTGGAGACCGAGTGGTGGTGCCAAAGAAATTGAACAGGCAAGTCTTACAGCAGTTTCATACCGGGCATCCAGGTACCAACCGTATGAAAGCCTTGGCACGCAGTTTTGTTTATTGGCCCGGAATGGATTCAGAAATTGAACAATTCTGCCAAAAATGTGAATCCTGTCAACTGGCGGCGAAGGCCCTTCCCAAGTGCCCCTGGCAACCTTGGCCCAAAGCAGAGAAGCCATGGCAGCGAATCCACTTAGATTATGCAGGACCAATCGCCGGTCAATCCTATCTTGTTTTGGTGGACTCTTTCTCCAAGTGGCCCGATGTGATCCCGATGCAAAGTCCGACTGCCCAGCACACGATCAACGAGCTGGATAAGCTGTTCCAGTATTTCGGCCTGCCAGAGATGATAGTGACAGACAACGGTACACAATTCACTTCAACTTCCTTTCGCGAGTGGTGCAAGGAGAAAGGAATTCAGCAGATGTTCTCACCACCCTATCATCCGCAATCAAACGGACAGGCGGAACGGTTCGTGGATACCTTCAAACGTGCTCTTTGTAAAGCGGGACAAAACAAGGTCCCGAAGGACGCGATCCAGTCTTTCCTGTGCATGTATCGGAATGCGCCAAACCCAAACGCCCCAGATGGAAAAGCCCCTGCCGAAATTTTGTTTGGACGAAAGATCCGGACATTGTTCGATAACCTTGTGCCAAGCAGAAAAGAAAAGCATTGCAGTTGTCAAGTGGAGGAAAATCTGACAGACAGGCTCCGTCATTTCAAAATTGGTGACATGGTGTACGCGCGAGACTTCCGAGGACCGAGGAGGTGGTCAACAGGAAGAGTGATCCGCAGAAAGGGTCGAGTCATTTACGAGCTAATGGTAGGAAATGAGAAATGGGTCAGGCACGCCAATCAGCTGAGGCCGAATCACGGCAAGATTCAAAGTTCCCCAGAACCGCCATCCTTACCGTGGGACATCCTGCTAGACACGTTTGGTTTGGAAGAGGAAGCTGAGCGGCTACGTGGATCACAACAGAACCTGCAAGCATCAGATGATACACAATGCAGGCCGACCCGAAAGCGGAGACGACCACAATGGCTACAAGTTGACCCCAAGGCGAAAAGCTATGAACAAAATCAAGTTCGAACAGTACGCAAGCAGACTCAATTCGAAAAGGGTGGTAATCGGAGGCCGCAGCATAAGAACGTGACGCGGTTTCGAGACGTTTCTCATCAGGACACGGGTTGCTAGCCGACCGGCTTTAGCATTGCTGAGTCACGCCGGAAGCTGCTGAAATCAGTTCGTCATCGTCACACGGGTTGCTACCCGACCGGCAGTAACACGGCTGTCACGCGGTAGGCTGATGGAATCAGCTCGTCAGCATGAAACAGGTTGCTACGTGATAAGGCGCGACAACAGCTGGTCAGCGCGGACCGCAATCGGGTTTGAAATCTGTCCTGGGCAAGTAGCTTGAGTTAGCTCAGGAACTTGCAATAGGCGAATCTAGATTCCGACCTATAAATGTAACCGTGTTTTATGCCTAATCGGTCTAGCAGTGTTCGGTGTTCTGTTTCTTCCTGGGCTGGATTGGCGTAGCAGAGAACAAAGGGAGGTCAGTATTTCAACACATACCTTTCGATTGTGCATGCTAAAGTGTGGTAGGAGAATCTTGGCACCCCGCACTTTTAGCGCCTCGTGGAACTACGCGCTCTCTAACTGTGGTCTTCTGTCTGCAGTCACAGTTGCTGGACAACTGTAGGGAGAGACCAAACTACTTACAAGTGTCCTCCGTCTCCTCCGTACTAACGTTTTCCAGCTTCTGGCCATCTGGCGAAGCGATCTACAGTTTTTCAACAGGTAGATTATGCCGTTGGAGTGTGGAAGGGGGCCAAAGATATGAATGTTGATATGCGCAAGTCGAGAGCTGACTGTTAGGAAATAGACAGTAGGCGCGGTTACGTGTCATTCGGCTTTCAACTCTCTAACGTCTAGCTTGACGTTACGCCACACAAAACGCTGCTTGATGATTATAATTGAATTACGAATACTTAAATCTGATAGGGTGCAGAATGTCTTGAACACTATATGGTGACAAGCAAAGGAAACTATAAGAAGAGGATAACTGTGATAAATCGCAAAGCATCGTTTCTTCCAAGCTTGGTAGCGGAACTGGTCGGACTGTCGGTCTGTCGTGCAGCCGCCACTGCTGCTAGACCAATGCTGTCACTCATTCATTCATTCATTATACAGGTCAGCTAGAGGTGGGAAACACCTCAGTTACTGTGTCGCAATACGTAAAGGAAAAGGAAAATAATTACAACAATTGCATGCCAACTGAGCTACCAGCAACGCATAAGCCTCGTTCCGATAAGTTACCAACCGGCTACTAGGCAAAAAGAAAAATTACTATGTTTCACGCTACGAAATGAGACCGCAGGTGAAGGGGAAGCTAAAACGGATGGGGAGGTACAAAGAATCTCACAGCAAGAACGCCATTGAGGTCGGCTCCTTGCCATGTCAGCAAATGTATCCAGCCAAACGTGTTCACCGTCTTTTCGACCCCATCCAGGTAGTCGTGACGCTCCAACCAAAGCTAGCTTCGAAGTGAGGGCCTTCCTCTTGACCAAGTCATCGCTTCGCCACCCCCCTCTTCTTCCATCCACCACCCCGGTGCGCAAACAACGAATGTCGCGGGAGTCGGTGGGCTGGCATGCGCAACACGTGGTCGAGCCATCGGGGGCTGGTGCGTGAAATTACAGTGCCGAGCGGTTCAGTTCCTTTTCCTGTGCCGTAAACAAGGCGTTGAAACACACGTTGCTCACGCGGTGTTCCCACCAGATGTGAGCCAAACTGCGAAGGCACCGATGGTCGAACGTAACTAGCCTCTTCATGCCCGCCGACCTTACGGGCCAGGTTTCGCAACCGTACAGTAAGGTCGATCCTATCGCTGCATTGTACGCTTTGCCCTTCAGGACGAGAGTGATGTCGCGACGGCGCCATGTGGCGAGCGCTAGCAAAAGCACCTCGAGATTTTGCTATACGGTTCGCGATCTCGTCTTCGATCCCAAGGGCGCTGATACAACCTCCCAGGTAGTTGAATTTCCGAACGACTTCTAGCTGATCCCCAAGAAAGGTCAGCGCAGAAGGCGATCCCTACCAATCTTGGAGGAACGCTTTGCATTTCGATGGTGCAAAGCAAAGCCTGAAGCTGCTGATAGCCAGTGCCAATATGTCCAGTGCAGTTTGATACGTCTGGGAACTGTCACAGAGTAGGGCAATATCGTCTGTATACTCCAAGTCAATCAGTCGTCTCCTGGGGGTATCTCCACACCGCCTAAGTTGTGCCCTGTGAATGCAATCTCCATGACTTCGTCAATGGCGAAGTTGGAGAGGAATGGTGACAGCGGGCAACCTTGTTTCACACTGCTAGAAATACTGAAGAGCGGCGACAGCTTGCCTTAAGCCCACACTTTGCCTGTGCTACGCGCGTATAGTGCGCGGATAATATTTAAATATTTCTCAGGCACACCTTTCTTGAGTAAACAGTCCCAAAGGGAACATCGGGAAACTGAGTGGTAGCCACCTTTGATGTCGAGAAGCACGAAAACGGTGAGCCGCCAATATGTGTGACGGTGCTCCAACAACCGACTCAAGTGAAAATGTGGTCGATATAGCCACGACCCCGATGAAACCCAGCTTGCTCCTCACGAATCTGACTTTCACTAGCGTCACTCAGTCTGTGAAGTATTACAGAGGCAAGCAATTTTGAGGCGATGGAGATCAGACTGATTCCTCTATGATTGTTGCATTCCGAACGCGAGCCTCCTGGGAAGATCGGAACTTTAACGGGACGGCTCCAGTCGGTTGGGACAGTCTTCTGCTCTCACAGTTTCACTAGTAATTAGTGTAAATCATCAACAAGAGCAGGGCTCCCGAATTTGCAGAGGGCTGGAGAAAGATCATCTGGTCCCGCGGCTTTGTTCAACTTCAACAGTCCGACCTCATGTTCGACTTCTGAGTGAGAGGGCTGATGCAAAGGGACAGCCCAGGGAACAGGGCGATCACCGGCCGGTGAGGAATCTAACAATTCCAGCCGATTAAATTGCTTTCCAAAATGCTCATCCCAACCCTCCAAACCTTTTGACAAGTTGTGGATAGGCTGTCCACTCTCGTCATGAATTGTATTACTAACGCCAGGTCTCCTGCTGTCCGTTTTCCGTACCAGACGGAATACCTTACGATGGTTGCCAATGGCAACGGCCACTTCCATTTCTTACGCGCCATGAGACCACCACGATTCGCGGTCTCTCTTCAGGCTAGCACCGAGTCTTGCCCGGATCTCTTTGCGAGTTTCGTTGTGTTCGCTTCCAGTCGGGATATGCCAGCGAGCAACGATGAGCTCCAGAGGCCACGAAGGGACCCAATATCCATGATGGTTATTAGGCATACCACATGAAGATTTGCCTGCTGCTAGTATGATCTGGCGAACATGTGACCAGTGACCATCAGTTGTCTCCAGTGAGCGCTTACTCCACCCGCATGTCAGCGTACTTCGATAGGCATTCAGAGCAGCTGGCTTTGTCAATCGGCTGGTGTGAATACGCTCAGAGCGTCGTCGTGGGCGTCCGCCAAAACGCATCCGCATGTCGGCACATACAAGTGCATGATCCGTGTCCACACATGTGCTCCAAATAGAGCGACAGTTCTGGATGCAGCCTCTCCAGCGGTAACTAATCGCAATGTGATCGATCTGCGTCCAAGGCTGGTTCGACGCTGGTGGGCGCCAAGTCACCCTCCGGCGGGTGCTGTGTCGGAAGTTAGTGCTCTCAAGAAATAAGCGGGCATCTTCACTCAAATGAAGTAACTGCTCACCGTTATCATTACGCGAGCATACACCGTGCTGATCGCCCAGATGCATTTCATCAGTGGACAACTTTCCAACTTGTGCGTTCATATCCCCCACCAGCACAACAGTGTCCGTGCTTCTTCTGTAGCGAAGGAGCTGGGTCAGTTGGCGGTAGAAATCGTTCTTTACCGAATCATCGCTACATTTTGTAGGCGCGTAGGCAGCGATGATGAAGAGACATCTTTTAGTCCCACTCGACTTCGATGCTTTGAACGTGCCAGCCAATCGGACCGCACACATCAGGCTACTGATTAAAATCCAATCAACCAGAGCAGCTTCAGCTCGGGTACTCAGGGTAATGCCAACACTAGCTTGGCCGGTGCTCGAGGCTGCATCGTCACCGGATAGGCGCAATGAGAAAATACTGCTTGTGTCACCTGAAGGGGATCGCAGAGTGAGCACAGAGCTCGAGGCTTGCAGGCGGGTCTCTGATAAGCAGCATATATCGATCGAAAGGGTCTCCAATGTTCGGGCAAGTGCTGCCTGTTGTCCGATCTGTAGTAATCTGCGTACATTGAGGAATGCCAATCTGAAGGAGGATCGAGGGCTCTAGATGGAAGCCGATGAACTGGAATGGACCGCTTGGTTGGACATGGGCTTGTCGACAGGAAAGGAATGACGCTCCTCGTTAGCACGTGAGTTGAAATTAGAAGATAAACGCCTAGCAAAGCATGTTGGGAGAAGGCCGAGAATCTGGGGTTTCAATCTGGGGGGGGCTAAAAGTGAAGTTGGTACGGGACGGTAAGAGTGAAAAAGCGTAAGAAGGGGAATAAGAAGACGGGAAGGCTTGAGCAGTAGCATCCAAACCCCTGTGCACCCTGCTCGATGCAGCAGATAGGTCACCGTTGATTATCCTCTGCGGTGGCCAGCGCATCAAGAAATTGTTTGACGAATGATTCATGGGAATGCCTGGGCAGGATACTGTCAGGTTGCCCAGGTCTAGACAGGAGAACTATTAGGGTTCTCAACCAAAGCCTTTGGTTCATAAACCTTACCGCAAGGCAGCGGGTTTGGCGTTGGGCTACAAGGAGCCCGTTTTAAGGAATAAGGAGTCACCTCATTCCAACCCCCGACCTGAAGGACCAGGAGGCTGAGTTTATCTGGCCTCTAACCATTGACCAATCTGGTATAAGTGACTCTGAAGGTGCAAAAGCACCACCCAACATAGCTCAATGGATCACTGAGGCACACAAACCATGGCACCACGGTAAGGTCCAGCCTTATTGCGATGGGATCAATGCTGTGACTAGATATACTTGAACTGACTCGCAATAAGGCGCCTGCGACAAGCTTTTGCGCACCTGAGACGTGCTGTATTTCGGACATGAACTGTGAGACATAATGTAGTTGGCGTATCTCCGAGAGATTATTTGTCGGAGCACGATCGGGTGACGCAAACAAACGATTTTTGGTCGGTAAGAACTATAAAGTCTCTACCCTTTAGTCATGGAAAGTAACGAATAGCTAAACAAACTGCCAGAGGTTCTCTCCCAAAACTGTTGTAACAGGTTGGGCTGGTTTCAATCGTTCCGAGAAGAAAAATACTGGTTGTCAAGACTCATTGACAAACTGCTGAAAATCTGCTCCTTTCGCCTCTGCCGAAGCATCTGTTGCCGGAGAAAAAGGAGCATTTCGTAATAGACACGTCAGAAAGTAGTGTTTGCAATTACATTTTTCTGTCCTGCGAAAGATGCTCAAGCAGAATCGGTAAAAACGTGGTTGTGCTAATTGCCACGAAGCAAGTCTATAAAAGACCGCATAATTTTTGCGAAACTACTAGTAAAACACTGGTAATGATTTACTATGCCGAGAAAGCGTTTCAGTTATTTGAAATATGACGGCGCATGTGCTCCCAGTGGTTCCTGCCGCGTCTTACATGTAGATTCCACCGTCTCTTTCATTGAAATGACCGAACGTGACCAGCCGCGTCACTTTCTTGCCGCATGGCTGAGAGCTGGTTAAATCTTAATATAACTGCCAAGTGGTGTAACTGAGTGGCTACTCGTTCTTCTGGTGCGACAGAATATCAAACGACCGTGGTTGTGTGTTGCTATACATTCAGTCTTCTTTATGGGGAGACTGATAAGCACCTAGCATAGCGAAGAGGGCTTTTTAGAGCAACTGGTGCACAAACCACTGAGACATGGCCTACTGTTCGCGGGTGCAGCTTATCTCAGTTCACGAACTCGCTGTTTGGACTGGTTTCCACATGTCCGAAACCACATAAGCCGTTCCCACTTTCTGCTCATATATGAATTCAACTCACATCGAATAGTCTGGCCTGAAGTTCAAGTTCTCTCCTCGTATTATGACGTGGAGGCAGTGTTGGCACAACATATCTGACACCCGACACCTATTTCCCCCCGTTCAGCTCTTTCGTGCCTGGATCTGAAGTTGACTAGATGCGAACAGCATGTACATGAATGATGTCTAGGTCCTGGAACCACTAGCAGCAAGTAACCATTCAGCGGTCATAGTCAGCCTAGAGCTGGGGCTGCCATAATCGCGTCCAAGGGAACCATCCCACAGCGGCTGAAAAACTCGGGCGCTAACCAAGGGAACTGGTTGTTGCATATGTTGAGGCCTGTTGGTCTGTTATAAAAGAAGGCTGTGAACTTGTTGGACTCTTGATTCCTACTCGTCAAGTACCGAAAAGTTGGTCCAGGGAACTTATGTTAACTCAACAAGGCGTATGACCACTTGTCTCTACGGCGACGCGTACTATGAAATAAGTTCCTCCAGACTGGCTCTGCCGACGATTACGAGTTGTACAAGCCCGGTGAGGAGCGCGCTACCATTTAGTGTAAACAAGTGCCGCGTTGTTTACATCCGCGAACGACACGCCTAAATCTACAAGCTTGGGGCGCACAATCTAAAGACCATCTCTCAGGAGCATGACCTAGGTGGCTGGCATAGGATGACCTCGGTTGTTGTAGGCAGTCCGAATCCGCTTCGAAAAGAAGTAAACAATATCTTTCTCTCTTGCTGAGGCCACTCGGCAGTTTGAATTCCCCATATTCTCTCTGATGCTTAATGCCTACCTGCGTCACCACGTCGAATACAATAGCCAGACTTGACAACTGTGGCTAAAGCTTGACCTATCAGCGCTCGGGACCCCACAACATCGAGCAGCAAAAGATGTCAATAGTCTCCTTAACCTTCTGTAACAGAAGTGACTGAAGAGACTGGAAGTCTTAAGGTGTAGGACTAGTTAATACTAGTCCGAGACGATGCGCGGAATTAAGCGCGGATATCAGAAGGCAATTGGAGTCGGACACAGCGGACTGTATTCGATGGGCTACAACAGGAAACGGACGGATGAAGCGAGACGAGAGCGTACACGTGAGCGCGGGAACTTACAAGGCGGTTGTGTGTCGAGCCGATTGTAAGATTAAAACAAGAAGGAGTAATGTACAATCGGTCAACAAGTAAATTGTACATGAAAGATAAGAGTTATCTTTTTGGGCGCTACAGAGCTCCCCCCTAGAAGGCTGAACATAGAAAGCCTTCGAAATCGAAAAGGAATGTTGAAACGAGGTTCGTAAGGCGAACTCGTGCCGAGAAAAAATGGGCATGCATTCGTGTCAAGGGGGGTTCGTCGGAAGTCGGAGTCCGCTGTGCCGTTTATGATTTGTTATTTATTGAATGCAGGGCAGGGTGCATTTCGGCGAGCCGTTGGAGCGGGCTTGTCGGACTACAAAAAACTGGCTAGTCCAGTAAAAAGCCGACAGGACCTCAACCTCCGCTGCTGCCAAACGGTGCGCTTGGGAGTGGTCTCTCCTCCCGCCACACCCCGCCCCGCGCCAAAACGACCCTCGTCCCACGTAGAAACGACCATGGTCCCGCGGAGAAACGGCCCTCGTCCCGCGAAGAAGCGATCCTCGTCCCGCGAGGAAGCGACATTCGTACCGCGGAGAAACGACACTCGTCTCGCGGAGAAACGACCAGTGTTCGCGTCAGGGTCCTCGAAAACATTCCTCGTGGGGGCCAGTCGAACGAAGGGGAGGGTTGGGGCATGTAAAGACGAGAAAATAGAAAAACACGCGCAGAAAACGCAAAAAAGAACAAACGAATGAGCTGTGTGTTTAAATATTTTTTGGTTTTTGAATATTTTTTTGAAAAAGGTTTTTCGGAGGTTTTTGATATTTTTGTTTGTTTTCAAAACGTTAATCGACCAAAAATATGGCAAATATATACAATATCTACAAAGTTAAAAGTATTTACACTGTACATAGTCGGAGAAACGAACGGGCTTACGTACCTCCCGACCGCGGCGATTGGTCGTGGGAGGCGGCGGACTAGGTTCGGGAGATATCGGGATGGTTGAAGCTTGAAGACCGTGATCGTGGTCTGGTTGGACTTCATTAGCATGCGGAAAACTGGTACGGTGAGTTGTGACGTCGCACGAGGCACTACTAGACGAAGTAGGCCAGGTGGTTTCTTCCATAAAGGCGGGTTTCAGACGGTCGATGGTGACGACTTCGTGTCGACCACCGCCGTCAATTGTGTACGCCTTACTCGCACGATGTAGCACCTTGAAGGGTCCTATGTACGGCGACTGAAGAGGCTGTCGAACACCGTCTGCGCGAAGAAGGACGTGTGAACACGCAGACAGTTTCTCGGGCACGTACTCTGGTATCTTCTGCGATCGAGGAGCGGGTGGACGTAGCTCACGCATCTGGTGAGCCAATTGATCAGTGTAACTTCCGTAGTCAAAAGTGGAAGTACATGGGGCTGGTGCTACCAGCTGTCCGGGCAACCGCAGCGTGCCACCGTAGACTAGCTGCGCTGGTGTTGCGTCGAAATCGGTTTTAACCGTGTTTCTTAAGCCTAGGAGAACGAGGGGAAGCGTTTCAGACCATGAAGGATCTGCTTGCGCACGTAGCACTGCCTTCAACTGGCGGTGAAAACGCTCCACCATGCCGTTAGCGGCCGAATGATACGCTGTCGTCTGGACGTGGCGACATCCTAAATCCTTAAGCAACATGGCAATTGTCGACGAGAAATGTGACCCTCGATCGGTGGTCATGATGGCGGGACAGCCGTATTGAGCTACCCAGGGCTCCAGAAAAGCTTTCGCTACCGTTTCCGAGGAGCAATTTGGGATAGTGACGGCCTCAGGCCATCTAGTAAATCGATCGATGCAGGTCAGTAGATATACAGAGCTTTTGGAAGGCGGCAGAGAACCTACAAGGTCGACTTGCACATGATGAAAACGTGTGCCTGGCGTCGGAAACGTGCCTAATGGGCTTCTCGTGTGCTTGTGCACCTTCGCGCGTTGACACGGAAGGCAAGCAGCTGCCGAGGTACGCACGTCCCGATTAACATTGCGCCAAACGAATCGTGCGGTTACGAGTTTAACCGATGCACGAAAGCCTGGATGAGACAAGCCGTGCAACGTGTTGAACACGGTTTGCCGAAACTCGCGTGGGACGACTGGGCGTGGCGTGACCAGAGATAAATCGCAGAGTATCGTTCCGTCTGATGATGTCAGCGGAACGGGTCGTATATTCAATGCGGGAGACCTGCGTAGTAGATCAACCTCAGGATCGTTGAGTTGTGCTGTGGCCATGGCTGCCAAGTCGATAGCAGTGCCGGCGTCAGCGGAGATAGCTTGAATGCGGGAAAGTGCATCGGTGACAGCGTTGTGCACACCTGAGACATGCCGTATATCGGTCGTAAACTGAGCGATATAGTTAAGGTGGCGCGACTCTCTAGCGAAGTATCGGTTGGTAGTCTAGTCGAGCACGTAAGTCAGGGGTTTGTGGTCGGTATAGACGGCAAGGGAGTGGCCTTTTAAGACCTGTCCAAAGTGACGTATCGCTAGATATACGGCTAGTAGTTCTCTACCGAACGTGCTGTAGCGAGATTCGGTAGGTTGTAGGCGTTTGGTGAAAAACGCTAGGGGTTGCCACGTGTCGGCTACGCGTTGCTGCAAAACAGCGCCGACTGCGACGTCCGAGGTGTCAGTACTAAGGGACAGTGGAGCGATCGGATCGTGAGGCGCTATGGAAGCTATGTTGGCGATAGCCTCTTTCAGCGACTTGAAAGCAGCGCGTGCTGCAGTAGGAAATTCGAATTTCATGTGTTTCCCTCGGAGAAGGTCCGTGAGGGGTTGCATCAGCGAGGCGCAGTTGGGTATAAATCGTCGGTAAAAGTTGACAAGGCCATCAAAACGCCTGAGCTGTTTGAAAGAATGAGGCTCGGGGTGGTCGATAATGGCTTGAATTTTATCCTGCAGTGGCACGACGCCTGCAGAAGAGATATGATGGCCTAGGAAATTAACTGAATCGACACCAAACGAACACTTTTCTGCGTTGGTCGTCACCCCGTGTTAACATAAACGATCAAAAAGTGTTCGTACGTGGCGTATATGCTCTTCTCGTGAAGAGTTTGTGATTAAAATGTCGTCAAGATACGCGTAATCGAAGTCTAAACCGCGACAAACTTGGTCAATGAAACGCTGAAAAGTTTGCGCGGCGTTCTTTAGGCTAAATGGCATGCGCAGAAACTCGAACAAACCAAATGGAGTCGTCACGGCAGTTTTAGCGATGTCCGCTTCGGCTACCGGAATTAGCTTGTATGCGCGTACCAAGTCGATTTTGCTGAGGATATTTTTACCCGCCAGACTGGCGGTGAGATCCACCATGTGTGGGATCGGGTAACGATCAGTCGTTGTAACCGTATTCAAGGATCGACTGTCGCCGCAAGGACGCCAGTCCCCCACAACCTTCTTCAGGACCATGTGCAGAGGCGACGCCCTTGGGCTGTTGGACGGTCTGACGTTACCAAGTTGAAGCATGTGGTCAAATTCGGCTCGTGCTGCCCGTAGTTTGTCTGGAGCAAGCCGTCTTGGTCGTGCGCTAACTGGTTGACCGCGCGTAACTATGTGGTGAGCGACCTCTGTCGTGACTGGTGGAAGCTCTGCAGCCGGTCGAACCAGTCGCGGGTATTCGGAGAGGAGACTCAAGTAGTCAGACGGTGCGTCTGCGATCCGAAATACAGGGCTGATTATCGGGGCATCTGAAAGGACACCATCAACACCTAGTTTCGTACGGTCGTCTAAAAGTCTGTGGCGACCAGCATCAACAAGCAACCCAAAATGTCGGAGGAAGTCGATACCGATAATTGCGAAGGGTACAGACGCAACCATGAAGACCCACTGAAAATCTCTGCGAAGATTGAGGTCTAGGTTCATCATGCGCTGACCAAATGAAGCTATCGGAGAACCGTTGGCTGCACGCAAATTGTACCTAGGCTCCGAGTGCTTGTCGCTAGCGGTCTCTGGGATGACGCTGACTTCCGCTCCCGTGTCGATGAGGAAGGTGATGGAAGAACGTCGATCCTTAACGTAAAACAGTCGGTTTGCTTGGTTATTGAATGATACGTTTGTAGTGCTAGTATGCGGGCTATTCGTTTTCCCTGAAGCAGCTGAGTCGTGCCTAATGCAGGGAACCCGACAACGTCTAGCTCTTCCACCGTATTGGCGGTGATACCAACATACTTCTTCGACGGACTTAACATTATCTGACTGAGAACTTGTAAGGAAAATGTTGCGCTTTCGTGCCGAACGTGACGTACTCGGTGCAGGCACAGACGAGCAGCAATGAACGGTAGCCAAAACGTGGTCAGCATTTGACCGTAGCACCCGCTGCTTCGAAGCCTTCATTGCTGCTATCCTGCTGCGAAGTAGCGCAATTTCCTCGTCTTTAGAGTCAGATCGGTCTAGCAACTGGGAACAAACATGGGATTCGGTTTTCATCAGTGAGAATGCGTCACCGGAGTTACTGGTCGTCTGCTGCGGAAAACGTTCGAACGCAGCGTCTGTCTTGGTAGCTAAGTCTTTCAAGGGTGCATCTATAAACATGGACAGCACTACCGGCAATGGCTCTGGGAGACGTGCAAACCACAGCTCCTTTATCCCTTCTTCGCTCAAGAATAAGGGACCAGCGATGCGCTGAAGTTCGCGGAGCAATGCCGACGGCTTGCGATCTCCAAGCTTGAGACCATTGAGCTGCTCAAATCGTGTTCGTGCGCTGGGTCGTAACTCTTTCAAAATCGCTTGCTTCATCGTTTCATACTTCGCCTCATTCGATGGGCAGAGTAGAATGTCCTCAATCAGCGTCACAACCGACAGAGGAAGGTGTGGGACGAGCTGATTGTACCTTGGACGGTCCGCCGTTATGCCCTTATTTTCTAGTTCGATCTCGAATATCTTAAACCAAACTTCTGGACTGTGTTCCATGAAACTTGGAACAGCCAAAGTAAGCATGGTTACGCTGTGAAACGACTCAGATGCAACTCTCGAAATGTGAGTCGAAAGATAAAGAATGAACAAAATACGATAAGAGTACTAAAATTACGCAAGAAACAAATGAATATAGGTATATAATCGAGAAAAAGGAACGAACTCACCAAAAAATACAAACGAGAAAAATGTTGAATTCGCGCGTGCGAATCAGGGTCACCAATTTGTAGGACTAGTTAATACTAGTCCGAGACGATGCGCGGAATTAAGCGCGGATATCAGAAGGCAATTGGAGTCGGACACAGCGGACTGTATTCGATGGGCTACAACAGGAAACGGACGGATGAAGCGAGACGAGAGCGTACACGTGAGCGCGGGAACTTACAAGGCGGTTGTGTGTCGAGCCGATTGTAAGATTAAAACAAGAAGGAGTAATGTACAATCGGTCAACAAGTAAATTGTACATGAAAGATCAGAGTTATCTTTTTGGGCGCTACAAAAGGGACGCTACCGGCGTCTACGTTGGGACCCCATATTAGAGTACCAAATACTGATCGACCCCAGTCAGCTATGCCGCCACCTTTTGAAACAGCCGGAACATCAACCTTAGAGGCATTGCATCGACGGTTAGTCAACAGTATAGTCGTCTAGGTTGTCGAAGGACTTACTTCTGCCCCTAGAGCTCCCAACGCTTGAACGCCCTTCCAAACTCCCTTATCTCTACCCCCACTTTGGTCAGTAAGAAACGATTGAATATCGCACTTAGCTCATTACACTTTATTACATGAAGGGGGATTATGGTATGTATTCAAGCCAACCCAGAGGGACGCATCTAAATCAACGCAGACGGGCGAGCAATCCGACCATCATGTAATAATAATTAGCAGCAAAAACTTGTCCTTCCGTTTTTCATGATACCGTCAAACTTCCACAACCTTACTTCTGAATGCCATTACTTGGTTACTTCACCGATGCGCTTTTTACTTAGTCTACTTGTGTAGTATTCGAATTTGCAATTCCTTGCATTGCCTGAGGTGTGGACGTGACGTCTCAGCGTTAACGGCCTCTGACAACTAGCCCCTAACTTCGAGCATTGTGGGTGCATCCGCATTGGCGGCGCAACTTGTATCCCTATTTGCAAATGGCCGTGCGTCTGTATCGAGTTCGAATTTTGTGGCCCCAAGCGAACACGACAGCTTGGAGTGCTGTCTGAACGATATGCACAATCTACTCAGCACTCTCGACGGCACGGGGCCTGTCTGTTCTGACAGATTCCGCCCGCTGATTTACAAGTTCCTATTGGCCATCATATCGCTTTCTATGACTGATCTGTTCAATAGTTTACTGTCCGAGGGTGCATTGCCGAGCGACTAGAAATGTTCGGTAATGAAGCCGATTACGAACTACCGTGCCCGAAGCAAGGTGTACAATTACTGGCTAATTTGTCTAACCTCTGTTTTGGCCTAGTTTCTTGAAAACATCGGGAAGAAGTGTTTGTTGCATCTGTTAGAATCGAAAGACCTCATGACACCTGAACAGCACGATTTCATGAAAGACCGCTCATGCATCACCAACTTGCTGGTGACGCGACACAAATGGTTGCGTATTCTAAACCGAGGGTTTTCAGTCGGCATAATTTACATTGCTCTCCGAAAAGAGCTTGACAAGGTGAACCATGAGCTCTTACTGCGCAAGCTGAAAATGTGCGGTGTTGGTGGCTCACCACACCAGTGGATCAGTAACTTCATTATTTGTCGGAAGTGGATGGTGCAGGTGAATGGTCATCTAACTGATTAATCTCCCTCTATCAGTGGAGCAATCCAAGACACTGTATTGGGACTAATTTGCTTTTATCCTCATCAATGAAGCACCTCAGCTTCTTCAATCACCGTGTACTTTATTTGCAGACGACCTGAAGATTTGGAGAGTAATTGATACGCCCGACGACAGTAACGCATTTCGGCATGACATCGACCGCCTGTCTTTATGGTCTGCAGATGTTGATCTGCTGCTCAACCCAGTCATGTTGCTATTTATGAGCCTGGGCGTTCATACACTCTGACCGACCAACTGGTATATCCCACACTTCCCGTGAATTATTTAGGCTTGCTCTCACGCTGCGATATGAAGTCCTTGGACAATACACACAAGTTATATGGAAACAGACTATACATGCTTTGAGCGTTCAAACACGGCTTCTGCACTTAGTCCGAGGAGATTGCCACCGGCCACTTCTCTTCCATCACATGACCATTGCCCCCGTACGGCTCACTCGCCCATTCTCCCATCGCTTGCGGCGAGGTTCAAAACTTAGGACTCGCTCAGTGCCTCACCACCAGCCTTAACCCCATCAAAAATCAACAACAACAGCAGCAGCACGTCAGCCATTTGAACTGATGCCTCGCTACCATACAACCATAATGACCTATGATATAAAGAATAAAATGAGGGAGAGAAGCGGGACTTACCTAAAAATCTTAAAGCCCTAAGCAAACATTCAGGATCAAGGCGCCTACACTTTGTGTAGACAACATACCTTCACAAACAGCTCGCTATCGGGCAAAGATAAGGCGGCATCCGCGAGACAGCTTCCTAGCGGCTTTCACTGCCCTGCGTCATAATCAGCTATTACCCTGCAGATAACTCAGCACCAAACACACCTAAACAAGCAATCCGCTTACGGACACTGCAGCAGACGCGCCACTGGTGTCGACTGCGAGCCATGTCCTGCAAAGTCTCGAGCCAAGCACAAGGTGAGTCACGTGGACTCCAACCCGGAAGGGGAGACGGACCAACGGCACCCAGTTTGGTCGTCAATGTCTTCACTTTCAGTTGCCAAGTCAACTTCTGTCCACCTCGAGTCTTGCGCCATCCTACACCTGGTAGACTGAACAAGGCCCTCCTAGGTAAGCGGTGACCAGGCATGCGTAGCACGTGCCCGAGCCAACGCAACTTATTCAGTGCTAGCTGTTGTTCTAGGGAGCTAGCATGATTATCACTACCTAGTACTCGCCTACGCATATCATCGTTACGGACACACCGGGGCCATCCGACACCAGCAATGCTTCGCACACAACAATGATCAAAGACTTGAAGACTCCTCAAATCTTCAGACCGAAGGGGTCATGTCTCACTACCATAGAACAGCACGGCCCTCACTGTGGCCTAGTATACACGGCCTTTCAGACGGAGGGAAACTCCCTTCTGTTGCTAAAGATGCCGCAGGTTCAAGAAGACAACTCAGACCTTTGCAATGCGTGAGCTGACGCAAGTTTCTATGAGCCCATCGTTGCTGATGCAGCTGCCATGATAACTGAATTGATCAACCACCTCGAGTTCCTCGTTAGCAAGGGTCAAGGGGTCATAAAGAGTCTGGTGGTACTGCAGCAACACTTTGCACTTTGAAGGTGCGAAGTGCATACTAAATAATGGGACCACTCTTGGCAGGCTATGCAGAGTTGATTGTGCCCCCGCAACATCGTCGAAAAGCAACACGATATCGTCCGCATAATCAAGATCAACTAATCTTTCACCGAGCAACATTTGAATGCCTACATCGTGAGATTCCGCAAAGGAACACCATGATAGAATCCACGACGAAACTGAACAGAAATGGGGAAATCAGACAACCCTGACAAACGCCACTTGTGGTCGGAAAGCTATCCGATAGGGCACCATATACCCTGACGCGGCCTGTAGTGTTCGAGTATAGAGCACGTAGGATGTTCACATATTTCGTGGGAACACCTTTTCGCGCAAGTATCTCGAACAGAATGCATCGATCGACTGAAACGAACGCACCCTTGAAATCGAGGAACACAGTTATTGTCGGTCTGCGGTATGCGTGGCGCTTCTCTAGCACTTGCCGCAAAGTGGATATATGGTCTATACAGACACGCCCTGGAAGGAAACCGGCCTGCTATTCCCTAATCCGAGATTCCCGTTCCACAGTGAGGTTGCGAACGAGAATCGAGGTCAGTAATTTTGTCATAACTAGCGTTAGATTAATACCCCGGTGGTTAGAACAGACTGTGCGACTGCCCCTCTTGTAGATTGCCACTATAATCGATTCACTTCAATTAACCGGGACACACTTCCTTCCAGATGCATTCGTGTAGGGAAGTCAGTGTTCTGCGAAGGACCTCACCTCCATCCTTAAATTTGCAGCTGGGAGAGAATCCCGGCCAGCGGCACGATAAGGATTGAGGGCTGTGATCGCAATTCGAATCTCGGCCTCCGACGGAGGCTCTGAACTAACCGTCCATGGCTCCTCTTGCATCACCTGATTAGGAAGAGGTCCGGGAGCAGGCGGTCAGCTGAATTGATCTTGTAAGTGTTCCGCCCAACGAGCCATACGACACTCCTTATTGTTTATCAGTGCACCCGCGCTGTCTCAGATTGTCTCACTGACGCCTGTTTCCCCTGGACCAGTGGTGCGGATCAGCTGGAAAAGCTTGCGGTAATTGCCTACTGCTTCTGCCTCCTCCATTTCTTGAGCCTTACTGGTCCACCAAGCTTCCTTGTCAGTAGGTAAGCTCCACTTTAGTTTGCGCCTACTAGCCGCTCTGGTCACATTGTGTTCAGAGCCAGTCGGGAGGTTTCTTCTAGATTCCTAAGGTGCGTTGGTCCCATGGTCCTTCGCGGACCAAAAGGCGTATGAACCATCCATTTGGTCACCGGGTCGCAACGGGTTGTAACACCTTCACATCGCTCTACTGCCTTGTAGATTAGATCTTTGATCAAAAGCTCGGAGTAGGGCCTCCTAAGACAACCCTCTACTTCTTCCCGGGAAACCGGGTAGTATCACGCCCACTGACGAATCAAGGACCACACTGCTTACTACTGCTCCTGCTATGCCTATCTTCTATGCTAACTCAACTACTCAACCGCCACTCACAGATCACCCCACCTCCCATCCTTTACCTATATGTACTCTTATGTCTTCTACGGTCACTGTCACAAACGACCCACCTCTCGCTACTGATGTAAGCAACAGCCAAACTCCCGGTTTTCAGTCTCCTACGATCGCAACCGCCTCTCACTCCACCGAAGCTCCAGCTCTTCTTCGACCTGATTCTCCATTCACCCTCGCAGCGTTTAATGTTCGAACTTTGATGCAGATCGGGCGACAAGCATATCTGGCCCGTACTGTTGAAACCCTTTCGGTAGATAACTGTTGCATTTCAGAGGTCAGATTACAAGACTCTAGCGCCGTCATCAGAATGGTCTCTCCGGTAAGCCCTGACGCCAAATACCGCTGTCGGCTTTCCGGAGACTCAGAAGCTGCGTCCACTGGCTGAATCAGTTCTGCTTGACTCGATCCCAGTCAACAGTCGGCTATATATATATATATATATATATATATATATATATATATATATATATATATAAAATACACAAACTATGGTACAGACATTATGCCATCGGAATCATGGATGAATAAGAAAACAGTATGAATAATAAAAAAAGCAACAACAACGACAACAACAGCTTTTTTGTCTAGTTTACCACTCCGTTTTTGAAAGTTTTTCAGTTTGTTTTTTTTAAGGGGGGAAGAATGGACACCGCAACACACCGATGCACACGTCTGCCATTGACATCGATTTTGAGCCATGACTTCCAAGGCCTTCAGTCAGCAAGTATCCGCATCTCTCGGACGCCAACTAGGTAATCGACAATAACCGACCGAGGCCAACTGTTTCGTCAGCTTTTTCATGCGGCTTCTCCATGTTGTAGACTGTGCACCAGACCGTCTCCTCCAGCCCTGTCCAGCAACCGCAAACAACGCACGACGCGGGTAACGCTGGACGAGCATGCGCAATACGTGTCCCAGCCACCGCAGTTGATGCAGCGAGACAAGCTCCTCGAGCGAGTGGCTTCCACGTCCCAAGACGCGCTGTCTAACTTCCACATTGCTTACGTGGTGCTGCCACCACACACGAGCAATGGACCACAGACAGCGGTGCTCGAAGGCGGATAGCCTGCGCAAGTCATCTTTACGAATGGGCCAGGTCTCGCATCCGTACAACAGTACAGCACGAACAGTTGCACAATAGACCCGCCCTTTGATGGAGAGACGAATGTCGTGGCAACGCCACCAGTGCCTCAGCCTAGAAAAACCGAGGCGTGCTCTCGAGATGCGTATCAAAATCTCGTCTCCAACAGCCCCGCCAGCAGTGATGCAACTTCGCAAGTAGACAAAGCTCTCCACAACCTCTAGTGTCTCACCACCAAGAGTGAGTGCAGGCAGAAGCACCTGCCAGTCTTGGAAGAGAGCCTTGCATTTGCGTGGCGAAAAGTACATGCCATACTTTGATGCTTCAATCGCCAAGCGGTTTAGTGCAATTTGGACGACGTGTGGATCGTCACCCAGCAAGACGATATCATCAGCATAATCCAAATCAACAACTGGACTACCTGGGAGGAGCTCAACGCCAGCGTTCGATGAATCGCCTAGAGCGTTCTTCAAGACATTCTCAATGGCAAAGTTGAAGAGGAATGGAGAGATAGGGTATCTTTGTCGAACTCCACTGGAGACCACAAAGGTGGGCGAAAGCTTGCCATAAGCCCTAACGTTGCCCGAGGTCAGGCTATAGAGAGCGCGCAGTATGGAGACGAACTTTTCGGGGATACCATTCCTCGGTACCCAGTGCCACAGTACCGTACGATCGACGGAATCGAAGGCTGCACGGATATCCAGGAACACAGCAATCGTTGGCCTATGATACACATGGCGGAGCTCGAGGATATGGCGGAGTGTGAAGATTTGAACGATGCAGCCGCGACCAGGGCGAAACCCAGCTTGTTATTCTCGTTGCAACGATTTGTGCGTTGGGGATAGCCTGCGAAGTACGATGGACACCAACAACTTGCAAACGACGGGGACTAAGCTTATGCCACTGTAGTCGGAGCACATTGTGCGCAGGCCCTTATCGACGATGCGGACGACTATCGATTGACCCCAAGATGATGGAACTTTCTCTTTCGACTAAATTTTGGAGAACAAAGCGGTGAGTTCTCGAACCAGCGAAGTGCCACCATCTTCAAATAGAGCTAGAGGAAGACCATCAGGGCTTCATAACGCTTCATGTTCCAGAGCTCCTGCTCGAGTTCCTGGTAACTGGAGGATCTGTGGAGGTATCCCGCTCGGCCCCAGCGCGAGCGCCAGAGGTAGCAGATGGAGCTGGGGTACAACAGAACTGCGAGCCAAAACGTTCGGCCCATCGTTCGAACCGTCGTTGAAACTTGGTGGTTAAGGTGCCATCCTCTTCGCATATTGTTCCACTTATACAAGATCGAGCACCTTCGGTGACTCGAATGAGATGGAAAAGTTTTCTGGTATTACCAAAGAGACTAGCAAGCTTCATCTCATTAGCGCGTTCACACCACCAAGCTTCACGTCCATTTGCAGACTCGTGCGCAACTCTCGACCAAGGGATTGGCGTTCTTCACTGTGTCTGGCATCCGACGGGATCAAGCGGCATTTGTTTATTAACGACAAGGAGACGGTGGAAATCCAATGCCTCGGTGGGTGACGGGCAACTCCACAAGTGTCGATACTGGCAGAAACTAAAGCATCTTTGATCTGAGCCCAATGAGAGTTGAGATCACCGTCAATAGTTGAGTCAAGCAAGGTTGACAGTGAGGCTTGGTACCTGGTTAAAATCGCAGGGTTTTGTAGATTTGTGACGTCCGATCGGTAGTGAGCGCGCTTGGGTGATCCTCCGAAACACATGCAAACCTGAGCACGAACCAATGCGTGATCAGAGTCTAGATAAGTTGACCAGTACGATCGGCATTCCGTTACGCTTCCGCGCCATCTGTAGCTGATTGCAATGTGGTCAGGCTGAGAGCACACTTGCGTTTGTGAGGGCGGGCACCAGGTAGCAGTGTGTCTCCTCCAGTGCCGAAAACTGGTGCTCGAAAGAAACAAGCGATGATCAGAGCAAAGAGCAAGCAGTCTGTCTCCATTCTCTGATCGACTGCCACCGAGACCAAAACTACCCCTAAGGTGGTGCTCGCTTGGTGGAAGGTGGCCAACCCGTGCGTTAAAGTCCCCGGCTAGAATGACAATATCAGTTCTTTTGGAGGAATGCAGAAGTTCAAGTAGCTGCTGGTAAAAGCTATCTTTAACTGCATCCGGGCTGCAGTCGGTTGCGGATTAGGCGGAGACGACCAACAAGGCACGCTTAAAGTCTCGACGCCTGCTTACGTTACATGAACCTCGTAGTCTGACTGCACATAGCTGGCGTTGAGCTCCTCCCAGGTAGTCCAGTTGTTGATTTGGATTATGCTGATGATATCGTCTTGCTGGGTGACGATCCACACGTCGTCCAAATTGCACTAAACCGCTTGGCGATTGAAGCATCAAAGTATGGCATGTACTTTTCGCCACGCAAATGCAAGGCTCTCTTCCAAGACTGGCAGGTGCTTCTGCCTGCACTCACTCTTGGTGGTGAGACACTAGAGGTTGTGGAGAGCTTTGTCTACTTGCGAAGTTGCATCACTGCTGGCGGGGCTGTTGGAGACGAGATTTTGATACGCATCTCGAGAGCACGCCTCGGTTTTTCTAGGCTGAGGCACTGGTGGCGTTGCCACGACATTCGTCTCTCCATCAAAGGGCGGGTCTATTGTGCAACTGTTCGTGCTGTACTGTTGTACGGATGCGAGACCTGGCCCATTCGTAAAGATGACTTGCGCAGGCTATCCGCCTTCGAGCACCGCTGTCTGTGGTCCATTGCTCGTGTGTGGTGGCAGCACCACGTAAGCAATGTGGAAGTTAGACAGCGCGTCTTGGGACGTGGAAGCCACTCGCTCGAGGAGCTTGTCTCGCTGCATCAACTGCGGTGGCTGGGACACGTATTGCGCATGCTCGTCCAGCGTTACCCGCGTCGTGCGTTGTTTGCGGTTGCTGGACAGGGCTGGAGGAGACGGTCTGGTGCACAGTCTACAACATGGAGAAGCCGCATGAAAAAGCTGACGAAACAGTTGGCCTCGGTCGGTTATTGTCGATTACCTAGTTGGCGTCCGAGAGATGCGGATACTTGCTGACTGAAGGCCTTGGAAGTCATGGCTCAAAATCGATGTCAATGGCAGACGTGTGCATCGGTGTGTTGCGGTGTCCATTCTTCCCCCCTTAAAAAAAACAAACTGAAAAACTTTCAAAAACGGAGTGGTAAACTAGACAAAAAAGCTGTTGTTGTCGTTGTTGTTGCTTTTTTATTATTATTCATACTGTTTTCTTATTCATCCATGATTCCGATGGCATAATGTCTGTACCATAGTTTGTGTATTTTATATATATATATATATATATATATATATATGTGCCCCATGCTGAGGCTGATGTTGCATTCTTAATGCTTCTTCACCGCAGTTGGGCTAAACCAACTTACACTTAAACTAGGTCTTTTTAAGCTGGATAAATTTCATTCCGCTTTATTTGGTTTGTTCTGCCTCCCTGAATAATGTTCTATTAACTGGCCACGTTGCTTACACTAATTGCGCTTATCTTCGGTAATTTTGTTGCGTTTGTAGCATTTTATGTAACTTGTGGACATTTCTTACTTATCACGGATTTGTTGCTGTCCAACTTACTTCATATGGTAATTTAGCGAAGAGTTATGCCACCGTATCTGTATGCATTATTGGATTTATTTTATTTCAGCTTGTTGTTTAAATTGAATGGCTGTAGTTTGATACCCCTGGTATGGTTGCGCTTGATGTGCATGTTGACAAGGTGCCTACCTGTCTATTACCCACTACATCGTTCATACTGGCTCCAGGAGACAGTTGGTCGTTGCTGGAGGGGACGGGGTGCACGGTTCTTCTGGCCGTGCTAGGCTCAAAGAGCGGTTCCATGCACTCAGTGTGGAGCGGACTACGGTCCAGCCACCGCCTTGTGTGCGGTTGATTCCCCAAATACAGCGTGCTTGTGTTTGCCTGTGAAGGAGTGTGGGCCGGCTCCGTTGATGAAACGTGGTTCCCATCCGCATGCCTCCCTGTCTTATTCCTTCGGGTTTACACTGGATATGGGGTATGTGGTTGGAGCTGTGGGTGGTGCAGCGCAAGCCATCCATGGTCCCTCTGTAGGCGCAGGCGTCCTGTGGCTTGCCACAGTGACAGGCAAATCCGAAACCGGATACCGCCAACCATATATATATATATATATATATATATATATATATATATATATATATATATATATATATATATATATATATATATATATACATGTTCTAGATTCCCACAGGTTTACCGACCTCTCGGATATCCAGTGAATGGTGCGGTAACCATTAGTAGTGCCACAAGCAGATGCTCCTGCGTCGTACATGGCGGCCGAGATCCTATTCCACTGAAGCTCAGTGTCATTAGAACTAGACAACGGAATTTCAATGCGCATTGCGCCTTGATAGGCTTGCCTTACCGACGGCTGATGCATTTTCTCAGTTGCCAGTCGGAGGAGACGCTTGGTGCGCCTCCCGGTAAAGTTCATGGAGAAACGACAGCGTACCAAGGCATGATCAGATTCGACGCAGGTAGTACTGTACGAGTGGCAATCCAGGACGGAACCACGCTCCTGTAACTTATGCCTATGTGGTCAATTAGGGTCCATCGCTGGTCAGCTATAGGAGGACGCCAAGTGGCACTTCGGTGCCCACTGTGTCTAAAAGTATTGCTACTAAGAAACTATTGGTACTCCGCACACAGTTGCAGCAGATGCTCGCCGTTGTCAGTCCGTTCGGAGTTACGTCCATAATTGCTACCTAGCTGAGCTTCTGAAGAGCTCAGACGCACTACTTGTGTGTTCATATCCCCTGCAAGTAATATAATATCTGAACTGGTAGCACTGCGTACTAGTGTGTTCAGTTCGTGACAGAATGTATCCTTGACAGCATTAGAACTGCAGTCGGTGGGATCATGAGCAGAAATCATGAACAAACAGTGTTTTGTACTACTTCGTGAATCAACCTTAGCTGATGTCGTCAAACGGGCCGCACATAAACGACTGTTCATCGGAATCCAATCAACCAACGATAGCTCAACCTTGGAACACAGAATGATACCTACACCAGCTTGACCCGTGAATGCTGCATCGGTGTCTCCGGATGCGTGCAACCAATAACGAGAGGATAAGCCGGGTGCAGTTAATTCAACAACCCGTTAGGGTCATTGGCCCTAGTTTCGGACACACAACGGACATCAATACCCAGTGTGTCCAAGGTGGGTGAGAGAGCAGCCTGTTGACCTATTTGTCTTAAAGTGCGAACGTTGAACGTTGCCATGGAAACGGGACAGCGTGGCCTAATAAGGGGCCTTTTCCGATTGGCGTCCGATAGTTGCTATGGCGTGGTGGCTGCGGATGGTTCTACTCCAGTGGCACTTCGGTTGCTGTCAATTAAGCTGGGAATTATAGAAGGATGTTTAGTAATGGGGTCGGGATGGGAGTAAGAGAAACAGGTGGAAAAGAAAGAGGGGAGGCGCCAGTAGTAGTATGTTTTCGCTTATCCGCCGAAGTGTATGCAGTAGATTAGGCTACCCTTGATGATCTGCGCGACGGTCGATGCAGGATGAAGTTTATGTTTGAAGAAAATGTCATGGTTGTATGTGGGCTGAGATACTGCCAGGGCGGTGATGTTGCGGCCGCTATTGCATGTGCACATTCCAAAAATCATTCGCGTGGTACGGCACAGGCTTGTTTTACAGGACCTAAAATGGATAGTTCATCATATATGCTTCGAGCGTCTATTTGTGAAATATGGAGCAGTTTGCAAAGGATAATAGTCGAGGCGAAATCGGCGTCGGAATTCGGGGAATTCCTAGACGCCCACTTCGTGGATTACAGTTTCTGAGTTGATATCGCGAATGAATGGGACGTCGCATAGCGGAACTGCGTTGACAGTGCGCGGTAATAATTGAGGTTATTCTGCGTGCATGCCAGAGGAGCAACATAGATGTTAACTTTCCAGCTCTCTATCTTCAGCATTCACTTTTCTTTAGGGGTCTTAGGATGTCAGCCGGAACCTCTAGAGTATGTCACAGAGTCACGACGAGCAACGCTTGTCATAACAGTTACTGACTGATTGGAAGATTGTTTTGTGATAATAGTTGTGTGATTGGTTTACGATTCACAACCTCAATGTGGGCCGTGATTCCCAATGAAGCGAACCTTGATCAACTCGACAATTAGTATCATAGCTACAGCAGTAGGAAATTGGGTGTTGTCCACCTGAAAGCGCTGCATTCCACAACGCGTTTCGGCCTTATTTGACCTCGTCAATTAAAGGTTGTACGCCTCGAATCCGGCATTATTACAATGTTAGTTTGGACCACTACACCTTAAGCCACGGATTACGATGGGCAGCGGTTAGCCCAGTGGTCAGTGCCTGATTGGAGGAACATCTTGAACCAGTCGTTTTGTGATTGGATTGCGATGTGCAATCCGTGGTTGCGGGTGCACAACATTCAAAATCCACCTATCAACTTTATCAGTTATAGTCCCAGTGATCGAATTGACCAGAGTCGTCATCACTAAGCCTGCACACCGAACGGACACTTTGCTGTCACGCGACCATCAACGGTCGTCCGTGGGTACAGTATGCCGTGAGATCTTCCTCACCTAGGCCGATTGGAACCGGTGAACTCCAAATTACGAGGTAAGCACGCAATCCTTTCAGTCACCGGCTGACAAGGACCGACCAAGATTCACTTTAATGCGAATCGCGGTTCACATTGAAATTGTGCGTCGTAATCCAATCACACAAGTAGTGCCTCAAGTAGGACCCTCCAACCAGGTTCGAGGGCCTGCCACCTCTACCTGATGAGACCAAATAATTTGGAAACCGATCGCAGAATACATTTTTTGCACACTACCAGGTTTCATTCCTAATCGAGCTTCTTACTTGATGTGGCGGTGCTTTACATTTTTGTGGACCGTGGAAAGTGAAAGCATTTTTCTCCGACATAATTGCTTTCATTCAGTTTGGGCACAAACAGCTGTGTACGAGATTACAGTCACTGTGTAAGTAGGAGAAGGTCACGCCACGCGCTGTTTTCACCCACATACTACATTTAGTATTTCCTATTTCTCTTGGGTTGCTGAACTTGATGTTACGAGTTCCACGACTCTTACATCCGCTTTCTTCTTAACTTTTCCTTTTTCTTTCATCAGTTGCTGGTTCTATCGGTTTGACCATCTTCTGCTCGTCTGCCCTCATTTTCTGGTACGGGATCAAACTGATCATCGAAGAAAACTATGATCAAGGATCTGTGGTTTTGGTAAAGTTCTTCTAAGTGCACTGATTTCTGCTGTCACCGTAAACAGGTTAATTGAAGTTTATTTCCCTGAACTCAGATGATCGGTATAGGCTAGCATGTCCCCTGTGGGCGTTGGTTTAGAAGCTAATTTATAAGACCAAATGGGGGATTTCTTAACTGTTTAAATATGCTGCAACACATCCGCGGTCCCTGACTTCAATGCTTTACTTTTCGACCGTAACAATCGCTTTGCACATAGGGGTTCGCGAGTTTAGTCTTCTATACATGATGATCATTGCTCGCTTTCTTCGAATCCCTTCTGAACAATAACTGCTTCACCCCGAAACCCTGATCTTTCCCTGTTTACAACCTAATTACTGCAACTTCTCACATGATATCTTTGCCTGTTGATGGTCAAGGTGACCTAGTGCAATTTCGCCAGCACCTGGCACCAGATCTTTGGTGGCGGTGTGCGCTGTGTGCCGTTTGCTTCTCGCTCGTCGCTTCGTTCCAATTCACCACTTCCTAGTAGATGAGCATCTGTTGGTGTCACAAGTACTAACTCAACCAAACACTCAGCACCTATGTGGACAAATATCAGTGGAATCAGCGAACTGATAGATCGCTTTCCTGCCTCACGTCATTTCTAACCCGCGCACAGTTAATGAATGGTAATCGGTTCCTAGAATTTTTCTAGTTTGTTGGTAACTATTAAGAAAGTTGGCTGACTGAGTATTAACTACGTTAGTAAGCATTTATACGACTTTATCTCGTGTTACTGAGCGCTAGGAATACTGATCAATTTCACTTCTGGTCACCGATCTGAAATACTTTCATTCGGTGAGCCACTTTCAGTCTTTTGGAACTAGGTAACGAATAATTGTGATGGAAGGCCTCTATTCACTTATTTAACGTGGCAAACTTTATGGGGCTAGTGTAGATTTTAGTAACTACTGTCAAACCCGCTTTATTGCCCAGCCTGTTTATAGTCCACCTCGCTTTATTGCCCAGTCCTTCAAAATACCATTCGTTTTCTCATAAATAGGCTAAATTTTCACCATCAAATTACCCATTACCTGGGTCGTCCCACCGGTTAATTACCCAGATGCGGGGGCTATGCTCTTGTGGTTGTGTCAATTTTATGCCATCTCTTTGACTCATTCAATACACGAGCAAGCTAAATGTACCTACGGCTGTGGGCAAACCCTCGGCCCTATTCAAAACTCGTGAATTGAGCAAAGTCGGGTAAACTTTCCGCCATGACCCGGTTAAAGAACCGGATAGAGTCTCTTATACATAACCGTGTAATCTATCTAAAACCATAAAACAGGATACATGCGTCCACGTCCTTACTAATGAAAAATCGGATACACACCCCTAGATATCTCACTGAATCTAAACGTAAGTTCCATAAACCGTACAAGCGAAACATAATTTTTATAAGACTAGGAATAGTAACCAGAACATATTTTAAATCATGAGGGAGTTTTGGAAAATCATATTTCGGTGTACCTGGAGTATTTTGCGTCCGAGCGACTATATATTTATATATTTATTCACAGTCTGTTAACAGACATTGTGCCATCAGAACCACGGCAGAAGAAAAAGGTGAAGAAGATGGGAACACTAATGCGATTTAAAAAATGTGGGAAACGATTTTTTTGTGGTTTTACACACGCCATTTTGTTTTTTTTGCTTTGTGAGTTTGTATGTGTATCAAAGGGATGGTGAAATTGCGGAACAACATTGCCGCCACTGATGTCTGTTGCGGGCCATGACGTCCAGTGTTTCCAACCACTGCAATTCAGCATCTCGTGGTCCCCAACCTGGGAGGCGGACTGGTCCGACTGCTGCCAAACTTGAGGTCGCCTTCTTCATACTCCTTCTCCACGTCATCGGCTGTCCACCGCGGCACCTTTTCCAATCGCTCCCTGGGAGTGCAAATAGCGCTCGACGTGGAAGGCGATGGGCTGGCATGCGCAGAACATGCCCGAGCCAGCGCATGCGATGTCGGAGAATAACGTCTTGAAGACTGGCACTATTCGCCCCAAGCACGCGGTCTTTCACCTCTGCGTTGCTTACGTGGTGTTGCCACCACACCCGAGCAATCCTTCGTAGACAGTGATTATCAAAGACTGATAGCCGCTTCATATCTTCCGAGCGAATAGGCCAAGTCTCACAGCCGTACAAGAGTACTGCACGGACGGAAGCATTGTACACCCTGCCCTTGAGTTTGAGACTGACATCACGACGACGCCATAGATGTCTCAGTTTGATGAATGCAAGGCGGGCCTTTGCAATCCGTTGTGAGACTTCATCTCCAACACCGCCACCAGCCGTGATGCAACTCCTTAGGTAAGTAAAGCAAGGGACTTGCTCCAGAACATGTCCAGCAATGGTGAGCGCGGGTTCAGGCACCTGCCAATCCTGGAGCAGCGTTTTACATTTTCCCGGAGTGAAGCATAGGCCATACTTAGATGCCTCCATCGCCAAGCGGTCCAGAGCGTTCTGGACGGATTGTGGGTCGTCCCCCAGCAAGGCGATATCATCGGCGTAGTCCAAGTCCGTGACTCTTTCTCCAGGGAGAAGCTCAACACCGCAGTCCTGGACACCTTCCAGTGCTCTTTGGAGAACATCGTCGATGGCGAAATTGAAGAGGAAAGGTGAAATAGGGCAACCTTGGCGAACACCGCTGGTCACAGCGAATGAAGAGGAGTGCGTGCCGTAAGCCCTAACTTTGCCCGACGTGTGACTGTAAAGTACTTTCAGGATGGTTACAAACTTGTCGGGCACACCTTTCTTCAGTAAACAGTTCCACAACGCAGATCTATCTACTGGATCAAATGCCGCTCGGATGTCTAAAAACACTACGATTGTTGGCCGCCGGTGGATGTGACGAAGTTCGTGAACTTGCCGAAGCGTGAAGATTTGGTCGATGCAGCCACGGCCTGGACGAAATCCGGCTTGTTCTTCTCGGGAAAACTCCTCTCTAGTCGTTGAAAGCCTGCTAAGTAGGACCGACACGAAGATTTTGGATGCGACAGAGATTAGGGAGATTCCGCGGTAGTTGCAGCAATCGGCGCGGGAACCCTTCTTGTGAATCGGGACAATGACCGATTCTCCCCATGAGCTCGGAACCTTCTCCTCAGTCCAAACTTTCGTGAACAGCGATAGGATTTCGCTGATAAGTAAACTCCCACCATCTTTGAATAGAGCTGGTGGTAGGTTGTCTGGGCCCGAAGCTTTGTGGCGTTTCAAAGATTGGACTACATTTCGAATCTCTGCTTCATTTGGGGGGGCTGTGGAGACAGGCCAAGCATCATACATTGGGAGTGGAGGTGTCGCAGGGGACTGGGTTGGGTGGTTGAATTGAAGGGCGAAATGCTCTGACCAGCGACCCAATCGTCTGTGAAGGTTGGTGATCTTCGTGCCGTCTGCCTCGCAAATCATCTGGCTGATAGCGTGGGAATTGCAACCAGTGGCCCTGGTGATGTAAAACAGGCGGCTGAAGTTTCCAGCTGATGCAGCGGCTTCCATCTCACCAGCTTGTTTTGACCACCAGGATTCACGATCAGAGCGAAGGCTTGCTTTCAGCTGTTGCGTAATAGACCGGCGGTGTTCGTTGTACTCTGCGCCAGCAGGCACCGCCCGTCGACGATCCAGCAATTCTGATGATCTTCCCGAGCGACTAAAAGCATTATGGTCTGAGACACAACGTCAACTCGGTGGCTCCCGGTTTTTGACGCTTTCCATGATTGTGCTGCCCAACCACAATCAGCTGGAATTAGTACGTCAGAGCCGTGCTACAGAGTGAATGTTTCTCGCCTCTTTCTCGCGAGCACTAACTTTCGACATAGCATCCGCAGAAGCGTGACTTGGCGGCCACCAGTCTCGGACCAGCCATTGACGCAAATCGACCATACCGCGATCAGTTACCGCTGGAGAGGCTTTGTCCAAAATTGTCGCTCGATTTGGAGCACGAGCGTGGACTCTGACCACGCACTTGTCTGTGCCGACCTCCGGGTGCGTTTCGGTGGACGTCCGCAACGTGGATGTGAACGGATTGACACCAGCCAGCTGGCGAAGCCAGATGTTCTGAATGTGTACCAAAGTGCGCTGAGATCTGGGCTGAGTAAGCGCCCAGTAAACACCGTTGAAGATCACTGGTCACATATTCGTCAAACGTTACTATTAGCAGGCATGTCTTCATGTGGCAAAGCAAATTGCCAAACCGGACATTGGGTCTCTACACAGTCTCTGGAACTTATGGATGCTCGCCGACGTATTCCGGCTGGAAGCGAATACAATGAGGCTCGCAAAAATCTCAGGGCAAAACTACGTGCTAGCCTTATTAAGGACCGCGAAACCTGGTGGTCTCATCGTGCCTCTGAGATGGAAACAGCCGCTGTCGTTGGTAATCATCGTAAGTTATTCCGTCTGATACGGGAAACTGGCAGAAGTAGAGCTGGTGTTAGCGAGACCATACGCGACGAGAGTGGGCAGTCGATCCACAGCCTGTCAAAACGCTTGGAGCGTTGGGCTGAACGCTTTGCTAGGCAATTTAACCAACCTGAGTCATCGCTTACTACTTCGGGCATTGTGCGCCCTTCTCCCTGGGCAGTCTCCTTGGATCCGCCCTCACGCGCAGAAGTCGAACGTGAGATCAGGCTGTTGAAATTGCATAAGGCCGCAGGGGCAGCTAGAATTCCCCCAGCCCTCTTCAAATTCGGAGGACCTACTCTAGTAGATGATTTACACGAGTTGCTGGTAAAACTTTGGGAGCAGGAGACAGCCCCGACAGACTGGAACCGCTCCGTCATTGTCCCAATTTTCAAGGGAATCTCCCGTTTGGAGTGCGACAATCATAGAGGGATCAGTCTCATTTCGATTGCCTCTAAATTGCTTGCCTCTGTCATTCTCCACAGACTGACTGGCACTCGTGAAGAGCAGGCCGGATTTCGTCGAGGTCGGGGCTACATCGACCACATCTTCACGTTGCGTCAAGTGTTGGAGCACCGCCATGTTTATTGGCGACCCACCGTTGTCGTGTTTCTTTAAATAAAAGGTGCCTTCGACTCAGTCAATCGATGTGCCCTTTGGGACTGTCTGCTGAGGAAAGGTGTGCCTGACAAATATGTAAACATTATCAAAGCGCTGTACGCGCATAGTTCGGGCAGGGTGAGGGTTTATGGCAAACTGTCACCACCCTTTAGTATCACCAGCGGTGTGAGACAAGGATGCCCGCTGTCACCTTTCCTCTTCAACTTCGCTATTGATGAAGTCATCGAAACAGCGTTCGCTGGACACGACGTAGAAGGTGTGGAGCCACTTCCTGGTGAGCGACTTCTTGACTTGGAGTATGTGGACGACATTGCCCTAATCTGTGACAGCTCCCAAACATGCCAGACAGCACTGGACCGATTAGCACTGGCTGTCAATCGTTTTGGACTATGCTTTGCTCCATCGAAATGCAAAGTACTTCTCCAAAATTGGCAGGGACCCACCCCTGCGCTAACGCTTGGTGGTGATCTGCTAGAAGTTGTTCAAGAATTCAAGTACCTGTGCAGCTGTATTAGCACCCGTGGGATTGAAGATGAGGTTACGAACCGTATAGCAAAAGCTCGAGGTGCTTTTGCGAATCACCGCCACCTGTGTCGCAGACGCGACATTACTCACGCCCGGAATGGCAGAGTTACTAATGCAGCCGTCCGTTTAACTCTCGTATACGGCTGTGAAACCTGGCCCATCCGGTCGACAGACATGAAGAGGCTCGTCACATTCGATCATCGCTGCCTTCGCAGCTTAGCTCATGTCTGGTGGGAGCACCGCGTGAGCAATGAGCGTGTTCGATGTCGCGTATTTGGTGCAGGAAGAGCGAGTGAACCGCTCAGCACCATTATATCACGCACCAGGCTCCGATGGCTGGGCCACGTGTTGCGCATGCCAGCACATCGACTCCCGCGACGTGCATTGTTTGCTCGTTGTGGGTGCGGTTGGAAGAGGAGGAGGGGAGACCAAACGATGACTTGGTCGAGAGAAATGCAAACCCTCACTTCGAAGTTGGCGTCGGTTGGTGCATCCCGACTGCCTGGCTGGGGTCCTAAGGACGATGAACACGTTTGGTTGGACACACTTGCCGATTTGGCTCGGAGCCGGCCCCAGTGGCGTTTGTGTTGCGAGGTCCTTTGTCCATCCCCCTCCTGTTTAGCATCCCCCTCCATTCACGATCTCACTTGTTAGGCATAATACGATTCTCTTTTACGGCAGCCAGCTGTTAGCTCTCCGGAACGATGTCCATCCGTTACTAGGGACTCAGCGGGAGTGCCACTGTTTGTTTTCTTTTTCTTGTTTTTGTATTGTGGTACATTGGCTGAGGTGTTTTCCACCTCCAGCTGACGTGTAATGATGATGAGATGTGGCCTCCAATCTTGTTGATGATGTTCGACTGCTGCCGAATGTGAACCAGCTTACATTTAAACGAATTAAAGTCGAACAGATTGTAGAACAATCGTTCATACTCGCAGGTCTCGATGAGGTGCATGTTGCTCGACCCCCGATCATTGACTGCCGGTTGTAAAATTTTGCGTGATGAGACCATGTTTCCACTTAGTAGGCACATTTCGTTTATCTAAGCGTGTGTGAAAGAGGTGCGAGAAGGGATCGGCCACAGCTGTTACTGCGTTCAGAGTTCAGAGTATTCAGTTGATATAGTTTCTTCTGTTAATTTTCATTTTAACAACATACGACAAATAAACCGCAGTATCCCCTTTACTAAACGCGAGTGTCCGAGTGGTGTGGGGCGCTGAAGAAACAAGTGTTCTACAGATGCACTATAACCAGATTTGCAACTGGACCTCCGCCACTGTTAAATACTTACATCCATCGCCCCCATTTCAACACTTACTAACATCGCATTTAGTGCCTATATGGGTTGAAGATGTTGTTCTCACTGCGCACCTATGATTTTCACGGAATCGATGGCACACGCACCCGAGGGCGCGGAACCTAGCAGCAACAACTCTGGCTGAGCCATTATCGCATCTGTTCCAAACATGCTTGGATAAACAAATGTTGCCTACCATATAGAAACGTGGCCTAATAACGCCAATTTTCAAAATTTACAGTCGCTCGGAGCCAGCGAACTATCACCCAGTGGTCCTCCTTCCTGTACCCTCAAACTAGATGGAGGCAATCATCACGGTGCCTGTATCTGACCATTTAGAACTCTACAACTTCATAGCACATGAGCAGCACGGTTTCCGCCAACACCGTTCACGCACACACGACCTACTGATTGCACGCAGTAGTCGGACAGAAGCGGCCGATGAAGTTAGATTGACAGACGTCATTTACTTCGATTTTTCCAAAGCTTTCGACCGCCTGGACCACCGCATACTGCTTTACAGGCTCGAAAGTTACAAATTTGTGGATCATGTCCCTGGGTGGAATAGGAAGTTCCTGTAGAATCGGCAACTGGACGTTAAAGCTTGGAGATCGTTGTCCGATCCGATTCATGACGAATGTGTAGTTCCACAAGAATCCATGCATATGCTGTGTCTGTTTTTCGTGTTCATTAGCGAGGTTGCGCGCCTTACGCTTTTCACTCATGTTGTTAAGATGTACCGCGCGATCACCGATCAAGCAGATCACGATGCACTTTAACGAGATCTGGACAGTGCGTATGGTCGTACCACAATCTGCTCCGGTTTAATTCGTCCAAATGCAAGGTGGTTCACATTCGGCATTATGAGATTTTCACATACATTGAAACCCACTTTATTGCCCACCCGCTTTATAGTCCACCTCGCTTTATTGCCTAGGTTATCAAAATACAAATTCTTTTCTCCTAAATAAGCTAAATTTTCACCGTCTAATCGCCCATTGCCGAGGTCGTCCCACCGCTTAATTGCCCAGTTGCGTGGACTGTGCTCTTGTCGCTTTGTCAATTTTATGCCATATCCTTGACTCTTTAATTAAGGTTGCCAGTCCGATCGAGACAAGGACAACAAAGATGTCGGCGATGTTATTGACAGATCAGAGATGGTTACCTGCGTCATTCAATACACGAGCAAGCTAAATGTACATTCGGCTGTGGGCAAACCCTCTGCCCTATTCAAAACTCGTGCATTGAGCAACGTGGGTAAACCTTTCGCCCCAAACCTGTCACTACACAATTGGTTACACACAAGTATGCCAAGTAACAGAAAGGATTTGTCCTTACCAGAGAAGTTGGACGTTTTGGACAATTTAAAACATATCCACCAGGAACCTCGCAGATCAAGATGTCGCACACATATTTCATCGTACCCTAGCCAGGTTGATTGCCAGCGAAAAGAAATTCCAGCAGAATTTGTCGCATGCATTGCAGAATGCTAGAATAGGAAGCGATGTGGAAAGAATGAAAAAGTTGAAACTGCATTGGAATGAACTTGGTTCGTGAGCACAACCAATCAGTTACCGGCCAGTTTCTGACGAAAAAGTCGGAAGAATTCGAAAAAAAATTGGGAAAACCTGTGCTGCCACAGAAGGACGGTTGCGAAGATGGAGGAATGGAACTCAAATTGTGTATGAACATGCACATGGCGAAAAGAGTTACGCGGGCAGAGTAGTCTATGAACATTGGTTGAAAGATCAACTTCCCAAACTTTTAAATCCTTTATTCTGATTACAACGTATACAGTGCAGACGATACAGGTCTCTTTAATCGAGCAACTCCAGAACGTTCTTTGTGTTTTGCTGCCGAGAAGCGCAGCAGATCGAAAAGCCATGGATAGTATCACTTTTCTGTACTGCGCGAATACGTCTGGCACGGATAAACGAAATATGGTTTTCAGTTAAAAAGTAAGAAACCACGATGTTTTAATGATGTAAACGTGGACACATTCTCGTAACTTACAGAGCTAACAAAAACGCGTGGATGTCGATAGAACTTTTCACCGGGTGGGTCCTCGTAGGGACAAGGATCTAGACCAATGTGGCCGAAAAATTATGTTGCTCTTGGGAAAGTGCACAGCGCATCCACAGGTAAATGGCATGAAAAAATATACAAATAGAATTTTTGATAACAAACACGGCCACCATTCTTTGACCCATGGACCAAAGTGTGATTGTGGATCTTGGAACCCGTTATAGAAAGGAAATTGTGGACCCAATCCCTTATCACATCGAAAACACCGTGTTATCTGGCTCATCATCGGCGGTGAATATCAACGCCAAGATTTCTCTGCGCAATGCAATTAAGTTCCTTTTAAAAAGTTGGAGACCGGTTACCGGTGCAACAACAAAAACGTGCTTTCGACATTCTGGCTTCAGTCGGCTAGAATCCGATGCACTTTCTGGTGACGCCGTCATCGCTGAAAGTTGACTTCACAGCCATTGCTTTATCGGAACTAGGCAAAAGCACAATAGACGGGTTATTTGCTGAGATGGATGGGGTAAATGGGATGTTCCCGGTCGTTGACAGCAGAATAATTGGAAAACCCAGTTAAAGTTTGAGGCGAACCGTGGAATATATAGATAAATAAATATTTTCTTCTCGATTCCATCGAGGTATACCAATTCAGGTATGATCAAAATAACGTTCACGAACTAAAACGATCTCTCGTAGTATGCGACTAGCAAATTGCATTAAAAGGCCTTTTTGCGCATGTGGGACTAGACTCGAAGGTGAATGCACCTAAGCCGCACTAAATATACCGGGGAAAAGCAGTTGAAAGACCACGCAGTGTTTGATCTTGGTTAGCAGTTTGTCATGGCGCTGCTCGGCATCCCTGCTCTTTTCTCAATATCACACTTTTATAACGAAAATTGACCATGCGTTAGGTTCCCTGTTGTGGATTTCATTTACTTTACTAAGTACATCATTATGCTGCATGTGTTGATATACTGCTCTGCTAAGCCTACTGTTTGGTAAGAAACCTTGTTTGTGCTTGTCAGCCGATAGCATTTCTGACGTTGATCCCATTTTTTACACAGTGGCCGACGGATGAATGAAAGAGATCGCGTTACTTGGTCGATGAGGTGCTCCTAGAGCATACGTTGTCAGGCTGTCTCCATAAGTGTCGCATAAGGTGAAGGGCAACCACACCCTTAGGCGTGGTTTCTGTACCAAATAGCTTGACATATGGTGGTTTCCTTTCTTCAGTAGGTCAATAGTGTATGATGGGATAAAAAGCGTAACTTTACAAGACCCACAGGATCGAAGATACACAAGAACAATAAAATCAAAAATGATTGAACATGGAACGTGAATCAACAGTAGTAAAAACATCGCACTTTATCACGCTCTTGTGTAGCGTTTAGCACTGAGATGAAAGTATAGCAGTTTCTCGAATGTCGCGATATCTGGTGCGTTCACTACATGTGTTGATAGTGCATTCCAATGAGAACAGATTCCAAGAGAGTAACCCCTCCAATCCAAATGGAGTGTTTCGTCACTAGTTTACTGTTATGGCCTCGACATTGTTTGTAAGCGGCTAGGGTCAGCAGTGATGTATATGGGTGCTCGCTTTCAGTTAGTATCTTGTATGTGACGACGAGATTCCAGTGAAGCCCTCGGTATTCTGAGAAGATCGCAAGCAAACGAATGCACAGTTCGTAACTGAGACCGGATAGTCCACGTGTTGTCTTGGTAGCCTTTCTTTGGGGTTGCTTCCAGAGTCGAATATCACGTTTTAACCATGGGTGCTAAGTCTGAACCGCCTATTCAACATGGGGACGAAGATATGTGTTGATCAACAGTGGTACTAGCCGTCGCTTAAAGATGCCGAGAGCTTGTCACAAAAGTCTCAAGTTCGAATTTGCCACATTCGCTGCTTCGAGCATCGGAACGAAGACTCTTGAACGATGATACCTAAGTCTCGTTCACTAGTCACGTTGCAAAATGTGCTGCCCCAGAAGATAAGTGTTACTGAAGCCGCTACACACCGTCAGCAGAGGAAAGTTGCAGGGTTCAGTGAGAGGTAATTCCTTCCTGCCCATTCGTTAATCCGGTCCAGATCGTTCTGGAGACAGGCACGGACGGATGCTGAGCCAATTGCTCTCCATATGTTAGCATTATCTGCAAGTATCTGCATCGGGTATGCAATGTTTCCTGGGAGGTCATTTATGTAAACTAAAAACAGTAGCGGGCGGAGGACGGATCCTTGCAGTACATCACTGGGTACGCACAGACTTTCGGAGTGAGTACTGCCTATTCTTACTTTGATGGTTCTGTCTTGTAGGTACTCTTCCAATCAGGTGAGCACTGAACTGTTGATACCGTAGGCAGCAAGCTTTTGGAGGTGAACGAAGTCATTGACCCTGTCGAATGCATGTAGGCAACTGCTAAGAGACAAGAATCTCTCGTCCTCTTCAGGGATCCGCCATCTCTACTTGCTAGTTACAGCCGGCAAAATAATACGTCAGGAATAACAAGGGAATGTTCGGTAATGACCTCACATTTAGGGTATTCTTGATGCTGAAGCCGTTCTGTGCCATTGTTAGGAGATCTTTCGACTCCAGCAGCTGGAGAAGACCCTTTTCCACAATCCTCTCGAGCACTTTCCCCAAAACAGAGGTGAGACGAATCGGCCGGTAGTTGTGCACATTACGTGGGTCACCGCCTTTTGGAATCGGCTTCACTACCAAGCATTTTCAGTCGCTCGGCAATGCACCCTCGAACAGCGATCTGTTGAACAGATTCGTCACGGCCGGCGAGATGATGGCCGATAAGGACTTCAAAATTAGCGGATGAAGTCCATCAGATCCAGCAGATGTTGTGCCATCAAGACTGGCGAGTAGACTGCGGACATCTATACCGAAATCAAGGCCCTCGAGTTCAGTAGGGGCTGCACACGTCGAGCTTGGCTTATGCGTATGCCCACTTTTATATACGGATGCGAAGTACTCTGCCAACGCGGACGCACGTTCAGTGCTAGAGGTCAGAGGCTGTCCGTCAGTGCTTTTTGACACAGCTACCTCACCTGTGGGCCTCAGGCGCCACTTCACGTAAGCAAATATATTCTTGGGGGCCGTCTTCACTGAGGTTGCAAGCTCCTCTTCGAACTGCCGACATTTTCGTGCTTTTGTATAGATTCCGCTGCATTTGGTACGCCTCATAATCGTCGGCAGAGCCAGGGACGAGGAATTTATTCCAACATTCGCGTTGCCGTCGAGCTAATTGACTATTCCTTCTGTCAAATCAATGTGGTTTCACTGGTCCAGCTTTCCGATACTTGAGGAGTACGAAACGATTGCACAAGTATTGCACACCCTCTTTCATAATAGACCAACAGGCTTCAACAGATGAATCCTGCAGCAGCGGCCAGTCTACTTCACTGGCGACTCGATTTATACCATTAAAGTCGGTCTTCCAATAATTGTAGGGCGGCTCCGGCAGACGCGAGTCGAGCAGCAGCAGCTCTAGGCTGACTAACACCATCGAGTGGTCACTAGCTGCCAGAGGCTCCAGGGCCTGAATTTCATGTACACGTTGCCCGCACCTCGTTAGTAGTAGGTCCAGACACGATGGAGCAGGAATGCGATGTAATGCGCGTCAGTTGGCTGGCATGTGCTGTCCCATTTTCAAATGCCATCTCCGCAAACTACGCCTTGGCTTCACAGTGCCCGGGTAAAAGTCGAACCTCAGGCCACCATATTAGAGGATAGTTAAATTCACCCAAAAGCAGGAAGCGGGGTCTACTCATGTAGTTTCTGGCATGCGGCAACCAATACAGGCATCGACTTCGCGGGGTGCGATAAGCAGCATCCACAAACACTTCACCCTGTTTCAGGGGGATCGAGCACCATAACTGTTCGCACAAACCATCTTCGCTACGGTAGGTGTGTACCAATCTCCCACACAGCGAGGATCGAATGTATAACAGCACGCCGCCTCTATCGTTTGATAGTCTGTCGCACCGGAAACACGAGTAGCCACTGATCTAAACATCCTTGGTAGTGACCTCAGGATTTAACCAGGTTTCGGCAAGTCCTAGTACGGCCGGAGGACGTGAGACAATGAAGTGTAATACATCGTCACTTTTGTTCATTAAACTACAAACTTTTGTGAAGGCTATGCGCAGGCCGCGGCAGGAACCGGCAGACGCGCTTGAAGCGTCATCGATCTGTTGACCCGGGGAACTACCAGAGAATTTACGATGTGCAGATTGGTTTCTCCACTATCAATCCGCCGCTTCAAGTCCACGATAGCGGACTTCAGTTCTCTCTATCTGACGGATTGAAATCGGGACGAATATGGATCTTTAGACCTCTTAGCCTACCAAGGCGGGATAGTATCAGCCTCGGACTCGTTCCACCAACAAAGGTGATTTGCTTCACCCGCAACCCCTTTTCATTCATGCCGAGAAGTCTATGAATCAGGCTCTGCAGAAAATCCACCTCGTGATCATAACGAGCCTGAAGACTAGCATCTGTCAAATTAGGTGCTTGGAATACCATAAGGTTACAACGCCGCTGATTGCTGGCAGTTGTCTTATCCTTTTTGCTTCGCTGCATTCTCCATTGGCCTTCAACGCCTTTGCTATCGCACACCGGTATGTTAGTCTCCGTAGGACGCAACACAGGCACGCCAGCTGAGTCTCCAGCAACGAGTGGACATCGTGTTTCAGAACCTGCAGCAGGTGGGCTCCTTCGAATATAGAGGTGGCTGGATTTCCGCTTGCTTGGATGAACCCACAGATCTCCTCCCTGTGGAACGTTTCGCCCGTCTTGTAGGCTTGCGCGGCTTCTCGGCTGTTTGTGACTGTACAGTGGCTTGGCATTTCTTGCGCAGCATTTGTGCAAAGTCATGCTGGATTTTACGCAGTAGTTTAAAATGATCTAAAGATAAACCAATACACGAAATGTGGTAATTCACACCACACATGAGGCATGTAACAGCATTGGCTCTATGCCCAACTATGTTGCAACAATTGCCACAGGGACTCAGCTTCGTCATTACTGATAGCTTAGCATATGTGGCGGTAAAGGTGCTAAAGTGAACGATAATGTACACGATAAGAGTACCGGAGTAAAATATACGGGCACGAAGCTACGCAATAACCGAATTCAGAACCGCAAAAGAAACTAAATTTGACAAAAATAAACACGAAAAATCTGCTCTGCACAAAGTAATGAACGATGCAAAATGGCCTGTCAAATAGAGCGAGAAAAGCCGTCCGGCGAGCACCACCGCGAGATGGACGATCAGTTCGAATGAACGACATCTCACTGAGTTCAATCTCTGGATCTAGTATGTCGTTTGAGAGCCAAGTTTCAGTCACTGCTACGATGTCCCAATTTGATGTTTCATGTCGATGGCACACTTCTGGCAGCTTAGAGTAGAGGCCCTGAGCGTTGGTGTAGCAGCATTGTATTTGTTGACGAATTAGGAGCTCGGTTCGCTGTGAGTGACCGGCACTATTTGTGCCGGTCTGCTGGCGCTTTTTGCAACGTGTGTTTTTACTGTTGACTAGTCTGTGGTATGGGTAACCGAGATTGACTCATTTGTAACTGGGGTTTCTACTGCTTGAAGGATTGGTCTTAAGCGTACCTCTTGAGGCCAGGTTACCTGTCGTCTTGGCAAGCTTGGATTGCCATTGTTACCATCTCGGGTGTAGGCAAGGTAACTTTCAAAATTCTTGGCTCTCTGCCGTAGTAATTTGGGAGGCAACTAGCCGGATGACATCAAAAGCGACGACATTTTGATGTTATAGGGTTCTGTGATGTACCTCCACTCTTCGATGTCCTGGTTTTGTCGTTCACTGTTACCATCAGGCTTTACTTCTGGTACACCATGAATCAGTACCACTTTCTTCGTCTCATCTTGTCGTGACATATTCGGGTCAGATTTCCGCTTCTGCCTTTCTGCCCATGGCTTGTCTGGGAAAATACGGGCACTGGCAGAAGATTTCACTAGCATGTGATTTGCTAAGAGTACATATTCCAGGTCCCGTGTGTTGCCCAGTGTTACGCGCAGTAACCGAGCTTCCCCTTCGTGCGGAGATGATGGAAAGGGGAGTAAGATCAGTTGGGAGCACTTTCAGTCAGAGTGCTCAGGTTATTTCAGCCCAGCGGTTTTGCTCTTCAGCTTGTCTACCTTTTTGCCATTCACTAGTGACTTTTGGGATATTTGAACATATCACTGTCAACACCTTTTGGATGCGTAGTAATTGCTTGTTCTGCAGTTCCTTGTGCGCGTAGGTTTGTCGAGTGGAAGTGGCTGGCTTGTCTTCCTTGAAGGACAGGCCAAGGCTACAGCAAGACTGTTTAGGTGCAACGTCATTAGTTGCAATATCTGGAGGAATCAAGTGTAGTTGCCCAGCTACTGACAGAGGTGATAGTGCAACTTGTGTGTAACTGCATACTTTGAAGCATATCTTGAGACTTGGGAAACCGTTCAACCGGCCTGTTTTCACCAATGATGTTTGTTTTTTGCTGGACTGTGTAACATTGGTGATAGGGAGCTTTCGCCTTTTAACAGGTCTTGGATTTGGGATACATTAATCTGCAACTCGCGTTCTAAGATTTTCCAATACCGCGATCAGTTCTTTTTGCTCTGCCGACGTAACAGCCAGCATTTCACACCTTATCGTTAGCGTTTGAACAATCGTAATTATGGGACTATCTGAACATAAGTCACAGAAACAAAACCTTATCTGTCGATACACTGTTACCGCTAGGTTTGATGTTCACATTTGTTACGTCGTAGGAACTGGCACAGAACGAACACGTGATTTTCTATGTGACCCCTGTCCTCCGCTTGTTTGAGCTACGATTGACCTTGGGTTTGTTGTTCACTGCATCCCCGGGCGACAAACTTCTCCGGCCCATGGTTCGTATGCACTTTTAGGTTGCGCTGTTCACACCGTTGCATGTTGTCTGATCCGGTCGGCGGATTGGGTAGTGTTGCGTCACTATGCGCACTGATAGTCAAAATCGCACAGGCTTTGTGTAGTGAAATGCACGTAACAATACGGCAGTAATTTGAGACGAAGAAGTCTCTAGCTACGGGATACAGTGGTGCACAGTACTAAGTTAGATATTGTCTGGTAGCCTTAAAGAAGCTCTGTCGAATGGTATCTCAGGTACTGATGAAACTCAACTAAGCAGTTTCACACGCTGGTCTTAGTGAATAAACTTCCGAAGACGTCGTTTGTGGTGTACCAGCGTGTCGTTGGACTTACTTCGAAATATAGATCGCGTTGGATAGAGCTCGGTGGGCCGAATCGATTGAGCGTACTTCCGAGGTGGTCCAGTTTAACACAGAGCACAGGATTGCACAATTAGCACGCATATGCTGCCAAGGTCACCTTCAAAGTTATACATTCTAGCGCCTGTCTGGCGATGATGCAGCTTCAAATGCCGGTCAAGCTGGAGTCGGCATTGTTTTGAGTCCCCGGGCTGAAGCTGCCCTGGTTGATTGGATCCCAGTCAACAGTAGGATGTGCGCCGTTATATTTGCTGGTTCGTTCCGTGCTATTAAGTCGCGCGGGGACAAACGGTGCCTGTTCGTCATTGCGGCCTACGCCCCTACAAACTGTAGCACTGATTCGGTAAAGAATGGTTTCTATCAGCAACTTCACGAGCTCCTTCGTTACAGAAGAAACACGGATACTGTGGTGTTAGCTGGCGATCTGAACGCCCAAGTCGGAAAATTGTCCTCTGATGAGCTTCATCTGGGCGGCCAACATGGTGTAGGCTCCCCGTAATGATAACCGTGAGCGATTGCTACAGCTGTGTGAAGATGCTCGCCTCTTTCTCGCGAGCACTAACCTTCGACATAGCATCCACAGAAGCGTGACTTGGTGGCCACCAGCCTCGGGCCAGCCATGGATGCAAATCGACCATACCGCGATCAGTTACCGCTGGAGAAGCTTTGTCCAAAATTGTCGCTCGATTTGGAGCACGAGCGTGGACTCTGACCACGCACTTGTCTGTGCCGACCTCCGGGTGCGTTTCGGTGGACGTCCGCAACGTGGATGTGAACGGATTGACACCAGCCAGCTGGCGAAGCCAGATGTTCTGAATGTGTACCAAAGTGCGCTGAGATCTGGGCTGAGTAAGCGCCCAGTAAACACCGTTGAAGATCACTGGTCACATATTCGTCAAGCGTTGCTGTTAGCAGGCATGTCTTCATGTAGCAAAGCAAATTGCCAAACCGGACATTGGGTCTCTACACAGTCTCTGGAACTTATGGATGCTCGCCGACGTATTCCGGCTGGAAGCGAATACAATGAGGCTCGCAAAAATCTCAGGGCAAAACTACGTGCTAGCCTTATTAAGGACCGCGAAACCTGGTGGTCTCATCGTGCCTCTGAGATGGAAACAGCCGCTGTCGTTGGTAATCATCGTAAGTTATTCCGTCTGATACGGGAAACTGGCAGAAGTAGAGCTGGTGTTAGCGAGACCATACGCGACGAGAGTGGGCAGTCGATCCACAGCCTGTCAAAACGCTTGGAGCGTTGGGCTGAACGCTTTGCTAGGCAATTTAACCAACCTGAGTCATCGCTTACTACTTCGGGCATTGTGCGCCCTTCTCCCTGGGCAGTCTCCTTGGATCCGCCCTCACGCGCAGAAGTCGAACGTGAGATCAGGCTGTTGAAATTGCATAAGGCCGCAGGGGCAGCTAGAATTCCCCCAGCCCTCTTCAAATTCGGAGGACCTACTCTAGTAGATGATTTACACGAGTTGCTGGTAAAACTTTGGGAGCAGGAGACAGCCCCGACAGACTGGAACCGCTCCGTCATTGTCCCAATTTTCAAGGGAATCTCCCGTTTGGAGTGCGACAATCATAGAGGGATCAGTCTCATTTCGATTGCCTCTAAATTGCTTGCCTCTGTCATTCTCCACAGACTGACTGGCACTCGTGAAGAGCAAGCCGGATTTCGTCGAGGTCGGGGCTACATCGACCACATCTTCACGTTGCGTCAAGTGTTGGAGCACCGCCATGTTTATTGGCGACCCACCGTTGTCGTGTTTCTTAAAATAAAAGGTGCCTTCGACTCAGTCAATCGATGTGCCCTTTGGGACTGTCTGCTGAGGAAAGGTGTGCCTGACAAATATGTAAACATTATCAAAGCGCTGTACGCGCATAGTTCGGGCAGGGTGAGGGTTTATGGCAAACTGTCACCACCCTTTAGTATCACCAGCGGTGTGAGACAAGGATGCCCGCTGTCACCTTTCCTCTTCAACTTCGCTATTGATGAAGTCATCGAAACAGCGTTCGCTGGACACGACGTAGAAGGTGTGGAGCTACTTCCTGGTGAGCGACTTCTTGACTTGGAGTATGTGGACGACATTGCCCTAATCTGTGACAGCTCCCAAACATGCCAGACAGCACTGGACCGATTAGCACTGGCTGTCAATCGTTTTGGACTATGCTTTGCTCCATCGAAATGCAAAGTACTTCTCCAAGATTGGCAGGGACCCACCCCTGCGCTAACGCTTGGTGGTGATCTGCTAGAAGTTGTTCAAGAATTCAAGTACCTGTGCAGCTGTATTAGCACCCGTGGGATTGAAGATGAGGTTACGAACCGTATAGCAAAAGCTCGAGGTGCTTTTGCGAATCACCGCCACCTGTGTCGCAGACGCGACATTACTCACGCCCGGAATGGCAGAGTTACTAATGCAGCCGTCCGTTTAACTCTCGTATACGGCTGTGAAACCTGGCCCATCCGGTCGACAGACATGAAGAGGCTCGTCACATTCGATCATCGCTGCCTTCGCAGCTTAGCTCATGTCTGGTGGGAGCACCGCGTGAGCAATGAGCGTGTTCGACGTCGCGTATTTGGTGCAGGAAGAGCGAGTGAACCGCTCAGCACCATTATATCACGCACCAGGCTCCGATGGCTGGGCCACGTGTTGCGCATGCCAGCACATCGACTCCCGCGACGTGCATTGTTTGCTCGTTGTGGGTGCGGTTGGAAGAGGAGGAGGGGAGACCAAACGATGACTTGGTCGAGAGAAATGCAAACCCTCACTTCGAAGTTGGCGTCGGTTGGTGCATCCCGACTGCCTGGCTGGGGTCCTAAGGACGATGAACACGTTTGGTTGGACACACTTGCCGATTTGGCTCGGAGCCGGCCCCAGTGGCGTTTGTGTTGCGAGGTCCTTTGTCCATCCCCCTCCTGTTTAGCATCCCCCTCCATTCACGATCTCACTTGTTAGGCATAATACGATTCTCTTTTACGGCAGCCAGCTGTTAGCTCTCCGGAACGATGTCCATCCGTTACTAGGGACTCAGCGGGAGTGCCACTGTTTGTTTTCTTTTTCTTGTTTTTGTATTGTGGTACATTGGCTGAGGTGTTTTCCACCTCCAGCTAATGTGTAATGATGTTGATGATGATGACTGCAAGAGAAACCGGCAGCTACTACGGGAATTCGAGCTGGTCTTTCTTTCTTAATTAGGAAAGCAGTATTCTGTTGTATTCATGGTGTAAATAAGTAGAATTATTGCACTATTGATTACAAGCTATCATTCTGAGCAATTCGGATTGCATAGCTCGGTGAGCAAACCAACATCTCAACATCTAACCGGAGCTGCAAATATCCCAACTTCATGCCATCTGGCATTCTCCTATATTCTTCCTTAGGTTTCACGGATTTTTCTGGCAAGTGTTCGAAATCTAGTTTGTCCGTAACTGACGTATCAATAGGGTTAGATAGGTTCGGGTGATGTAGGTAGTGCAGTCATGGGTGTGGTTCGCGTAGTCTCTACAGTTTGCACCATGATACATGTGGCTACATAGGTTGAAGCTACTGGAAACGCAAGTTGAAGAGAATCAGTAGCAACGTTTGCATAAATGGATTGATCTTTACGGTGGTTCGTCTTCTGTCGGTCAATCGGAATTGTAGGCATTGCTGAGGTTAAATGATTCGATATATTAGACAAGAGAGTACGGGCAGCCGGCCGAGCATGCTTCAATCGTTCGCTGTTGACTGGTCGATTCGGGGTTTCCGGTACTGCGGGACCGTGGTGATGCCTGGCCTTGTTTTCGAGATAGCAATTGGGGAAGATGAATGAGGTTCGAGCCGTGCTTTTCTCGACCCTAGCGAAACAGTTTTAGCATCCAAACCAAGTTTAGTTTCGATGCTTAGCCTATCGTGCTTATGTGATAATTCTGGTTCCAGGGATCCATCTTACACATAGGACCGAACAAAAGCGAGCTCGGCATACCGTTATACATGTTTATTCCGGTTCGACACACGCTGGCGCATTTCGAGTGATGATTGTTAGCATATTGCAAACATTCTACTCTTGCTTTTACCACTCTAACACACGCTGGAGTAAAGAAAACGGCTTCCTTTTGTGGTGCAGGTGTTGTGGCCATGGTTGTCGAACGACCGCTGCCTGGCTTATGCGTTCAAGGCGTCTCACCGTCAGGTATAGTCTGCTCGCCAATCGTCGGGTCTAGATCATATGACTGTCTGGCCGTGCTTGGTATGTTGCGTCTGTCCGTCATACGAGCGCCGGTTGGGTAGGTAGTTGCCAAGTGGCCCTCCGTGCATCAAAAAGTCGACGTCTGGGTCTCGATCAGAAATTCCTTATTCATAGAACGCAAACTCATTTTATATCTCGAGTCAATTAGTATCACTCACAGATACAGAACAAATCTCCTTCCTATTACATTCTTGGCCAGCGTTCGAACTTCGTTCAATGTCGACCCAAACCAGTTGCATGCTATCCTTCAGTTCGCCTCTGCAGCGATTGACCAGCTTTCAGACCATTGGCCCAAAATCGTTAAGCACGACTGATCACTAAGCGAGGGGCATTTAAGTGCAGTATCTTACCACCACACTGGTGTATACAGGTTGCGCATGCCATTGCCGTGAAGAACAGGTTGATTGACTGCACGGATTGAAATGGATGGCGGCGAAACGTGACAGCCGCCCGACTGACAGAAATTCACAATTGAAACGTGCTTTGCTCTGTAGCCTTTACACAATGCGATATAATGGGATTGGCGAGGACATGTTTGAAAGATGACAGACTTCTATGGATAGGGGCAAAGTCCGGGTCAGGCGCTCGCAACAGGGCGTTATTGTGCGCGTAAGTAATGACAAAAAGTTTCCGCATTTGGTGATCCGACGTAAGCCGTCTCTACTAAAGTTATCCCAAAGAAAATGCTTTCACTAAATGAAGCTCCTCAAATCGAGGGGAAAAAATGCCAGTTTAGCAATGTGCGGCAAAATATTACGGGGAAAATCCGAAAAGATGGTGATTTTCAGACGAGAAATGCATGAGTGGTTAGTATTAGTAGCAGCAGCAGTAGTAGTAGTAGTAGTAGTAGTAGTAGTAGTAGTAGTAGTAGTAGTAGTAGTAGTAGTAGTAGTAGTAGTAGTAGTAGTAGTAGTAGTAGTAGTAGTAGTAGTAGTAGTAGTAGTAGTAGTAGTAGTAGTAGTAGTAGTAGTAGTAGTAGTAGTAGTAGTAGTAGTAGTAGTAGTAGTAGTAGTAGTAGTAGTAGTAGTAGTAGTAGTAGTAGTAGTAGTAGTAGTAGTAGTAGTAGTAGTAGTAGTAGTAGTAGTAGTAGTAGTAGTAGTAGTAGTAGTAGTAGTAGTAGTAGTAGTAGTAGTAGTAGTAGTAGTAGTAGTAGTAGTAGTAGTAGTAGTAGTAGTAGTAGTAGTAGTAGTAGTAGTAGTAGTAGTAGTAGTAGTAGTAGTAGTAGTAGTAGTAGTAGTAGTAGTAGTAGTAGTAGTAGTAGTAGTAGTAGTAGTAGTAGTAGTAGTAGTAGTAGTAGTAGTAGTAGTAGTAGTAGTAGTAGTAGTAGTAGTAGTAGTAGTAGTAGTAGTAGTAGTAGTAGTAGTAGTAGTAGTAGTAGTAGTAGTAGTAGTAGTAGTAGTAGTAGTAGTAGTAGTAGTAGTAGTAGTAGTAGTAGTAGTAGTAGTAGTAGTAGTAGTAGTAGTAGTAGTAGTAGTAGTAGTAGTAGTAGTAGTAGTAGTAGTAGTAGTAGTAGTAGTAGTAGTAGTAGTAGTAGTAGTAGTAGAAAGCAAAACAAAACATCAACTTTGAAAACAAAACACCTTTTAACCAAAATGAAGCCTATCAAGCAGTGAGACATCAAAGTAGATATTAAGAATCGTGAAAATTCCAGGTTTCGATACTATATAGGAACTGTTGTACCACATAAAAGGATGTAACACATTCATTACTGGCTGTCATTTTTAAGCTAACTACACATGCAGGTAGGCTCAGAATATTCTACATGGACTTCTGTCCCGAAATTTTAAATTGTTATGTGTGCCTAAATATCCGCTGGAAATGGACCACGAGACTGCACCTCCTTGTGCGCCGAATATGTGGATACTTCTGCTCAACTAGGGTTTATTTGGGCCTCTGTAAAGTGCAGTATTCTGTGAGCGAGAAATTGATACTGATGGATAGTGACAATGTAGCGAGCTTTCCCAAGTATTTGAGATCAGACAACGTCGCTGCACCACTTCAAAGGTGTGGTGTCTCCGAAACAGCTTGTGTTGAACCAGATGGAAATTGGGTGTTGTCCGCCCGAAAACACTGCACAGCTGGTTGTGCAGTGTTTTCGGGCGGACAACACCCAATTTCCATCTGCTTTGACTACGGTCCCAATGATCGCAGTGAGGAAGGTTCACTTCAGTGTGAATCGCGGTCCACATTGAGATTGCGCGTCGCGATCCAATTATACAACGTGTAGTACAATATTGACCCTCCAATTAGATTGTGTTGAACTTCAGGATAACATGGTAAACTATTACCCCTTTACTGCATTCGACATTTTCTCGCCCCTCAGTGTAAGTCATTGTTCCAGAGTCATACTCTACTGGTCGGTAATACGATGACGATATATCATCGTTTCTCAAATATAGGATATTGTAACATAGCTTTAGACCCAAGTTAGGCGCAATTAATTTTTTGGACACACTGTCCGGACACTTCGTACGCGCCACTCTGCTAATTACACGCGCACTGACGATGTCACCTCGAGTGGTGACGAAACGTTTGCAGTCAACATGCCGAGCTCAGCGAACACTCAGTCCACCAACTGAACAACCTGAGCTACCAACATTTGCTTCCATATCGCATAATATTTCTTGTCGGCCATTCCCAAACCTTAAGTCAAAATTAAAAAGTGTAGAGTGCTTCGGTTGTGACATCCGGCTGTTCAGCCTTATGAGATTTGCTCGACGATCTATAGGAATATTCTTACACTAGCGATCCCCATGTGCTGATTCAGAAAAACCAGGTTACCTAAAGCATTTCGAAATGACACCACACACCTATTGTTGCCGATGCAGCTACCAAATTATGTGAATCGGTCTACGACGAGTTCCTCACTATCGAATTCAAAGGATTAACAAGTGGCTGGTGGTCCTGCAACCACACTGCACTCTGAATTTGCTACGCGCATGCCAAATGGTGCGAGAGTTTATGCAGGGTTGACTGGGCCAGCCCACCATCGTTAAAGATCACGATAATATCGTCCGCATAATCACGATCAACTACTCCTCCGCCAAGCAGAACCCCAACGCCTGCATCGATAGATTCCGCAAGGGAACAATCTATGATGTAATCCAAGACGAAGTTGAACAAAAATGGGGAAATTGGACTAATCTGATGAATGCCGCATGTTGTCAGAAAGACATCCGATAAGTCACCGTTCACCCTGACGTGACCTGTGTTGTTCGAGTAAACGGTACGTAAAATATTCACATATTTCTTGGGAATACTTTCCGCGCAAGTATTTTGAGCAGGGCGAATCGATCGACTGAATCGAACGCACCCTTGAAATCGAGGAACAGAGCTATTGTCGGTCTGCGGTATGCGTGGCGCTGCTCTAGCACCTGCCGTAAAGTAAAAATATGGTCTATACAGCCCCGTCATGGACGGAAATCTGTCTGCTCTCCCCTACTCCAGGATTCTCGTTCCGCAGTGAGGCGGCGAACAAGAATTGAGGCTATTAGTTTTGTTACTACTAGACTAAGACCTTTGTGGTAAACACATTCAGTGACTGCCTTTCTTTTAGATTGACACTGTAGTGGATACCCTCCAGTTAATTTAGATCATCTCCTCCTTCTAGACCTGTTCGGCTAGGTGAGTTCAGTACTTTGTAGTGGATCTTAAGACCATCCTTAGTGCGAGTTCAAAGGAATCCAGAATAACAGCTTGTAAACGATTCAGGGGTTGTGATCGCGTTTCGGATCTCAGGCTCCTGTGGAGGTTCTGATTTAACAAGCATTGATTCAGCTCATTCCATCCGAACAAGAAGAGACCCAGGAGTAGGTTGCAAACTGTACCGCCCTTGTAAGTGTTTCGTCTAACGAGCCAGATTGCACGCCTTATTGTATATCAAGGCTCCAGTGCTGTCTCTAATTGCCTCATTAATGCTTGGTTTTCTGAGACCAGTGGTGCGGATGATTTCGAGGAGCCTGTGGTGTTTACATACTTATCCCGTTTCCTCCATTTCTTTAGCCTGACTGGTCCAGCAGGGTTCCTTGTCAGGACGCAGCCTCTGCTTTAGCTCGCGCCTAATAGTCAGCTTAGTTACATTGTGCTCAGGGCCATCAGAGAGTTTCCTTCTGGATTTCAACAGGTTCATCGATCTCTTGGATATCCTTTGACTACTGTCGTGACGACTGATAGTGTTACAAACAGAAGCTTTCCTAAGGGGCATCACGGCTGAAATCCTATTCCAGTGAAGCTCGATATACTTAGGGTTAGGTTGAAAGCCCGGTACGCAGGGCACGCTGATAAGCTTGCCTTACCGAGTGTAAGCGACAGTTCGCTTGGGAGCCTTGAGTTAACGCGTCTCCACCGGTTACAACCAAACAAGACCTGAACTGGGATACTATTACAGAGAATTAATAACGACATTGTACAATACCTCAGTAATCTGTGCTTCCGAACACAGAACTATCAAACAACGACAACACTCCAAGCTAGTCAGCAAGCTGAGGTACAAGTTCACGCACGATAATCTCATATCAATGTACTGTGGCTTTAACAGGCTTACACATGACCAGTCGGAAAGGGAGGTCTCCGTGAAACGTAGACGTTCGGCCATTGCCTTACACAGACATACCGTGATGGTATTGCGTGTCGATTGCACATGGAGTAACATTTACAATTGTCCTCACGGAAGAGGTGGTTTCATCTAGGTGAACTCTACTCACATTATCTCGCAACATCTTCAGGTCACATGTGGCTGTGAAGAATGTCTTGCTCGCCACTATCCGAATGCCACGGCGAGGGAGTTAAAACGGATCATCACAAACTGAGAACACTAGGCGAATCCACATGAAGCGACAGTTAGGTCTGTCCCGAATTCGGAAATATAGGTTAATGCACGCACGCTTGAATGCAGGTCATCTATGTGTTTAAAGTACAAACTTAAGTAACTTGGCACGGAATACAAACTCCATTGAGAGCCAGATAATAAAGCTCGGTTGGGACAGGAAAAGGCGTTGGGAAAACGGTAAAGGTAATCACAACCATGAGGCAGGCATCGGTAGGAAGGCAGCAGAGGATAGAACATTTGGGAATCTTCTACACCGAGGAATGGGGTAATTTGTCAGATGCTGTTGTAGGCCAACGCTTGGTATGCCTCCCAGTAAACTTTTGGAAAAATGACAGCTTTCCAAGTAGGGTAGGAATCAACGCAGGTATTCCAGAACGAGCTACAGTCTAAGACGGAGCCACGCCACTTGTAACTAATGTCAACGTGATCTTACCTACAGCAATAAGGTAGCCCGCCTATAGTAGTCCTCGGAGTCGGTCCGGTTACTAGCAGTATAGGGATTTTGGCCCGACGCAGTCTGGATATAATTAGCTATATACTGTGCACCAATCAATGACAGCGTTCTATCTTGAAGTTTATCAGTGGGGATGATTTACCTTAGACTCCACCTATGAGCACACTCTTTGAGCAGCAAACGAGTGCAAATTTCGGGCATCTAGTAGCCGTTGGAGTCCAGGAACTTTCAGCTAGATCATTCTTATATCAACTACTTATTTTGACCCATCTTCTGTTATGCACACTGTTTGGTGCTCAGTAGACGCTTCGCCAAAGGTCGTTGTCTTCTGATTTGTGATATGACTGGTCCTTGTTCTGGTTAGTTGTATCGGTTATCCGTACCGTGAGCGGAAACCAAAACACAGAGACCGGGAGTCTTCTGCATGCGCCACTACCAATTCTATTCTCTGTCAATCAAGCACAAGTGCTACAGCTTGCAACTGCTCCGTGACCAGACAGGCGTTTGTCATTTGAACGAATCGCTGGACCTGAGCTCGGGCTGCTGGCAACCGCCTTTCCATATACGCATTCTATCACGAGCTCCTTGCCGAATGTTTTGGTTCCGTCCATTGGGCGTATGATATATCGGCTGCAAGGGGAAATTACAAACATTCCTAACCGTAAAACAGAGTATCAGGAATTTCTAGCTACCTATTTCGGTTTTTATCGCGTGACACCCGATTTTAGGCTGCACGTACCCACATCTGTTGAAGCTCAGCAATAATGACATACTGGCAATCTGCCGTCTTATGATGGCGGGCCAAAACATCCGTGTATAGACCTTTGAAACTTTTTTGTTTACACGTTCTCCACTTTTGGAATATCCTTCTGAAACTTGTTGTTCAGGCTCCAACACTAACCGTATGCAAAGTTTGAGTTGATGGTGCATCTGTTTCCTCATTCAACCCACATAAACACCAGCGAACCAAAACGTGAAGCCTACTCTAGTTTGGTTAGTACTGAACAGGGTTACAGCCTTAGTCAGCAAGTTCATGGTTGTTTTTTTGCATTTGCAGCCTTCTGACTGACCATCCGGCAGGAAATGTAGGCCTTTGGTTTACGCACTTGCGCTATGTCATTCAATACCAACCATACACAAGTGCGAGCCAACACCTTCACAGGTGGGAAGATGGAAGGGTTCTGCTATTAGATTTTTGCCAAGAGAACATCTACCACAAACACTATGGGTGTTATGATGAAATCAGTCCTGTGATTTTGAAGGCGGACAGCAACTGTTTCGGTACCTCAGTAGCTGTTTAATTCTATTATCTTCCCATACTCATTACAGGTTTTCATCAACGTTCTAATGGGTAGCATATACTTAGGCAGTGCGTTGCCCAACTTTCAATACTTCATGAACGCTACGGCTTCTGCAAGGGAAGTTTACGGGACAATTGAAAGGGTGAGTCAATTAGTCACTTGTCTGCAATCCTTAATCACTGATTGTTCTTTACTGTTCTGCGTTGTCGCATCTACTCAGCGCAGGAGGCGCGAGTGCTCAGCGTGTTGTGCAAGTTGTTCATCTGTCCTCTGCAGCATCGCTTAATGCGAACACCACAACTCACTTGCTGGGAGATGAGCGAGAATTATATTTGGAAGCGTTCCTTGTCCTTTTGATCGGTTTGACAGTAATAATAGGGTATATGATTAGTTCTCTTTTTTCGGAGCAAACTAATCTTCGGTGTTACGCACTCACTCAACTCGGCGCTCAGCGACCTTCTTTAGGCGGGGATAATAGAACTGGAAAGAAGAGATTACCTACCGACACCTTTAACTCAATACCCCTAAGATTCACTGGCAACACTTATCAAAACGACTAAATGATTCGTTGGTGGTTTTGTGCAAAGCACTTTATATCTGAATGAACTACCACAAGCAACTTCATTTCAGGCAAACCCATTGATTCGTCTTCGCCTAACACAAGCATTTCGCGTTCCGCTTACCTTGAGCGAAACCCGATCACCGGGCATCTCATATGCTCACCTGTATTCATTATAAAGGACTATTATAAAATCCACAGCTCCGGACCGCGTGAACATTTTCCCCTTTGTTAAAGGAACCCACTGATGATACGCACTTCCCTATTTGCCAAATATTCCCGACAGCACACTGTTTCACCCTTTTGTGGGTACCGGTTACGGGGAAGGTAGTTAATAAACTCTGCATAACAAATAAGCATAACCAGACGATCAGTAGTAGCGCAAACCAGGAGATTGCGACTTGAAGTCTAAACGGCACGAATGCTCCACCTAATCGTTCAAACAAATACAGGCAGCAACCAGGGATAACATTTGCTCGAGTTAGCTGTTGAAGTGTTGATTATTTCTCAGGGCTGTGTGATTGGATAAATTGATGATCAGCATTCACTGGTAACCTGTTTACTGATACACACCGAGGATGCCTCCTCAATTGGTATAGAATGGTCTGCAATCCACGTACCAAGCTCCGTGGACTAATCAACACTTCAGCCGCAGATAGCTCAAGGTTTTCCGAGATTTCTTAGGTACCTGACAAGAATACAAGTGGACGCGAGAACCATTTATCTGCAGTAATACGCTCAGTTGCTTTTCTTATTTGCCAGAGGTATCAATTTATTGCAAATCGCGCTTTAGGCTACTCGATCTTGTTCGCACCCGTTCAGTCACCACCAAACATGTTTTTTTTGTTTCCTTATTTCAGGAGCCACCAATCGATAAGGATGCTGATGGAGTGCGATTGCCTAATTTCGTCGGCAATATTAACTTCATTGGTGTAAGCTTCTCCTACCCATCACGCCCCGACGTCCCTGTAAGTCTGCTAAGCAAATTATTACCACTGATGTAAGGTAGGGTAGTCAACATATACGAACTTACAAAATTAGCAAGGGTCGACTAGTATTACTGTTCATATTTTTCACTAACCGTAAACTCAGTTTGATTGGCACACTGTTTCTGAAGCTCCGGTTTACTCTTCCCAACACTTATTCCTACTACACTTAGGCATAGCCATATTACATCTAACTCTCGCTCGCCCTTCACAGCCGGCGGCGTATTTCCCTCTGGCAATTGACACCAATGCGTGAGACAGAGCGATAGGCCGCTTAAAAAAGCATGGTCAGCCAGTGAAACTTGGGATAGCTCTAACGACGCACGAAATGTTAATCTGAAATTTTGGGTACCGCTTTAACTAACACAAATGTTTAGTTCTGCTTCATTTCGGCCTTTCTGCGAAAGATTATTTGCTGAGATTTGCTAGGATAGAGGCCTAACTACGTAGCTCTGAACTGGCATCTGCCATTTATAGTTATTTCTGTGGTATTGTATGAATTAGTAGGAATACAAATTGACTCAGCTTGGACTTTTCTCAAGCGCAGTGCTGGCGTCAACGCAGACGTGGTGACGCACCGTGGCAGTAAGTATAAATCGTATTAGCCAAATCACAGTTGCACTAGCTATCTCAGTACAGTAAAACAAGAGCAATAAGATATTGTTCAGAAGAAATCACCATATCCGGCACAGGCTAAATTAAGTTCCAGGTTGCTGCACTTACCGTGTACTTTGTTCTTCAGCTGCTCAAAGCTTTGTGCCTGTTCCGGTGGAGTTTCCTACAGTTCTCTGCACACAGCGTGCTTTTCTGTGATGGACCCGGGCTACGAATCGTTAGAATTCCTCAAAAATTCCGAATTATTATCCGATATATATAAAAATTGATCATACCGTCTGCTATGTACAGACTCATCCGGGAACCGAGGTAGAGGAGGATTATTCCACGATAAGATCGGAGAATATTACCACTGTGATTAACAACTTTAACAAATGCATAGCACGACGTGCTTGTCCTACGCGCACGCTTCTTGCACAAGTTTGCAGGGTTGTATCCAACATTTGTCTGGGGTGCGTTCTTGTACTTTATAAGGAAGTTGTCAACTCATTTGTCTAGCTCAGTAGACGTTGTTTGATTGAGCGAAGTAAACTGCGCTTTTGAGAATTCGCAAAAGATTCTCGGCAGCAAATCTCGACTGTGGGTGCCTTTGTGCAGTATAAAGGTGGCGAAAATCCACTCCTTTAAGCTATTCGTTAGCATTTTTAACACTTAGTCAATTCCACTATCTGTGACCGACACACGGTACTCCTTCGTCACTAAACGTTTTATGCAGAACCGTGTTCGTGAAATGGTATGTCACATAAGTGGCCAAATACCATTCTGACCAGCGTGAAAAGGAATCATTTATGATCGAAGCATGGTACATATACACAAACTGACCACATTGGTTTGTTAGTGACCGAGCTCTTTACATACTTTCCACTGAATCCTAGCTTCTATTATGATAGATTTGGTCGCGCTATGTGTTCGTTTCCTGTTGAGAGGCCATGGAAGCAACGGAAGTTCCGTTTCATGCGACATAGCGTAATATTGAACCACTTATCCACCGCCTCAAAGGTGCTTGGCGCCGCATATATTTATCGTACAGTTCGCACTCAAGGGTATGCAGTCTATATTGAACAGCACTCCTTCGCCAGCCCCTATTCACCGTGAATAATAAGGAACCTGAGAGTCTTTACTAGCTAAATTTGTAACAGTTTTGCATACTCCTCTCTGTTTCTAACTCGTACGGGCGGACTGCGCAATGAGTTTCTTCCCACGTGTCACAGCTAACCTACAGGTGTGATTTTATCAAAATTCAATAACCGGCTTGCAGAAATTCCACCCTTACGTTCACTTCAGCTTCCCAAACAAAGCAGCCATTGTGTCATTTATTCTTTCATTAGATTAACTTTGTGCGACCCCGATAGCTATTAATAGTGCGCTGCAGCATTACCTTTTAGCCATACAAATCAATTTGGAACCCATTTCATTGAGCTTCATTTAGAATGACTTGTATTAGCTAGTCATCTTTCTTTGAATGAAGTTTGTTACTGATTTCTATTCCGTAGTATTGATGTTCCTCGGTATGTTTACTGTGGATTTACCTCGCATATGCTACCCTGAGCAATTGTTTCTTCAGCAGCATCCGCTTTTTGTCCGCTTCTACCTATCCTCGATCATCATTATTTGTGGCCTTCTAATGGGATACATGCAGCCCTACCCGTTTGGCCTTCAAACAGGCCATTTGTGCAAGGGATGCCCTTGACCGTTGTTGATTGGCAGGCCTAAAAGCTGGGAGTGTGTTATAACACACACTGGTTAAAAGTTGGGACTAGTCTCTGCAAGTCTTTCCATACCACACTCCACTTTATATTAATTAAAGGTCCATCCCACTAACAATCTATGGATATTTGACATAAATGCAGAACATTATACTCTCCTTTCGACCGGTGGCCGGGTAGTCTGCACACCTGGTTCGCAATCACAGAGTCCTTGGTTCGAATTCGCGTAGGAGTGAGCCTCCTCGCGATATACTCAGCCCGCGCGACTGCTAGTGGTCGATCGGCAGTGAAGCGCTGTTACGGCTTACAGCTGACGCACATTAGTATACTCTCCTGAATGAGTTGGCGAAGTGATAATCCCCCGGATACTTATTGCTTCCTTTTTTATTCCCAGATTCTCGTTGACTTCAATTTAAAACTGGAGAGCGGAAAGACGGTGGCTCTAGTTGGTCCGAGTGGATCTGGAAAAAGTACGATTGTGCACATGCTTCAGCGTTTCTACGATCCACTTGAGGGTCAGGTGAGTCAATTGTTAAGTAGACGCTATTACCACATTTCTGTGCCACATTGATTCACTGGTGTAGAATTTTGATGATTACGAGGTCTCGAAGTTAGGTCTTACGCTCATGGTTACAATGTACTTTGTACACTTGTTGAAATGTAAACACGCAGGGAAATGGATTGTTTTCGGTTTTAGCTCGCCTAAAAATTTTTGTGGACTTTTGCTTCAGCGCGGTTATTGTTCTCCTTACTCATTAATGCTTTGCCTGCTTTGATGTTTCTTTCCTGGCTAATGTATTTGTTGCATTGTCCAGAAGTTCCTTTGCATCGATTGCACACGTGCAGCAAGTAAGCGATTACTACCAGTACTTAGTTTCTCTAAATATGCTGAAACCCACTAAGCCGGTGCGCTACTCTCAAAATGTCCGCTAACCGCCGTTCCCTTAAGCTTTCATATAGTAAAATTTGAGATAAGATTGTTCATGAATTACGCATCATCTTAAGCTCTGTTCAAACCAAGCCTATTCCTATCGCTCAGATACTGATAGAAGGTGTCGACATCCGGTCGCTTGCCCTCAAAGACTACCGGGCTCAGTTGGGCTCCGTACAACAAGAACCTGTTCTATTTGAGGGTACAATCGCAGACAACATAAGGATGGGCAAGTTGGACGCCACGCAAGCGGAAATCGAAGAGGCGGCAAGACTGGCGAATGCACATGAGTTCATCCTCCAACAGCCAGAAGTGAGTGCTTTATAACAACTCAATATCATTGCATATTGATGGTATTTTGCAACAGTTTTACCGGCCGAAAGCTTATTCTCGGGTCAATCATGCCATGTTCTCCAAATTATCTCGTGAATATCCCCCCATCTAACCGGCGATGCGAATTCCTCTTTGCGCACTGTTAGCCTGAAGCATTTGATATTTGGTTTGCTTACCTAAATGTGCACGCATTCAGCACTGTGTATTGCGTTAAGCGTTAGTGGTTCCGCTACTTTAGCTATCACAGGGCGCAGTCAGATAACCGAGTTAGGAGTCCTTAGTCACTGATCAGCTCTCCTTATTTATATCAAATTTCCATGCGCTCTGGTGTTATTTCTTCTCTCCTAACTATACGAACTTATGCTTGCTAAGATAGATACAAACTGAACGATGAACTACAGCAGCGAAGGTGGCTTTGAACACTTCAACAAACCAATTCGGAGTCACGGTTCGTCAGCTGGCTGCTCTCACAATAACTGACACTTGGGAGGCGCCCGTCTCCGAATGGTTCCTTGGGCTCATTTTGACAGTCATCCTAGGGGTCGTACTGATAGATTAGATAGACTGTGCGTTGATTTGCCACGCCGAGTGGCTCAGTTGCGGACCCTCCGTCCATAATCCAAGTGATATATTCACTGCATGATTATAAGTAGCTTCATTTGGGGACAGTGGCCTTCAAACAACTCAGATGCCTGGTGCGACAAGCTTTTGTTCTGATCCATGTGCACAATTCAACTCTTAGCAGTCACGATTGCTGCGAATTGCTCGCTCAGCGTTACAATCGGGGATATTTTAGGGCGCCTGTTTTTCTTAGCCATGCAGGCATTTGTGATATAGGTTGGATGAAATTTAATTGATCAGCAGACGTAGCCACAATAGCCATTCCATTCATTGTCCAACCACGGTCTGCTCATGCCTCAGGTGGCGATTTCCAGTGCAATGAATTTCTATCCCTCTGACTTAATGGTATGCTTGTGTATCACCGTCGCAACGTGACTAGTCCTTAACGTGGTGCTACAGTTTGCGTACCTCCATGACCCATTGGGATATACTGGGTGACGCTTACGGGCACCCAGAGAGCTACTCCTACCAGGTTGGTCAGTGGTGAGGTCAGACAAACTCAGTCTCCTGGTCCTCCAGGTTGGAGGTTTGAAATGGGATGGCGTCCATTTCGGTAAAACTAAATCCTTGCCACCTCCCCGCTGCCTTGCGGACAGGCTTTTGAGCCAAATGCTTTAGTTAGAGACACTAATCGTCCTTTCGTCTAGGTCTGAGTGCGCTGGCACTATCCCAGTCCACCTACCACCATGACTTTTTCTTTAAACACAAACTTCATCCTGCATCGGCCGTCGCGCAGATTATCAAGGGTTGCCTTATCTGCTGCATACAGCAGGGCGGCTAAGCGAAAACATACTACTACTGGCGCCTCCCCTCTTTCTTTTCCACCTGTTTCTCTTACACCCATCCCGACCGCATTACTAAACTTCGTTCTATAATTCCCAGCTTAATTGACAGCAACCGAAGTGCCACTGGAGTAGACCCCTCTGCAGCCACCTTCTCCCGATACCCATCGGACGCCTATCGGCAACAGTCCCTTATTAGGCCACGCTGTCCCGTTTCCATGGCAACGTTCAACGTTCGCACTTTAAGACAAATAGGTCAACAGGCTGCACTCTCACTCACCTTGGACACACTGGGTATTGATGTCCGTTGTGTGTCCGAAACTAGGGCCAATGACCCTAATGGGGTTGTTGAATTAACTGCACCCGGCTTATCCTCTCGTTATTGGTTGCACGCATCCGGAGACACCGATGCAGCATTCACGGGTCAAGCTGGTGTAGGTATCATTCTGAGCTCCAAGGCTGAGCTATCGTTGGTTGATTGGATTTCGATGAACAGTCGTTTATGTGCGGCCCGTTTGACGACATCAGCTAGGGTTGATTCATGAATTAGTACAAAACGCTGTTTGTTTGTGATTTCTGCTTATGTTCCCACCGACTGCAGTTCTAATGCTGTCAAGGATACATTCTGTCACGAACTGAACGCGCTAGTACGCAGTGCTGCCAGTTCAGATATTATATTACTTGCAGGGGATGTGACCGCACAAGTAGTGCGTCTGAGCTCTTCGGAAGCTCAGCTGCGTGGTAACTATGGACGTAACTCCGAACGGACTGACAACGGCGAGCAGCTGCTGCAACTGTGTGCGGCGTACCAGTAGTTTCTTAGTAGCAATACTTTTAGACACAGTGGGCACCGAAGTGCCACTTGGCGTCCTCCTATAGCTGTCCAGCGATGGACCCAAATTGACCATATAGGCATAAGTTACAGGTGGCGTGGTTCCGTCCTGGATTGCCACTCGTACTGTAGTACCTGTGTCGACTTTGATCACGCCTTGGTACGCTGTCGTTTCTCCATGAACTTTACCGGGAGGCGCACCAAGCGTCTCCTCTGATTGGCATCTGAGAAATTGCCTCAGCCCTCGGTTAGGCAGGCCTATCAGGAGGCACTGCGCACCGAAATTTCCCTGTTTCGTTCTAATGACACTGAGCTTCAGTGGAATAGGATCTCGGCCGCCATGTATGACGCAGGAGCATCTGCTTGTGGCACTACTAATGGTTACCGCACCAGTCACTGGATATCCAAGAGGTCGGTGAACTTTTTGGAATCTAGAAGACACCTCCCGGCTGGCTCTGAACACAGTGTGACCAGACGGGCTATTAGGCGTGAAGTAAAGCAGAGCGTACGTGCTGACAAGGAAGCCTGGTGGACCAGTAGGGCTCAAGAAATGGAGGAGGCAGAAGGAGTAGGCAATTACCGCAAGCTCTTCCAGCTGATCCGCACCACTGGTCCCAGGGAACGAGGCGTTAGTGAGACAATCTGAGACAGCGCGGGTGCACTGATAAACAATAAGGAGTGTCGTATGGCTCGTTGGGCGGAACACTTACAAGATCAATTCAGCTGGCCCTCTGTTCCCGGACCTCTTCCTAATCAGGTGATGCATGAGGAGCCATGGACGGTGAGTTTAGAGCTTCCCTCGGAGGTCGAGGTCCGAAACGCGATCACAGCCCTCAGTCGTTTTTGTGCCTTTGGCCGGGATTCTCTCCCAGCTGCAAAGTTAAGGATGGGAGTGAATTCCTTTGCAATATACTGACCTCCCCGTTCAAATGTATCTGGAAGGAAGAGTGTGTCGCGGCTAATTGGAGCGAATCGATTATAGTGGCAATCTATGGTTTTAAGAGTAGCCATAATATCCGGAAGGACACAGCAGAGCACGAGCAAACACCGGGATCCCGGGGCATCTGACATCTGCTTATATATCAAATACTTCTCGAGAGTATGCAACCCATCCAAGAAACGATTAGTCTCTGACCCTTTATTGGTCGGCGTAAACTCATTTGCTTCATCCATCCAATCTAAGTCACCTAGATGCTCTCATGCATGTACACAAATGCCAAATGTCTACTCAGCAAATTAGCTGAATTAAGACTTCGACACGCGTCTGCAGCTTGGGATCTCATTGCTGTTGCCGAAACGTGGTTACACTGCGAGATAACGGACGCTGAAATTGCGCTAACAGGCGTGTCCCTTGTCCGGAAGGACCGAACCAGCACAGTTAGAGGAGTAGCCCTTTACTTTCGTAACAACATGCAATGCGAACGCATAAGAGATTCGGAAACCGACGTACCTGGCGCCATTTGGTGTAATTTCCGGCTGAGAGGAAACGATCTTGGCCTATTGGTTGTTGTTTACCGCCCACCATCGTCTACTCCTGAGATGGACTGCAATTTGATGACTGCGTTGAGGCAAGTGATAAAGAGGAAGTACAGTCACATTCTAGTCACCGGTGGCTTCAACTTATATGCCCTCGAATCACTGGCCACACCAGGAGAGCAATTCAATGCAGATTTGCAAGATTTAGTTTCAGACTTCCCGCTTTATGGCCACATCACTACGCCCACCACATTCAGGAGAACTGACAGACCATCCATGTTGGACCGAATATTCACCAATGAAGGATTGATGGTCAAGATAGTGATAATCAATACTCCTTTGAGCCGCAGTGATCATGCGACGCTAGTGTTTCATTGCATGTGCTACGCGGATTATCCTAAAGAGCATGCCGAGGAATATCATGTCGTAACCAACTATGACAACCTGTCCGACCTCATTGATGCAATCAGCTAGTGGTTCTTAGCTGAATTAGCCCCTTAGGTGGCCTGCGGAGAATTCGTCAACATAAGTACCAAGCTCGTGACAAGGACATCTGAAACCAAACTCTACCGGCCTAAAAGGATGAAGTCTTTCGTAAGTAGCAGGACACGTAAGTGCATGGCATTAAGGGACTTGGCTTGGCCCACCTATATAGCCTCCTCGAACGACCATACCTGGGATGTCTACACAATACAAAGGAACCACTGTGTCAAACTCGTCCGCGAGGATAAACTGGAGAACCAACAAGGTGTAGTGGAAAAGTTTTGCTCCAATTCCAAACTGCTATGCAGACACGTAAACAATTTGATTGAGCAAGCTATACGACCCATCATCGCTTCGTTTGATTTTTATTGTCGTTATATTGATGATACGTTTATAATCTGCGATTCAAACACCAATGTTTCCAACATGTTAAATCAGTTAAACGGTGTTCATTCATTGTTGAAGTTTGCTTTCGAAACCGAGAGAGATAGTAAGCTAGCCTTATTGGACGTGTTGGTAAGCTGAAGAAATGATGGTTCATTGGAAAGAAGTGTATTCCGGAAGACCACATGGGTAGGCCAATATACACATTTTCTGAGCTTTGTACCCTTGAGGCACAAACGTAATCTTGTTCGCTGTTTGTATTTTTGTGCAACGAAAATTTGCAGCCAAGAGACGCTAGATGCCGAGAAGATCCGTATTCTGAAAACGCTTCAAGATAACGGTTATGCGACACCATTCATCAAAAAGTATGCAGTGATCCGCGATAGCCGTGAAGTGATTACTACTGTCCCTAAGAAGGACGTGTTTCTATCAGTTCCCTTTAAAGGCGATGTTGCCTTTGATCTGTTGACCGGAAGAGTTTCCACAGCAGTGGCTCGAACCTTCCCGGCCGCATGCCCACACGTCCTTGCGGAAACAGCTCCCATTATAGTCCAACGCATTAAAGACAGACTTCCGGTTCAGTCCCAATCTTACATCTTATATCAGTTTACCTGCGCCTGTGGTGCGAGGTACGTGGGACACACAACCAGGCGTCTGTCTAAACGCATTGCGGAACACTGCCCAGTGGCTTTGCGGAAAGGCATCGTCAGTCGCCCCCACAGTTCCATCCTGGAACCTCTGGTGGAAAGCGGACACCGAATTAGGACCGCTGATGTCTTCCAAGTACTTTATGTAGCACAACCACGGTACACTAAACGTCTTAGAAAGCAAATCTTACCGACGGCCGAAGCGATTGCGATTAGAATATTTCAACCGGAATTATGCAAACAGAAGGCTTTGCTGCATGGGCTTCTTCTACCTTGGCCCTGGTTAGCTCACCAACTTTTGTCACTCCTTGCGCCTACAGTGGTCGGATGATGCACTTGCCATTCCACCCATCAACTAGCACGTGCTTCGTCACATGTGTTATTAGTCGACTTCAATCATCAAGACTTTTGAGTTTCTGTTTGTCATGATTCCACTATTCCCACCACTTTGGCTTCATCAGCCATTTGCTTTGTGCCTTTCCATTTTACAATCTCAAATGCCTGAGGAGATTTGTCGAAAAGAGTACTCTTCGCAAAATTTTGTGGTTGTATCTTGTATTCCTTCGTCTTTCCACATGCATTGCATTAACTCAATTTTTAGATGAGTCTCGATTTCAGCTAATCTATAAACGTTCTGTTATTCTGCCACATTTAAGGCCTACGACACCGTTATTGGTGAGAGGGGTGGCGGTATGTCCGGTGGCCAAAAGCAACGAATTGCAATCGCACGTGCCTTAATTCGCCAACCAAAATTATTGTTATTAGACGAAGCCACATCAGCACTGGATACCAAATCTGAAAGGATTGTACAAGAAGCTCTGGAAAAAGCCTCTGTCGGTCGAACCACTGTAGTGGTTGCTCATCGCTTGACCACCGTCAGAAATGCGGATCTGATCATTGTGTTGGAGAGAGGAGTGGTTCGCGAGTCGGGCACACACGAGCAGCTTGTCGCCATGAATGGTTTATACGCTGCCATGCTTCGAAACCAGGTTGGTACTGTTTCCTTTACTAATTGGACTTTGTAAGTGTTTAATGTGGCCGCTGTTGGGACGAGATGCCCACTTATGTCTAATCAAAATTTAGAACACAAACTCTCATTTGTGTACTTGACATCATTAGTTTATCCACTTATTTTTAGACGATATTATATCATGATCGAACTTCATTCTGAGACATCAGTTATTCCGTATGTTTCGAGTATGGATATCACCGTGTGATTTAACGCCCAGTAGTCAGTGACCAGTTATGTATTGATGATAACAACCGAATCTTAACATGCCCTGTCGGATTATCGCTGCTGGGCTCCCGAAGACAAACCAAAATGCAACCGTACACAACAAGCAACCATAAATGACGAAATTACCGATCAAAAAGTTGTGTCGCTTAACCATTCATACGTGGATTTGTATACGTTGCAAAATTAGTGTCTTCGGTTTTACCCAGCAAAACGCGTTTATAAATAAATAGGTACTGTTTTATTCCTAACTATGCTTTCTGGTTTTTTGGTGTTCGTAAAGGTCATGTGTGCTACATTATGTCATGTAATGCGGCAAGCGCATTGTGGACACTATCCATGATTAAACCGATTGTAGAGGATAACTTAAAGGTTGGGAGGGAGTTCCATTTATGACGAACTCGTAGGGTGAAGAAAGTCCATCTACACTCCAGCAGACCGTATTACTCTCCCAGTTTTAGACTGTGGCGTCTCAAGATGTTGTAATGATTGCGCTTTAGTTGGCGACAATGTGAGTGATTAAGGTGGCTTACAATTTCTTAACACATGAGAAAGTCGGAAAGCGCATTCAAATAATGTCTGCTGATAGTCCCTAGCACTGTTCGATTGGCAAGCGGTAAATCCCGTGACGCTTCTAGGGTCTCGGTGTAGCAGAAACTTCAAAAGTGCAAGATCCTGCTCGCGCGATGTATGCTATCCTTGAAGTGCATATTCCACGTGAAGACGTCTGTATGCCTGAATCATTTGGGATAAAATTGATGAGCCAAATTGACCAAAAAATCTCCTTGAAAGTCTCATGTTTTAGAAACGTTGCTTCTACTCAGCACTGGTCCGAGCAGCCGAGATGATGATAAAAGTGAGCATCCCATGCTGCGTTTCAAATCATCTTGCATCTACGTATGCCACTTCACACTAACGAGGTCATGTTGCCTTAACAGATACTGTTAGTTTCCTACGCACCAACAACCAGGGTGCTACACTTGATGACGAAACGTTTCCAAGCACTACCCAATGCATCATCGGTTGGTTGTTTCAACCAGTCGAGCTAAGGTATCGCAGCGTGTTATGGTCCGCGTCGTTTGGGCATTCTCCTTGGAGCATTCTGCATAGCAGATATACATGGACAGCAAGATTTCGTGACCATTGCAGCCTAGAGGAGTGTCAATTATCATCCTATCGATCACGAGTTCTTTATCAGTGAATAGCGTGTCTAGTATAGGTGGCTTGTTCGCTTCCCTGGACCTGGTGGATGCAATCAAGTGTCCATGAGGCCAAAACTCGAAAACAACATCTTGCAGATCAGCGTTAAATTTTCCTCCCATGGCATCTTCAGATTTCAGTGCCTGTGAGTTAAAACCATTCACCATTAAAATGTTGCTTTGCTTCCTATTTATCACACGGTTCAACGCAACCACCAAGTCAAAGTCTATCTCAGGTGTAGAAGATGGGCGCGCTGAACAATGACCGCACAGCAAATCCCGTTTCCACTCAGCCTTAAGTGACACCGGATGGAATCTAGCACTTCGGCTTCCGAATCCCTTATGAATTCGCATTATACGTCGCTGAAGAATATACAGATCTGTTTCATCATCTTTTAGGACTCGATTATTCTGGAAAACGTACCTACTTGTTAGCGCGATCTCAGTAGCCACTATTTTGCAGCGCAAACATGTTTGGTGGTGGGGATAATGCACACTGAAGTCGCAGTTCGGCTAAATTGCTAAGTGAGCCCTTGGCAATCTTTTACCTCTGGTACAGTTTCCAGGAAGCTGGATGATTATTAGTAGCGGTGGATGAAGCACGTGAGTTTACACCAAATGATATAGGGTCTGTGGTCAATTTTTTTCATCAAATGGAGATGCACAATGTCGCAGCAACTCCTAATAAGGTGATAACTTACTTACATTTAAAATTACGTAGTGTTATTGCTGCTCAAGGATTGTGGCTACGGGCTTAAGTAAATGGGTTTATGAAACTTCGTGGTGAATAGGCTGAGTTCTCCTCGGTACTATTTTGTCAGGGAATTGGTCTGGTGTACGTAGCTAGACATCAGCTGTCTTCAACTGCAGTTCTGAAGATAACCTGTGGAACTCACGCCACTTATGTGGGCTGTTCGATATCCGTTGTCGGGATTGAACAACCTGTTTCAGTATCTCGAAACCGCTTCATTTATAAGGAGAAATAGGTGGGCTAGATATCGATAGAAATATGATAACATCCATTGAAAGAGTTTCATATATCTGTACTTTTCGTGGTCCTGCATTCTGGCTTCATCATCATTAGACGTTGACAACGAATATAAGAAGTTTCTTCAAACTTACTCAGGTGAGGTCTGTTCCAGAATGAGAGGCCGAACTACCCGATGAGCTGATCTGACGGTGTTGAAGAACAAGGGTTCGCGTAGTATGCATAAGTCTCAAGTGGACGGTTGTATAAGCGCGCGTTACGTCGGACCGGAGATTGTGTCCGATTTCATTTGCCACCTGGTCCACCTTGAACAACAAGAACAAATAAACACTCTTTAAGCCAATGTTAGCACCCGTATTTCCGTGGATCTGAATGAACTTCTCATGATATCCATTTGACAATAAAATATTCTGCGACAGTTCTTCAACTTTCCATATTCTTTTGGCTCTGATGAAGAGAGTTTTCACTTGGCTGTATTTGTATGCTACTGGGGTGAAGCTGAAAAATTGAAGGTAATTTACACTCCAGATCGATTTTCGTTGAACAGTGCATTGCAGTTTTCTCTTAGCCATTGTCTTAATGAGTGTATCTAGAATAGCAGGCTATCGATTTGTTCCATTTCACTGGATACCGATAGACCAGGGTGAAAGGAATTAAGACCGGTCACCAGATTCGTAAAATGTTTGCAGCTGGTAAAGACTAGCCGCCACGTAGCCTTAAGGATCACAAGCCTATTTTCTAATTTGTGGGGGTGGGTTCGAGCTTGCGTAAGGACCGGACGACTTTCGCAGTTTCCTTAGCCCACGTGCGATTGGTAATGGTTGCGCGGCAGCGAAGCGTCGGTACTGCGTACCAGCGTACTGTTGCTGCCTACATGCCCACTGTAAAACTTCGATTGACTCATGATTACAAAATTACCTTTTTATTAAGCCATGGAAGATGCCTGCTAAAACTGATCCCAGAAGGCTGTTTTTGGTGACACCGTCGACTTGTTTATCTACAGTCCATTCAAACAAAAACCGCATGTTTTCTCTACACCACTGAATCAAATCCAACAAACAACCCAAAGGCAGGCCTACAGACATGTTATGATTCCGGATGAAATCCCATAAATTATTAATGAACGTTTGTGTACATGGATTCCACATGTAATGAGTAAACGAGCTCGGTACTCAGTGACAATCGTTCGTGTACCGATTAGCTTAGAGGAGCCTTGCAAGCAATACTTGGCCAGGAGCTGGTGCAATGTTTCCCCACCCGTTGACCTTCGCTGCATGGAACATCTGGGAAGGTGCATACACCGGAGTGTTTATACCGAGAACAATATACCAACATGAGAATGACATCATGTTCTACACGAATACCAGCGTTAGCCGAAGCCGTCGCTGCTCACTATAGTGAACGGAGTTCCGATGTCTAATAAGTCGCGTTATACGAGTGGGTTTGGCCTTAATACCGCTCTGATCAGAAACGGTGTTTACTGGTTCAGATCTTTCACCAGTCTCTCTTACTTAATATGTTTTGCACTGATGAATGTTGGTGCACACGACTGTTAGAACTTCACATTTTCGTCTGACCTTCAGCTGTATTTGGAACGCCGTGACTGATCGCGCTTGTGACTTACCGGATACAGTTGGCAACGTCGCTAAGATTTGCGTTTTGCCCTTATGTTTCATTTGTATCAGATAAGTCTAACTAGGTCAGTATTTGGAGATGTTGTATGGGGATTGCTGCGCAAGTGGCTTGACGTTTGGAGGATAGCACTTCTGGTGGCTGATAGGTATTCCTGGTGCCCCTGAGGGCGTTTTCGAGGTTATACTTGATAAGTGGTTTGAGCAGTTAGAACCGGGCACGATTAAGTCACTAAAAGCGACAGACTGGTATGGGAATGCCAAGAACGCTGACACTGAAACACTACGCGAACACCTAGTCTCTATCTTTGGTTTGGTTTTGTGGTGGAATAGGTTTCGTTTTGTTCGGGCCATGATGTCGCTCCCTCTAAGGAAGCATCTTTTGCACCCAAAAGTGCGATTGCAGCCGCCAAACGTTTGTACTTTCACAACGCCTTAATACATACTGCATCAGTGGAACATCACACACGTGGTAGCGAACCAAAGTGGTTTGTTGAACTATTGTACCACATTACTTCAGCTGTTGTGAACCTGGCACATTTCGAGAGGAAATGACTGGAACTATGAGAGCGTTTCAGTTCTACTTTAACCATTTCACCACACGCAGCAAATCCACACATAACTTTTTGGTCAAACCATATTTGTGTTCACCAATGTTGACCCAACGCTATGAATCGGTTTACTAGTTGACCGGGTGATTCATCGATAGTCCACCTCAAATAAGCGCCTTTGAGATCAGTGTGAAATTTGCGACTGTGAATACCGGTTGCGTGTACCGGTGGGGCGCGTTGCGCAACCATGCGCAGCATGATCACAAAATGGACTCCGAAGGGAGGTTAGCTGGGTCTGTTTGCCACTCCCAGTTTCGTTTGGTATCGACTGAAATATACTGGGCGTGAGAGAGAGAGCAAAGTACACTGTCGATGTCCCCACTGTGGTAAATAAATAAATATTTTATTCTCGACAAAACGAGGCACGCCTTTCGTGCATGATCAGCATAGTGCAATATTGTACATGATAGCATGATTAGCAGGACGGAGAGCAGGAGTAGCACAAACATAGTCAGTAGTGTGGACCCACATGGCCCAAAACTTGAATGTAATCTATCCTCACGGAATGCGAGATGTAAAGACTAGAATTTGATCATTAATGTGGAGTATGTTGGTGAGGAACTAGCTCGATGAGGCTGCGTACACAGTGCGGGTCCGGTGAGTGAAGCATGAGGAAAAAGCTTCATGTCACTGATCAGATATTTAGGCGTAGTTGTACGAGAGCAGATATATGCACAAAATTTGTGAAATTTGGTATCGGTCAACTTACCAATGCGTGTTTAGGGCAGTGGCTTTATTGAATGGCGAGTCACAATGTTATTAAACAGACGAATGATAACTTGTTCGAACGCCGTCGAAATGTTCCATCGAAGGGTCCTAAATCGAAGCGGGTGGCTGGATAGAAGCAATGTTAGGGACATGAATCTTAGTGAATCACACCCGGAAAAGCTACTAATTTAGATGAATGCTAGATACGCGGTTTTTTCAGAGAGAATGGCTTTACACAATGCAGCTCATAAACGTACGATGCACGGATGTAGATCCACACTTGTACGACTACGTGTGTCAGAATAAACCCGAAAAAGCGCGAAATGCAACCATCATGTGCTAACCTAGGAAATTATTTTCCACTCCAAAGGTTGCACGTTTTTTAACAATTTTTCTGTGACACTGATTGCCCATCAGGGTATCTTTTTGCACACCCTGCAGTTTGTTACGAAGGAGTCCCTCGAGTTTTTCTCGTTTCCACTTTTTTTGTTGCCTAGTAACTTGGGATAAAAGACACTCAGCCATCCCTACTTTGTTTCGCATTTCGGAAGCCTTTACGAGAAGTAAACCGCGCATTTATGAATGCAGATGGCAATTTTTGTTTTTGAACGCAATTCACTCGACGGAATGCTGTGGAATGCTTGCTACAATTGTTAAACGCGTCATGTGCCGATTCGGAAACCGTTGCTAGATGTGGTGTTCTTTGTGGTACGCTGGTACGCTGAACCAGACAACTAACTGGTTTGTATCGTCTTCTTGTTTTTAGTTCCTTTTCTAGGCATTTTCTCTAATATTTGTTGCGGATCTTTAAAGCTGGTATCTCAAGGTCAACACTTGAAGAAACAGCGCACTTCACCCAACAAATTACCGAACTTATTATCAGTAGCCTCATCACATTCCCTCCCATTTAAACGAGTCGGCTTATATCGGGGTACACCAGTCGCTCAGTGTGCTACTTGTGTGGTGCGATCTCGTTAGGTAATTACACTGTCAATCCGAACTCGATAGTAAGCTGAGTTGAGGAAACCATTTTTGCGATAAACAAAGTACACTGTAGCCCTCAGCGGCACGATCTAGATCCGCAGTATAAGCTGTTAATAAGTGCCTTCAATAATTTTGTTTTGTGTGGTCCGAGCTGTGGCCGCACACTTCTGACTGTCTCACTGTTCTAACCACACCACCCTTTCCCACTGCGCTGTGCCGATGTTGCTGAGAGATGTGACCCTTTGATAGACCATTACGCGCGTGGCATATTCGCCTTCTGAATGGGAACATTACCTCTCAAGTATAGCCAACAGAACGCATTGATGTCAGTGTCGAAACGCGATTTTGCTATTTGGAAATCCGGATGGCAATGAGTGTGATAGTATCCTGGCTCTTGGAGCAGAATGGAATTGTACTCAGCGAACAGTGATTTGATAGCAGTGAAGAAGCTCACTCCTCCATTGTGTGGTCCTGGGGAAAATTTCCGTGAAGACAGCAAAAGAAAACGGATGGTATCTATTCCTCAGGAAGCCAGGCACCTCGTTTGACCAGTTCTTGGAACAATGGTTCTGTTACTCATATTGTTTTACTTAGGCAATACGCATCGGATAAGTGGCGAAGTGCAAATGACAGAAAATGACGCCCGGCCGCCTTAGGTACCAAATGCAGCCCCGTCCAGATCAATATTAGAATTTGTTTTTTTCGTCTCCGTCAAATTGTACAGTGTGTCTTACTGCTTTCCTTTCCAGTTTGACGGCCGTGATAGATTGGCTCCACCTGACTGGAATAGTCTGCTCTTCCCATACCTTCACATATAAATGATGCAACTCTTTACAAGGTGTTCCGCTGCCACCTTGAAAACTATAGACACACGATAATCCGGGTCGTTTACATCGCCACAGTTGACCACTGGGATTGGGTTTTGGACCTTGGGATCAGATGATGGGGTCTAAGCAACATATGAACAACTAGAAGCCTACAGTCAGCTTATTCATTCATTAGTTACACAATGAAACATGTACCTGTGACACCTATTCACCCCAACCGTGCCACTGACTACTTTGGAGTTTCGTCAGGCAGTAACTTTGAAAACATTGTTACAAACATCCATACTGCAAATGCATTGTGAGCGATCGTGTAGCTGATCTATGGGAAAATTCTCAATCTGCATATCTTATTGTTATTATCTTACCTCTTTAAAACTCGGAAATCATAACACTAATTTATGTACGAATAATCGCTCTTATCTAGATGTTTTACACCACCAGTCAATAACCGTAGAAGTTTATTTGTTTATTTAGGTTAAGTACAAGCTGCTTAACTAATCAATGGGGTGGAACGAAACGTCACATCAGATAAAGGAAAGAAGTCCGTTTTACGCTATGTAACCTTAACTACTTTTCCCGAGTCTAATTGCGATATGCAATAATGGATTGTGTGACGCGGCTAGTAAACCGTCGTTTTTCACTTAGCCAAACTTCTTAAAACTGATATGGATTTGGTAAGTATGGGAGAACCAGGCTAGTCGATGAACGACTGAATAGCTGCCTTGATTTTCAGTAGCATTTCATCTGTGTCCTTGCGGTGATCTGTTTTTGCTCCTGAAGACCATCAATGTTCCCACTGGTAGAGCAGAGTAACTCTTCCAAATGTAGTCGCTCGAACGAAACCTCCACCTTAGAAACCCTACCTTTTTATGAAATACCAGCAATTACCTTTGCTTCTTACCTGAGCATTTCATTTTTATAGTGATTAGCGTCACAGGTACATTTAGCTTTATCTTTTTGAGTACAGTCGTCTGCAATACAAATCACGGTTAAAATTATTTTGGCCTACCAGACTGACTCCGAGATTAATAAGATAAACTGCATTACAACTCTCCCTTTGTTTTATGATAATGCTTGGGCCTGTCTCAACTTTCACGGTTCAAACGCTAGGCATCTTCCCGCACACGAAAATTCTCGGCCTGTCTACAAAGGGAGTTAATTTTGTCACCATTTCTCTTTTCCAACTTTGTAAGCTCAATATTAGACTCAGGAGAGCCAACCTGCTGAAATAAGCAGATGACATTGTCTTGGGCGTCGATCAATCGACCACTGCCTCTTCAGTCAGATTGCAAGATATCCTTAACGATCTTACCTTTCGGTCAAAGGCCCGCGAGCTGCCGCTCAAATGAAATGAAATGCGGTCATTTTTTCACTACACAGGGGAGATCGAAATCAACAGCTTCCTCAGCAATGCCCGGAACACAACATCGATGGCGAGAGGTTGCACTCTTCCACATCGGTAAAGTATTTGGGTGTTATGTTGAGCTACTGTTTATCTTGGTCACATCATATAACAGAAACGTTCACAAAACTTCCGAGCTTATTGTTCTACATCTCTCGCCTGTGAGCTTTATCTATCCCCCATGACTTGATATGTCACTTTGTCGCTGCTTGTGTGCTTTCACACTGAACGTATTGCTTACCAGTCGTTGTTCTTGCTCTATTGGGCAAGGACTTTAGATTAATCTGCAGGTCGTTAAAACACTTGTCGCGATGCATCGGTAACTCAAATCTGACGTTCGTTGACATAATTGTATTCACTCATGTTGACCCTCGCAAGAGACTAACATCAACACTACTTGTCGATACAAGACACCTCCTCTATTGTGTATTGTGTGAATGTGTGTTAACCACTTCAACCAAACAGAAGTACAAACCCATATGTGCCAGTACACGAGCGTACCGTTCGTCAGTTATCCCCCACAGCGCGATTTCCGCTTGACCAAAACAAAGTAGTCCAAGAATTAACGAACCGGTTTATGCCATTATGGTATTTTTCTTTTTCAATTTTTGATCCACTTTTTTGTATCTCATGCTGTATCACTGGAAGCGTGTCTTACGGCTGAATATTCACCCAAAATGGGTGCATAAAACATTTTCTTGACTTGATTTGGCACTTATTGGAGTCATAGCTGTCGCATCGATAGCAAACAAGTTAAAATTGAGTGTTCTTGGAGCGCTGAACCATTAATATCAGTTGAACAGGCCCCAAAATAAAGAATTTCACATAAACTTATTGCTAACTTTTCAGAAACAAAGTGACTTGATTGCTGAATCGGATGAAGCAACCGAGGATGAATTAGATGGAACCCCTACCGAAATCGTATCCGATAAGCTCACAATCCCTGATGGTGTGTGGCGACGAATTTCGAAGGATGATGTGAGTCACTGGTTTGATATCGTAAAATTGTGAGCTACTCCGGTTGACTATGCCATAATTTTACACGATTAGACAAAACTTGAATCGGGCACCATTTCAGATTATCATGCAAATCATGTGTTGTTGAATGAATGCAACCTTGCAAGGCCCACTGGTTTGATCAAACTGGTGCATTGCTAGATGTCAAAAACCCGATGAGTCTTCGCATCACCCTTATATTGCGTTGCTTTGTTACGCGTCATCGGTTTGAGCGGCCTCCGGTAAATCGAATTTGGAGGGTAAACGCATTACCTCTTGCTAACGATAAGTTGCTTGGTGTCTACACATTGTGTGCCATTCAGAGATGGTTTAGGTATCACATATACGATGAAGTAAAATTTCCTTTTTGCGATCTCTAGAGTTCAGCGCTGCACCACCATGTGATCCCATACGCCATATGGATCTCATTAGATGCTACCAGTCAAATGACGAGGGCAAACTTTCAAAGAAGAAGGCCACAGGATGCTCAAAAGCAGTCTCTGTTTTACTTTGTCCCCGGTTCCATTAAGTATCCACCCTTACTAACTACGGCGATTCCACTGACCGATTTATCGCGTATACGTCACCTTTAGACTTTTGTTAGAGTACACCGTGGATGCGAGGTGTTGGAGCGCTGGCGTCATTTGAGCACAGCCATATATTGTGCAGTATTCTGGAATTCGTGAACAGTATCGTGCACTGTGAAGAATTCCAACGCTTAACCCTTAGGACAACTGCTGTTTCATTTAACAAACATCCCGTAGTAATTCGCGGAACTTATATTGCCACCTAGCCTTTAAAACATTGCGTTTACTCCATCATGGGGCTGAGTACCCAATACGGAACCCATTTATGGTACAAGCACTAGCGAGACGCAAACAAACGGCTGTTGACTACCACGAACTGACCACACTAGAATTCTGCACCAGTGGTTCTTCCTTCGTGCCTTGATGCAACTCTCTTAGTGTCATACGGATGGTTTAGGCAACTTCACTGCCAGTCTCAACAAATCCGTGTTGTTTGTAGTATTGCGTAAACACACTCATAACGTTCTCCTATTTACGTGTCACTATGTTTAGAAGAGCCATAGGGCGCCCTCTCGTTTAGGAAACTATTGTGTTACTTGCAGTGCACCACGCGTATCTTCATCCACACGTCCGATATCCATTGCAAACTTGGATGGCTAAGAAAGAGACTTGTTTTATTGGTAGTCGTGGTTGCTTCGGGGTCTGCTCACACGCTTCCAACACGCAAACGTTGATGCAAAACGTTTCAGGTCAACTTGCGCAGTAGCTCTTGTAGACAGGGAGGCTGGACTGCAGTCAGTTCCTTGAGCGAACCACTTCGTCTCAAACATCTCTTTCTGATGCTATCACAACTTTATTGAGATAAGCTTATCAAGTTTATGCAAATTTTTCCTTTTGCTGAATCGCATCTTCACCATCAATTCCTTGTTCAGACTGCTTCAGTTGGGTCAACTGTTACTATCAAGCAACGTTTCAGCGTGCTTTCGCAAGCATTCACTGAACAGGTAACTACATTTGACTTTACACGTAATAGCACCCTACCATATTATTGTTTTTGCCTTTATGTCCCGATATAGCGCATAATACTTCCGTCACTCTGAATGCATGCATAGCTTGTTATATATCCTAGTAACTGTTAGGATCATAAAAGAAGGGAATTGAAGTTCGTCTTGCACAAGCAATATAAGCGGCACCGAATGCTTGGTTCGCAGGTGAAACCTGTCGGGGCAACTTTCGGGGATTTGCCATACAGCGCAGAGCAGGAATCTGGCTGTTACTAGTTCCCAAATCGATAGCGAGCTTGAGATGGCTCGCAGATTTCCCTTTTGCGGTGACCAAGCCTAAGTTTGCCACATAATGCCTTGTACGGCTTCTAGTTCTTGTTACTGGGGCTACGCGAGAGAGCACAACAGCATATAGATAACCCAACTGTCTGAACACGGTTTTGTACTTTATCTGTGTCATTTACCCCCATCGACTCCAGCATTTCCTCTGTTTTTAGTTCCTTCCATCTGACGGGGTTCTCTAGTTATGATGTCCATTATAACCAATTTTCTTTTTACGTTTGTGTTTTGCGGCCGTCTGACTCCGTGCGCCGTTGTCTCATGCTCGGAAATAAGCGCCATGTTAAGTGTGCATGAATCTACTCCACATCACATTCGATAAAGTGGATATTCACTATAGCTACCGCATCCCGATCACTGTTGCCGTCGCTAAAGCCTTTAAGTGACATGGTATTTCCTAATTTTAGGATTGACCTTCTCTTGCCCGTCTACCAACTAGTCACAAGAATGGCGCATTTCTCTCTTGAAGGATAAGAAAGTGTGCGTCTGATGACAAGGGTAGATCCATTCCTACCGCAACATCAAGACCAGTGTCATCGTATTGACATGAACCAGCATCATACTGGTCAACACTTCAATTCTCCATGTCCTGGTAGCATGCTGACGATTTTGCATGGTTAGCCACGAGTAAACATTATAGTGTTACACAGGGTTACTCTAAGGATAACGACATTGTTTTGAACTGTGTTTAATGCTTTCGGTCATATCAAAGCTTAGTGACGAGTACTTTACTATGAGGTTGAGCTCTTGCAATGTTAACTTCTTATCAGCACAGACCCTCAAAGTCATTTTCCTCGCTATTGTACTGCAGCTCAGCATATCCACTCAAATCGACCATGACAACGGTCATTTGGCTAGGTGGATAAGTAGGTTTTATAAGCGGTCCGTCTCCTGTTTCCCGGTGAACCAGTCCGAGCTCAAATGACACTGCTTAGATCTTATCGGTTTCGATTGAACCTGAGGTCCAAACGCACTCTCATCACTCGACTGTTTCGGTGCTGCATATGTCAGGAATCGTATCATAATTCTGAATAGACATGGGGACAGATACAATGAACCGGCCAAAGTAACTGGATTAAAAAGAACAGCCACAACGTCTATATCAGCATTGAGTCAAGTCGAGCGTGTGTTTAATGCACCCACATCTTCTGGAGTTGGATAACTAGTGGAATTTAATATTGCAAAATTACAATAATTCCTAAAAGAATCGCTGAAAGGACCGAAATCACTGAAGCAATTTATCTATTATTTTTTGATCGGCTGGATTTTGGGCACTCAAACTACATGACAAACAAGGGAAAACTGCCACACCATATGCCCGTGTATGGGCATACGTAGTTTTGTGCAGCTGCATAGGCGAGAAGTTCATTACACACTCTGACAACGCCCTGTGGAGGAGTGCTTACCATAATTTAACATTTTCGATGCGGAGTTGTTGGAGAAATAGACATGGTTACAGATGACAGTTTTAACAACTTCGGATATCAGTTACTCTCTTCACCTCCGCTCAATTAAACAACGTTTATCCTAACGCATTATCGAGTGAGGAGTCTACTTGTTATGTCTCGTGTCAACACACTAACAAAACTAGTTGCGAACGATAGATTGAAGGGGTAAAGCATGGAAGCTAATACATAAGTGGTTAAACAAAGTGGCAAGTATGGGATGCATTCCCCCTCGGCGTGCTGCTTAATTCTGAGTTATCTTGGTCACCACGTGTGAATGAAACTCTCACAATAGTCAGGAGTTCATCGTTCAACGCCTCTCGTCTGAGAGCTTTCTCTGTTCACCATGATCTGATACTGCGTTTTGTTCCCGCGTGCGTTCTTCAACATTAGACGTACTGCTCACCAATACTTTTTCATTTTCTGCCAAGTACGCACCTCGGATTAATTGCTAGGTAGCTACTACGCTTATCGCGATGTAGCGGTGTATTAAAGCTGATGTTTGTTGGTATATTGGTTTTCGATCACGTTACTTCTTGCAAAAGATTAGCGTCAGTAGTACTTACCAACACAAGCTACCCCCTTATTGTGTATTGTCATAATGTTTGCCAAAGTCGTCAAACAGATGAGTTTATCCTTCGTTATTTGTTCCTTATCGAGCGCGCATTTTGCTGCACCCTAACCAACTAGATTAAGCTGTGATAGGGTAGTGTGTTAACCATTTATTAATCCACTTATTTGAATTGCTTCAAACTATGCTGCATATGGCTCAATTTACACCCGTCCTGCGTGCACAACGCACTTTATTGGCTTGAACTAGCTCGCTTGGAAGGTTAATCATTGGATAAGGAAGACGGAAGACAGGGGTACTGTTTCCTCATCAACTGTGCTGTGTCCTCTAACTCTTCTTTCCACTGATGCGGCAGATTTTAAGTCTCATTCAAAGAGCCGACACATGTTATCCTTAAATCTGGACCATTGCAGTTTTTAATGCATTGCGGCACAATGTCTGTCTTGTTTCCCACCTCTAGCTAACGTGTATAATGTATAATGACGATGCCAAAACAGTACTCAGATTAGTTTTCGCATTCGTCAGAAATAATCTACTTTTGTTCCCATCGGACTGCTGGGCTAATGATTAAGTTGACAGGAAGAATGTTACTGGCTATCAGTACGAACAAAGTATATCCGACACTGCGTCGTATTCTGCGTGTATTATAAGTATTCCATTATCATACCATAGGTTCATTCCAAAATAAATGAATCAAGAGTTGTTTCTGAGATCCCGTTGTCTACTTCGTATCAAACCTTCAGTTAGAATATGCGTCGTTTGGTCTGATTCAGTAAAATCCACTCTTATGTTTATAGTTCACGAATAATTTCGGCTCCGCTCACATTCACTTTGTAGATCCGTGCTAGCCGCGACCAGTATTGTCCACTATCATATGTAAATATACTGAATCTGGATAGCTTGTAGCTTCCAAATACATCCAAAAGCTGCAGCAGATAGTTCATTCTTCGCCTTTATTTCACTTGTTCCTACGGATTTAGTTGAAGAAGGTGTCTCCAATCAAGCGATTGTTTGCACTCAACCGGCCGGAGTTGGTGCAAATCATCCTCGGGTGTATCTGCTGTATGATTGCTGGTGCTGTGCAACCTTCGTTCGCTATCCTCTACTCAGAGATCTATGAGGTAAGTAGGTCCATAATTTACCCCATCTGTTATGATTCAGCCACTGTCATTACGGTTAAGTTGCTTCAGCACTAACAAGTTATGATTATGGTTTGTTTAGGATCGTGTAAACTCACAGATTGTTAGCCCTAACCTCTCTTCCTGACTGGCCTGATATGGATATTTGAGTTAGTTGGAATCAGTTCAACCTTGGGCACGGAGTTACAGTTCGCTATGAAAGCAACCCGGTGCACAGTAGCTTTTTGTACCATTATTACAATCAGGCAATTAAATTGAGGAACCTTATCTTCTATGTGCAAGGAGCACATCCGGTCGATATACGGCATCATTTGCTCGGTATTAGGTTGTTCCAATGTCACCGTACAGTTAGTTTAGCTATTATCTATGTATGTGATCATCTGTGTTCATTCTGCCGCAGCACGCTGTGTTACTGCCTGCATCCACATTGATACATGCGTATTTTTCATCCATTTTCCTCCAGACAGCTCATCATCTTTTGAAGTTCAACCGCACCATCATAATCATCATAAATACACGATAGTAGAAGATGATAAACACATTTCAACTAATGTGCTGCAAACCATTCCTTGATTCACTCGACCGTCCTGTGCGGCTTCGAAACCTGGCCCATCAAATCGACAGAGATAGTGACGCCAATTGCCTTCGACCATCAATGCCTTCGCAGCTTAGCTCATGCCTGGCAGGAACACCGTTATCTATCGTTAGCCGTCATTAACGTTACCATACATTTCCGCATCGTTCTTCCCCGGAGGCATTTCAGTTTAGTGCGCCGTTTTCTGTTATTGTTACAGCGGAAGTAGTTTACGATGAGCTCACTTAGTTGCCAATTCACACCGTGGGCTTCATTCAGAGAAAGAAATAAGCATACTACTATACTTATCAGCCATGACGTTCGCGGCAGCAGCAGCAGCTCTATACATTCTGAGGATTACAAAGGACAAGGATTGTCTTATTCTTCGACGCACGATATGGCTACCGGGCTTTGCAGTCTATATTCAGCCTACAGCGCAGTTTTGCTCTGAAGACTTTGCGAGTCTCGTTACGTTCGCTTCTAGTCGAAATTTGTCGACAAGCATCCAGAAGTTCCATAGACGGCGTACAGATTCAATACCCATGTTAGTAACCAGATTTACTGCAAGAACTCAGCTGCAAGCATGCGATCAGTGACCGTCAACTATGTTCACTGGGCACTTAGTTAACGCGAATGCCAGCGTACTTTGATACGAATTCAGAACTTTTGCATTCTACGTACATAGCTTCATCGCGGTCATCCACCAAAAATCGTCACACACATGCGGAAAACGCCAATCAACCACCGCTTAATATGTCGTTCAGGTGCGCAAATCTATGTTAAAATATTAGCGTCAAGACCTCGAACGAGTTGCTTGGCACTTAAAATAGTGACGTTCTTGCTTTGTGTGCCGAAAGTTTTATCGCCTTATTCGTCTCGGAATGTAAACCATCCAATCCTACCATATGTGAAGTACGGCCGTTGAACCCATTGCTACCTAGCCAACTCCAACCATGGAAACCTCGGTTGTTCGATCAGCACTCCTCAATCAGCCGGATCTATTCTTAAACACAATAACATTCATTGGGTCTGTTCAACCTGCAAACCCGTATGCTAACATTATTATTTCAAAGCATATCATGGGAGTAGGTGACGAAGGTTTTTCAGTTGTAAGCACAACCAACCGATTTGTGACTCATGCTTCGATAAAGTTGTAACTACTTGACCCTGCCTGCTCAGGCTATTCTTCCACAAAATGAAAATAGATATTATTTATTTATATTATTATGTTTACTTGCACCTGCACTGTTGCGAAACAGGTAAGCATCGCGAATAACTAGGTGAGATCAAGATCCAAGCAATTGTTTGCCACTGCGCTCGCGATCAGCTTGCCCAATTTTATGACACGAGCTTCAGAATTCCAAGTTTACTTTCGGTTATCTAGTTGTTAGCATTGAAACAGGTTTCAGCTAAGTCATCAGCTGCTTTGCCCCAAAGCTGACGTTTAAGTTCATTTTCCAGTCTTAACAGTGGTGTCCACTTACTGAACAGGTGCAAGCGATTCCTCCCTGAGACGTTTCTCACCCGTTGCTAACATGTAGAACGAGAGTAGTGGACAGCGTATCCGTACATTCCATGACCAGCATAGTGGAGAGGAGCATATTGCCAAAAAATTCCGTTCACTACTTAACCTAATCAATTTATCACAACAAAAGACCGCTTTAATCTATCAAGTGTCTTATTAGCGATAGTTTTATTGTCAAGCACTTCTAACACCACCAACTTTTGGCTTCTTCCTTTAGTCGAACTTTGTTCATGAAGGTAACCGGTACTTGGAATCGGAAATATTCGAATAGCAAGCTGTCTTTTCTGTTCTATCGTTTGCAGATTGGTGACATTATGTCAATTTTAACGGTGTTTTAGGTTGACTTGCAGACTGCTGCTTTCTGTAGTTAGACGTATACTCATGAATCAGGGGCCCAATCGTGTTTGCTACTGAAATGCCCACAGTATTCCTTGCGTAACGGGCTAATCTGCATTCCACTGTTTTGTACAGATAACGATTTTAACGCATCCCATAAATCCAATGAAATAAATAGTTAGTTATTTCCTGTTGAGCTGTGTACGGTTTGAGAGTTTTGAGATCATGATTCTATATGTTATGTTATAACGCATTATACAATCACGAGCATAAGGTGCTGAGTTTGACGGATCAGTACGTTTACAGCTGTATTGATACGAGGAAAAACATGCCAGTCGTGTATGCCGGATAGTTCCGGTTCCACGTGCCCACTGTCTCTGACTGAAAACTGCTGAAGAAGTCAAATGGGATGTGGCATTGGGTCGAACACTTCGCTACTGCAAGACTTGATAGATCACGGTTGGTCCAGTAAACCATCACAACTATAATTCAGCCCACAAATGGCTAAACCGAGGCTATGTATTGTAATTAAATCATTGTAACCCTGCAAGGCCCGCTCGAACCCTGTCATGCGCAGCTTTTGATACTGCAATGCGAATCAAGTGTGTTTTTCAACCTCAACGGATGGTGTCCATTAAACCGTAGTCAACCACGGGAGCATGTTATTTTTGGCTTGTACCTTCCCGGATGTGTGAGCGACCTCGATTAATGGATACCGTTCCATCAACACGTCAATTGAAAGTCCGATAAAATAATACTTTCTCCAAATTCTCTAGTGTACAAACGCCGGTAACTGATCTTTAGGTGTTAATCAGGAATCTAGTGTAATTATAGTCTCCCTACTTACCGAGATCCCATTTTTTGTATTAGTATATGGTTTCTCAGGTTTGATATTTAAGAACTCAATTTGTTTTCGACCAGTTTCCAAATTCCGGTTATCTGAACACAACACATACGTTTTTTCAGTTTACGCGCAACCATACATACCCATAACTGTCATATTTGCTGTTGTATCGTCGCCGGGTGTTCGAACCCCACGACCGCAATCAGGACACGAAAGACGAGCTAGGATAGGATTTAATGCATGAGAATACTACTTCTTTATATAGGGTACAATAGCAGTAAAAACGAAGCCATTATAACCCATCGGTGCCAACCAACAACACAGAAGCTGCTGAGGGACGCAGGCGAATGAGAAGCGGTAGAATTAGGAACCAATCACGTGCGTCCGCGATGACGGTGTTAGCGGAATTGGGACCCTGAAATAACATACATTACGATCGACGTATGGCGGCCAATCTAAGTAAAGAAATGTCGTGTGTAAACAAATTTCAAGAACCAAACGATAGCGAAACTGAAACCGGTAACTAAGAGTTGCCACAAAATACATGTCCGACAACATTTTCCCAATATTTCAGGCATTTCGTGCGGCAGAATCTTCCGTTTTTACCAGTTACATCGAACACCATACTGCTGCCACACCTCAAGTTGTACCGTATTAGTCATACATAAATTAAAGTAGGTGAAAGGTAACAATTAAACCAACTAACATAGACTTGTATTTGCACCAACATACGGGGCGTCGCGGAATCATATAAAAGGATATCTTTTACTTTCATCTTCTATTTAAATTTGAAAATCCGCACGGCATATTATGGTGTGCCACCCGACTCAAGGTGTCTCTGTCGTACTCCCCAGCATCAGATGGGGTCCTTGGTACTCGGGATGTACACCACTATGAGTAACTTTCACAGGTAAGGACTCACAACCGCTTTCCCGTTTTAGCTAAGAAGGATGTTGAGGTTCAAACTGTCCTCCACACCACTCACCCTTCTAAGGTGAGCTTTTCTGAAGACACATGTGAAGCATTGACTACATCTATTGCTTCCTTTTTACTCCAAAGATTACCTTGTTGTAAACCTCTCTATAAATGCTTGTTACGAATGAAACACCGGAGTCAAGAGCAAGCAATAGATTAGAGGCAAAATCTGAATTCACTCTCTTTCGCGTATCCTCATCACCCGGTTACAAACATTGGCTAAAAAGTTCAAACGGTTGGGGAATGTCACGTCAACCACAGAAAACGATGTTTAGTTATGCCAGCAAAGCTCTCGCGCTTTATCAAGGCAAAACAAGGTTAGCCACCATCTCAAGCTGTTTGTACATGTTGGGCTTCAAACGCCGGATGGCAGGAGCCTCAGCAAAACGCAACAATTTAAGACTATTTTGTTTGTTGATGATCTTGAATACCACGCGGCGTTTTGGCACACCGAGTAATCCGTAACATTGAACCACTGAAAACTAGCTTTCGCGGAATGTGTTCTGAAATCCGAGTAGACCAACTTTTCTCTGTCCGGTCGATGTACATGCTGCTGAAAGTAAGTTTTACTGGTATGCACAAGAAGGGGTGACCTGATAGCGAGGCCTGACAAATCTTGATTGGTATAACATCTTTTAAGTTCGTGGAGCAATACAGACGCAGCTACATAGTACTATATAGCGTGGCATAAGCGATGTTGGAAACGTCTATCATTTTCAACTAGTGTATAATTCCGTATTAGTCATGGAAAAACAGTCTAACAAACAAGCTCATTTTCGGTACTTCATCGTCAAGTCAAATGCAATAATTTAATATTTAAGATAAGAAGGATGGATTGAGTCACTAGAAAATGAAAGTGTCAATATTCCCCACCTTGGTGTGATTTGTTCACGCCGAAGCTGCGCGGACGACAGCTGGCTGCGGAAAATCCAAATACCGGCGATCGCTGTCGGTTCTATCAATTCTTCGTTTTACAACGAAGAACTGATAGAACCGACTGCGATCGCCTCCACCAAGTCAAGGATTTGAAACGGACACCCCTCACATGGTAGATCAGGTGAATGGCTTTATAGATAACGAGAGGATGATTCGTTTGGACTAGATATGCAACTGTTGCAGTGGTGCACGTTTTATTCCATCCTCGTCTTAGCCATATTGGGTGATGCTCGCGAACGCGTTCCGGCAATCGTCTGGCGGTGCGACCTATGTTCTTTGTCCGACATGAACATGTAAACTGGTACACACAGAAGGAGGTGACATCCACAGACGCTTTATCTTTCAACCGAAGGTGTGACATGTGCACGTAAGTGAAGTCATTGCGTAACTGTGTGGCCCCATAAATCTTAACGGCGGTCGCTGGTAATCGTTTGCAACAGTTTCCGGGACTGTTGTCAACCTTGAACGACAGAGATACGTAGACGAGTTTATTTACTGCTGTGGGTGCTTTGGTGACCACACACTCAGTTTGCATATTCCAATCAATGAAGGCTTGGGAATAGCCATTAGGACGGAACAGGTTTCGTATTACGCCGCGCTCTGTTTAGATTGTGTCCTCGTAGCATATTTGCGTCGGTCTGCTGACAAGACATCGGATTAAGCTCTGCTTTCGTCAAACTGATACAAAGGTAACAACGTGCGTACATTGACCCGTCAACATCGCTTTTCCGTGGATTTTACGCTACATTGAGCCATCTGATCTACGTAACGCTTGAAAATCCAGGAAAGCCAGACCTTCAGTTGACTTGGGTTCCATGAACAAATGAATCATCTTATGCTTCCGACCTACTTTTCGTAATGCACAAATTGGTTTACGGAGCCGTCAGCTATGCACGTCACATCACCGACATAGTCTTTTGAAGGTGACAGCTGCGCAATCATTTCATTCAGCGAACCCTTCTCCAGTTTGTCCATAAACACAGCGAAGAAGTGACCCAGTGGTGACCCCATAGCTAGCCCGTCTTTTTGTCAGTATAACTGCCCGGCAAAGCGAAACTGGACGTTATCGGTACACTGATGAAGCAGCGTTTTCAGCACTTGCACCGGTAAGCCAATTTGTTTTCCTGTACGCTCGATGCATTCAGCAAGCTGATCGTCTTTGTCTTTTTTAATGGGATGTTAGTAATCGACGTCACATCCAGCGAAAATAGGTGTTTAATATGTCCATTCTGAGTTCTAATGCTACCAACGAACTCGAACGTTACGCAAACTATGAGTTGCTAACTCCCTTCCTGTTCGTTCCCGTAGTTAGGCCAACCGATTTGCCAACGCGTGATACGGGAAGGTATTCGTACCTACTACGGGTCGTAAAAGCGCTCCTTCTTTATGTATCTTGGGTAATCCATACAAAGTGGGAAGAATGGTGCCGAGGGGACAAATGCTTTCAGATGTCAGATCCATCAGCCCATTTTGTTCCATTTGAAGAAAAATAAACGCGCAATCTTGACACGGACTACACAGAAGGATAACAGAACTGAGCAAATCGAAGAAATCAGAATAATTGTTAGCCAGTTTAAGATGATCTAGTTTGTTTAAAGTTAATATAGGCCATCTGCGGTGAAGAAGCATGATTTATGCAACATCAACCTCAGCATCTGGCATATATATATATATATATATATATATATATATATATATATATATGGTTGGCGGCATCCGGTTTCGGATTTGCCTGTCATGTGGCCAGCCACAGGACACCTGCGCCTGCAGAGGGACCATGGGTGGCTTGCGCTGCATCAACCACACACCCCATATCCAGTGTAAACCCGAAGGAATAAGACCGGGAGGCATGCGGATGGGAGCCACGTTTCATCAACGGAGCCGGCCCACACTCCTTCACAGGCAAACACAAGCACGCTGCATTTGGGAATCAAGCGCACACAAGGCGGTGGCTGGACCGTAGTCCGTTCAACGCTGAGTGCATGGAACCACACATTGATCGTAACACGGCCACAAGGACCGTGCACCCCGTCCCCTCCAGCAACGACCAACTGTCTTCTAGAGCCAGTATGGACGAGGTACTGGGTAATAGACAGGTAGGCACCTTGTCAACATGCACATCAAGCGCTACCACACCGGGAATATCAAGCAACAGCCAATCACTTGAGAGAAAGATAACAAAGAAAATAAATCAAGTATTCATAAGGAAACGGTGGCATAAATCTTAAATTAATGAGCACATGAAATAAGTTGTTTACAAACGAATCCGAGATCAGTTCACGAGATCGAAAAGTCTATTTTACGGAAATGCCACAAACAGGAAAATGCTATCGAAATTAACTACAATTGGCTTAAGCGACGTGTGCAAGTTTATAGAATATGGGTAGGCATGTTTATGAGAAAGAAAAGCACTAAGACAAAATTGTAAACACACCACCTGAAATAAAGACTTAGCATGCATGCACGCGGTTAGTAAATCGAATGCAGCGCACGTACAAACGCTGCGCCGGTTCCGCCTACGTTCTCTGCAGGACCCGTCGTCGCTTCGGTAGTGGTCCCGAGTGGCCCTGCTCATGGCTCACTAGGCCTGCCTGACTCAGGCACTCGCGACGGCATGTGCTATAGCACCATGCGCTCGATGTTGATGGAGTACAACCCATTGGTGCTTCCTGCTTCTGCACTTGCCGCTTCTCTGTATGTATGAGGTCTTTCTACCGCACTTCGGCAACTGTCTTCGTGATCAGATCGCGCCATGCACGCCGATCAACTGCCTTCGATTCCCATGACCTGCAATCAAGATTAGAACGTGAGAGGCTCACTTTAATAATGTCTCCGTAACGAAGTTTCGGTTTCCCCGCATACCGCTTCCCAATACTTAGCTGACCGCATAAGAGTTGTTTCGGTATCCCCGTTGAATCCATACGGCTAACATGACCAAGCGACCTCAGGATTCTCAGCAAAGGTATGCAGTACACTGCATACATTCCACTTCGACGCAACAGTTCCGTGTCTTTAACTCTGTCGCCCCAAATGATGCACAAAATTCGTCGCAAACACTGCTGATGGAACCGCTCGAGATATCGCACATCTCGCCCTACATCGTCCAGGTTTCACTGCCGTATAGAAGAACGGACAGTACCATAGATGTGTACACCATCAGCTTTGTGCCAATGGTAAGCTGATGGTTGTTCCACACTCGGTACTCAGGCTTCCCGAATGCCGCCGCTGCCTTCGACACGCGGATACGCAGCTCACTATGTAGCTGCTGCGCAGTCGACATCACACTCCCAAGGTAGCAAAAGCGGGAGGTGGTTTCCAATACTTTAGCACCAATGCTGATTCTCGGCAATATTGAAGATTGCACCTCCGGTGAAGGCTGAAAGAGACAGAAAGTTTTGCTTGTGTTGATGGTGAGCCCGAATTTGGCCGCTGTCGAAGCCAGAGCACTAGTCATGTGCTGCAACTCATCCGCACTGTGTGCAAACAACGCACAGCCGTCAGCAAACTGCAACATACGGATAGCTGTCTCATAGCCTACAGTTCTCGCACCGAAACGACGGATGTTCAGCAACCCACCATCAATACGGTGCTCCAAACAAACACCGTAAGCACAAGCGACATCAAAAGCACAAGACATCATTGCATAAAGATAAATATTAAACAGGGCAGGAGCTAGGGCACAGCCTTGCTTCACACCAGAGACAACTGCAAAGTCATCCGAAGTCTCTCCACTCAGCTGCACCCTCGCTCGCATACCACTGTGCAGACATACAAACTTACGCGGGCAACCAAACTTACCCAACACGATCCACAATGCCTCACGGTTCGCCGTATCAAATGCCTTGGTGAAATCAACAAAAAGCGAGTACAATGGCTGGTGTCGTTCTCTGCACTTCTCTTGCAACTGACGAGTCGCGAATACCATATCTATAGTGCTGCGACCCGAACGGAATCCACCCTGCTCTTCCGCCACTTTAGGTTCCACTACCTGACTGACGAGGCGGTTGAGCAGGATTCGGGCAATCACCTTGTCCACACAACTCAGCAGGTTGATGCCACGATGGTTCGTGCAACATTGCTTGCTCCCTTTGCCCTTGTACAGTGGTAGCACAAGGGCATCCTTCAGCTCAGGAAGCACCTCCTCCCCAATCCATACACGTTGCACCAAGTGGCGCAGCGCAGTCAACAACGCGGGTCCGCCGTGTTTCAATACTTCAGGCGGGATCGCGTCGGCTCGGGCACATTTGCTGTTTCGTAGCTGAGCAAGTGCTCTCTGCGTCTCATCCAGTGTCGGCGTGTCCGCCAGACTCGTCTTCACATCATGCTGCTTGAGGTCGTTCACTGTAAGCCAGTCGATCTATGAACCGCTGTTCAAGATTCAGTCGGCATAATGTCTGCAGTCTGTGTGCAGGTAGCGCCTGAACAGCCATCGATCAGTGTCCTCAACGGCTCCAATCTCGGTCCATACACCGCCTTCAAGGAGTCAAAGAATTCCTTGTGTTGGCGGCGTTCGGCGTAGCATTCCATCTGCTTCGCCTTCTCCGTCCACCATGCATTTTTTATGCGATGGAGCTCTCGTGTCAGTCGCCGTCGAAGTTTGCGAAACTGACTCTTCTTCCCCAAGTCACTGGGGTCTGCCACGTGTGCAGCAAATTCTGCATTCTTCCCCAGCACCAATGCGCTAATCGTCGCATTGTTGTCATCAAACCAATCAGGCCGTTTACAGTTTGCGCGCCCGATTGTCTCCTCGGCAGAAGCTGTTACCTGGTCGCGAATGTGGTCCCACAGGTCACCCACTGTGACTATGCAGTCCACATCACCACACAGGCGTGCAGCCATCGCCTTCTCCAGCTCAGTACGTTTCGCCCCAGTACCGAGGGAGAGAATGTTAAATTTACGCCGCTTCACGGCGGGAGTGCAATAAATCGATTTACGAAAAAATATGTACAGTTTGGTCCGCACCAATTTGTGATCAGTGCCACACTCAGCTCCACGCAGTACACGTGTCATGCGCACTTCACGCATATCACGCTAACGTACGATGACACAGTCGAACATGTGGGTGTGACCACTCCGTGGGTGCGTCCAAGTTGCTATATCACTCTCACTCAGTGCAAACCGATTGTTCTTGATCGTCAGGCCGTGAGTGGAACACAGTGAGAGCAGCCTGTCACCGTCCGAATTCGCTGAGCCAATGCCATGCGAACCGATAACATCTGTCCACGCTGATGCATCACACCCAACGCACGCGTTGAACTCACCCAGCAGAAATAGTCTGTTGCTCCTCGGCACAGACCGTATCACGGAGGATAGCTCAGTGTAGAATTGATCACGCGTGTCATCAGGATAACACATGGTCGGACCGTAGATGCTTATAAAAGTAGCAAACTTACCTCTTCCGAGTCGTAGGCGAACAGTCATCAGTCGCGCGCTGATGCCTGTTGGTTCACTCACCAACTGGCTATGGAGGCGATCGGATATTGCAAATCCGACCCCATGTTCACGTGGTGATGAGGCGGCGTTGCCCACCCAGTATAATGTGTAGCCATCACCTGCTTCATGCAACTTACCTTGCTCAGCGAGCCGAGTTTCACTGAGCGCCGCAATATCGATGTGATAACGCGCCAGCTCCATCGCGACCAGTTTAGTGCGTCGCTCGGGGCGCTCACTCGAGTTCCGGTCCAGTAGTGTGCGCACGTTCCAGCACCCGATGCTGAGTGCTTTGCGCGCAGGCATACGATTGCATTTGTGGGCAATCGCACGCGAGGTGGTCGTTGTGCTTCGGACGTTTGGTTGAAGGACTCCGCCCGGAGCCTTTGGCTCAATAGCCTTATCCACATGGCAGTGGGGAGCAGATCCAGCTCGGGAATGTGATTGCAGAGACAGATTGGGATCTGCTTGACGGCCGTCACACGCAGCCTTTGCGGTACTGGAACGATTTATGTATGTTTTGCGACCGTAGTGGGATACACCTGCGACCACGGCCAGACGCAGGTGGGTTTTGTTGGGTTTGCACCAATTTGACCAGGGGCTGCCTGGCTTGAGGCGGGCAGTGGTAAACCATTGAACACCTGGAGGTGCCCTCCCACCGTCAGAGACAATGCGTGACGCTCGTTCTCTACGCCAATCGAGCTGTGAGCTTATAACCCTTAGACCGATTGTCTCCAATGGCTAGGTTTTACGGGAAGAGCGCCATCGACCACTTCCTAACCTCCGAAGAGGATGGACTAGGATACTGGCTGGGCGCCCACACCTGACAGGAGAACGACTCGGGTCCATAGCCAAAGCTTTCGATTAAATGTACACCCGAAAGGCAGCGGGTCTAGCACATGGTCAGTTCACTGACTCATGCGGATTGGTGTCCTGGATCTTAGCAGGGAGAAGGGCGAAACCCAACTCCCACCCAGCGGTCGGCACGAGCAGGCGTCCAGGGCATGAGCCAATAGCGCAACCGTAGCAGCAATGGGTAGACCATCTGTCAAGATCTAGCCACCACCAGCCTCAGCGCACCATATATATGGTTGGCGGCATCCGCTTTCGGATTTGCCTGTCACTGTGGCCAGCCACAGGACGCCTGCGCCTACAGAGGGACGATGGGTGACTTGCGCTGCACCACCCACAGCGCCATATATATATATATATTTATATATATCATTTGTGCACTGTTACTTAAAGAGTGCATCACAAAAATGCGGACATGTATCGCTGCCTTCGCAGTTTAGCTCAAATCTGTTGGGAGCACCGCATGAGCAATGAACGTGTTCGGCGTCGTGCATTTGGTGCAGGAAGAGCAAGTGAACGTCTCAGCACCGTTATATGGTGCACCAGACTCCGATGGCTGTGTCACGTGTTGCGTGCGTTGTTTCCGTGCCCGGGAGTGTGGGTGGAAGATTAGGAGAGGCCATGCGATGACTTGATCAAGAGAAATGTAGGCTCTCACCGAAGTTGGCGACATTTGGTGTCTCCTGACTGCCGGGTTGGGGACCAATGGACGATGAACACGTCTGGTTGGATACACTAAATGGCTTGCTAAGAAGCTGATCTCAGTGTCATTTGTGTTGTGTTCCTTTTTGTCCTTCCAGAACTCACTTATCTTCCCCCTCCAACCACTAACTCCAACCACTATTTTACTAAGCAGTTTTTACCAGTTATTTTTGTATTCCACAGCAGCACAGTTAGCTGAGGTGTGTTACGCACTTACAGCTAACGTGTGATGATGACGAGCTTCCGTAACGTCATATATGCTGGGTAATTTACGTGTTTTCAAACATACCTGTCTGTCAAGTTGGCAGCCTTTCCTTCGTTAGCATGTTCAGCATTTATCATTTATGTCTGTTGCATAAGAGAATCATACTGTTATCAAACCAAGTTGTGTCATCTTGTTTATACGAAAACTAAACTATCCCGCAGGTGGCAATTCCATCTACTTACTTATACTTATTTTTACACCCCTATACGAGGCCTTATGTTTTATATATAGGGATCTATATTACCTTCATTCGATATTTGTACTTGAATTTACGCGCCACAAATTCGTAGGGTGCCATTCGACTCAAGGGGTTGTAGTTGTACTTCCCATCCTCAGGGGCAGTCCCTGGCACTCGGTCTGTACGCCGATCAAGCCGTGACGGTACTCCATAGGATGTTGTTACTATGTGTGGCTTTACAGAGGAGAGGACTCAACTTTGCTTCAGCTTTCACCTAGAATAAGCTTGAGGTTCGACTTATCTGCCCCATCCCCATTTGCCTTTCTGGTATGAGCTTAGCTGATATCACTTAGGAAGTGGACGTTACTTCCATTGCTCCCCCTTTATTCCGGAGATCGTCTCGATGTAATCGTCCTCGATGAGTGCTTACTGTACACGATAGACCGGGGTAAACTTCTGTTACGGGCCTACCACCCAAGCAAGATGCTTACAATACGCATGAACACATTTTCTCCAAATAGTTCCTATTGGTTGATCACCATTTTCCTCTCTACTTAATCACGCAAAGTCCGCATGCACTGGCTCCGACGATTCCAGCGGCGCACTTTCATAGAACCCAATTCTTCGTTCGGTTGTCATCGCTAATACGGAAATTGTACTGTTGACATGCTCTCTTACACATCAATACAACTGTTGCGGTCACATAAATACTTCTTTCTTAGTTCTGGTTTCAGAGCAATTCAGCAGGAGACTGTCAAGTGTCAATGTTGGCCCGCCCCTATGGGTGTGCGTACGTGATTTCTGAAGTTTTCAGTTGTGACAAACACAACTGACAGCGATACATTTATTTAAGCGTTCTTCAGGCGGAGCCTAATTTACTCGTCCTTGGGTTCGCAGATAACTACAGCGCAACCACCACTGTATTATGATGACGGGTCATTTGACACAGCTGCGCCAGTGAATATTGTTGACTTTATTTCTTAAAACACTCACATAACTGGCTCAACACACATCCATTCTATAACCGGATGCAGTAAGAAGTGTCAAATTGCCACCATTCGTGCATCAGTAGAGAACCTCTAGACTAGTAGGTTCGATTCGAAGGCAGACGAACAGGGAGCTGAAATAGTTCTCCTTAGCGTTGTATGCCTCACGATAGTAAGGTTGAAGTCATCGAAGAGATCCGTCAGCTTTGAGTAAATCACAACTCTGCTAGCTCAATCGGAGCTGTTGCCGACAGGGGGCAACATTTTGAATGTGATAAGCCGCAGACCCAACGTTTGTCCTCCTTACTGCCCCATTGCCAATAAGTACAAGGTGCATCTGAAAAGCCCGGTGAATGGTCTCAGCAAATAAAGGCAATAAAGGCTGCTAACACACTACCTTTGCTGGCCTTCACCATTAGCTACAATATACTTCTGATATCGGTTGTAAAGCTTGCAAACTGACAGCGTACGCTTCCTGTGGAATCGCTCGAAGCACGATGGTTACGTTTTGCTGTAAAATGTAAGCCTTTCAGGGCTAATTTACGGCGCCAAATCTGAAGAATAAGGGGGTGTTAAAAAGTCATCTTGCGTTGAAACTTGCTCACGCGGGTCATAGTGTGCGTACCAGCGTTGTCATGGGGGAACTTCAACTATCCACTCCGGTACAATTTTAGCGGAACCCGCCAGCTAAATTGCAGTGGCTGTTCCAAAACTCCCTCGTAAACTTCGTGACCAATGTTGCTTACACTGTCTTTGCGTATCTTCAACTCCACGGCCTTCATCCTCAAAGGTAGCTGCCGATCATTCGCATGCATCCATCTCACTCGTTCGATGTCGTATGAGATTGCGCTTGTTGGCGGTCGACCAGAAAACAGCTCATCCTCGACACCTTCCTTACTGTCTCTAAAGCGTTTAAATCATTGCAATGCACACATTTAACTCAACGCCGGACGCTTGTACTGACAGTTCGTAAATCGTAACTGTTTTCCTTAATCTGAAGCAAAACTCCGCGTTTACTATCTGCTCCATTTTGCAACGACACAAGCTCTCACAGAGACTCCGTTAGCTTAGTCGTATCATGCGCTACTGCTGCACTTCGGCGATTGGCATGATAGGGTTGGGCTTGTTGTCTCTCAGTGGGTATGTGCGGGACTCTCATCCTAACCAACACCGTTGTTAGCATACGGGACCATCCACAGAACTTTTCGGACGCCCCTTGTAGCATGCGACTCTTGTAGTTAGTGCGTACTGGAAGGTCACTGATGTCTTGGTGCTATTTTCCACTGCAGGTAGACTAACGACTTTACTTAGATGTAAGCATTTTGCGATGATTCGGAACACCTGTAGCTCGGGTTGTTAGTTAATGTTTTGATTCGTTCTCCGAGCTGAGTAATTTAATGACAAACGTGAGATTTTTCTCTACGGAGCAGTGCACTGAAGACGCCACTGAGGAAAGTGGTGAAAAGTTTGTCATTAAGCACTTTTGCTCTCCACTTTTTTGCTCTCCCCATCGCTACACTACTTCCGTCGAATCCTGTTTTCTTTCCGGACTTTTGCTGTTCAGCAGTTTCAAAGTTCTAAAGGGGTTTCGCTTTTTTCCTTCATTTTTATTTATTAGCTTGTCCCGCAACATTTGTTATGATACATTCTGGTGACGTTGGTGATCCTCACTTAGTGGCGTATTAAGCATGGCGCATCAATTTCACTCCTGTAGATGCACCCTTAACATCCCGGTGCGCACGCAACGAAATTCTCTCGCACAGTGTTCGGATATCGTCATTGCTAACGGGATGCTCGCAGACAGCGTAGATCGAAAACAGACCCTCTCTAGACATCGCTGGCTTGAACGGGCATTATGATGACTTGCACTGCTAAGTACAACCCCTTAGAACGGACGCAAAACGCACCGCGTGAGAACGAACTGTCTTGAAAACGAACTTGCGTGCGGAAACAGAGTGCGAAAAATCAATAGGCCAATCACATGCAATGATATGCGAAACTGTCCAGTTGTGAACGACTATCGTGCGTGAGTCCTCCTAATAAGGGGCCAGATCCTTCTGCCGTAAAGGACCATTGTTCGTACCGTAGCATCGTATACTCGGTCTTTTGGTAAACGGCTGAGATCACGCCGGCGCCAGAGATGTGTGAGGTTGGCAAAAGCTACTCTGGTTCTAGAGATGTGCAAACTAATCTTAACCTTTTGTTCACACCCGCTGATGCCACTCCTAAGGTAAACGAACTTCTCTACTACTTCCAAACAGTGTGGGAGAAGGTGAGGGCAGGAGGTTTCTAACCAGTCCCGCAGGAAAACCTAGTGTAAAGGTCATTCCGAAATGAAGGACTGAGACCTCCAACCTGCGCAGCATATCCTTGACAGCCGTGAGGTGTCACAGATTACGACGATATCATCAGCATACTCTAAATCCCGTAACTGAACACTAAGAAGAAACGGCACCATCGGGTCCACAATTTTTCGGAGTATTGTCTAAGATGTCATCCATAGCAAAGTTGAACAAGAAAGTGGATACGTGGGCAATTCTGTCTCATGACAACAGTGTTGCTAATGCGGGGCGAAAGTCCACCGTACACCAGCACTAGTCCCGAGATTCGCGGGTAGATGGCTTGAAGATCTTTAACATACTTTTCTGGCACTTCCATTTTCAACAGACAGTCTCAAAGAGCAGTACGATCAACTGAGTAAAATGCGGCGCATATGCCTAGTAATCAAACTGTGGTAGGCCGATTAAAAGCCCGGCTTTGTTCGATTACCTTCCGGATTGCAAAAATATGATCAATAAGGCTCCGACCCCGGCGAAACTAGTCCACCCCTCGCGTATGCTCTGTCTGTTTACTCGACTGTGCCTCGGTAATGACAGGGAAGTCTGCACTTTGGACACAACAAATAAGATGATCCCTCGGGATTTGGCGCGACGCACCCAGTCATCTCTTTTGAAGACTGACACAGTTTTCGTTAAGACCCAATCAGATGGGATGACTTCTATGATGGTAGGTACTTAATTCATAAAGGAGAGGCTGGCCTAAATCTTCAAAAAGCGATTGGAGAAATTTGTCGAAACCGGGAGATTTGTGATGTTTCAGAAAGTGAGGCTTATAGACAACCTCGGTCTCGGATGTTGGAGAGGTGCTTACACACCAGGGAACACAAGAATGGCAAACCGAAGGCAATGATGGTTAGTTGAATTCCTGTTTGAAGTTCTCTACCAAAGGTAAAATCCAGCGTCGGTAATTGTGAACTGGCTCATCGATGGACCCAGATAGTATTTAGCTTACACTTGGCTTCTTGCCACAAGTAGATCTGATAACAGAAGAGTTTGCGAAACATTCCTGAGGATGCAGCTTGTTTCATCTCGATGAAACGATGCGTCCACCGTGCTTCGCGAGCTTTCCTGAAGGGCCTTTGATCCCTGCTTTGGTAACACTGCGCAACAAGTTGTAGTCAACGCCAGTAGGAATTGCCCCCAACCTTCCATAAGATGCACAGACCGAGCAGAAATCCATCAGGTGATCTTGTGTCCAGTGAAACCGCCGATGAGGCTGCAGGCTTGTACACGGCCCACCTGACATATATCCAATGAGCCCCAAATTCTAAGAGTGGGGGTTCTTCATATTAGAAGCTGATGAAGTCTAAAAGACACTGATAATAGTTGGAGCGGCAATTTTCACGTCAAGCCATTTCGGACGATGATGTAGGGTGCCATCAAAATTCAACTCAACACACAAACGCGTGAACAGGAGTGAGATGAGGACTCCGAAATTGATTAGCAAGTCCGTTGTGCAGCGTCACCAACGGCAACTGATGGCCATATAGTCATTCTGCGTTCCCGACTGTCCAAATGAAGGGAGTCGCCAGGTGACGCCCTGTCACTATGGGGCGCTGAAAATTTGTGCTCGAGAGGAAGAAGCCATTATCATTGCAGAGCTGTGGTAGGCGGTCGCCGTTACCTGTCCTTCAGGTACCATGGCCATGCAAATCACGGAGTTCGCATTCACCAGCTTCGAGTATACCGACGTCACCGTTTAAGTTCTCGGCGTACACGGCGATATCCATGCGACACTTCTTATGGAAAGGGTAGGAAAGTTACGATAGAACTCATCTTTGGTTAAGCCTAGGTTGCAATTTGTGCGAGCATACGCCGCTACGATAAACAAGCTGTATTTAGTTGCCTCTGGGCTGGAAAATCGTGCGGTGCTTTCTAGAAGAATTGTATAGATAATAATAATAATAATGTGTCAGCTGTACACCGTAACGGCGCTAGCTGCCGCGCGACCACCACCAGTCGCGCGCGGGCTGTGTATACCGCGAGGACGCCCACCCCTACGCGGATTCGAACCGGTGACCTTATGGTTGCAGAGCAAACGTGCAGACCACTCGGCCACCGGCCGACAGAATTGTATAGAGTCCGCTATTACCAGGAATTCAATCAATTGGCGCTGCTTCTGGGTGCGCACATGGCGAAATTCGCACACCGTCCAGGCCAGCGGCCTTAGCACCTGCTTTTCCGGATAAGTGTGATGTGAACGCACCTCGGGAGCCCGCAGAAAGGGATCTCAGTCGTAGGGCTTATTGGAGCCCTCTAAGCAGGTATCAGCGAGGCAACAGGTACCGATGATTAGGTTTTCTGGAGTGCGTGCAAGAATTGTTCTTGATCTTATCGGCAAGACCGTCCATACATCGAAAGCGGCCAACTTGTATTGAGCACGTGGGTTAGAATTGTCTGTGTTTACGAGCAGATGGCACATGGACGGTCTTAAAATGCCCATCGACATTGTTAAAACTGTCCCTTTAGTCGGGACGGTGTTTGGGGGAGGAGATAACCAAGAATGGTGAGTTCCACAAACGTGGAACAGAACAAATGCCACGTTGTGCAGTAGAGCATGGTTTTGCGGACCTGGTCGCCAGCACCTCGGCGAAGACGAGCTAAGGTAGGGAGCGTAGTTAGGGATCAGGGTTATGCAGGTTCATGTGTATTTGTGGTATTTGTTTCAACTGAGAAAATAATCCCTGAGATGACATCAGAATCAAAAGACAGTTAGGCGAACAAGCTTGTTTTCGGTGGATCGCATCAGGCCAACACACCACAGATGATAGGAATAAATCAAACACAGGGTATTTAAATACAATGAATCAATGAAGTGAATTGACCGGTTAATGCGATCAAGTGACCACACTGGCTTGGGCATCGTTAGTGGAAGGGTCAGACGTCGATACGTAGACGGTCGATACGTAGATGACTTATTTTGTGTTGCGGATGATCGAGTATGCATCGAAGATCTGTTAGCCCACTTCAACGCTGCACATAACAACATAGTGTTCATCATAGAACTTGAAAGTAACAACTCGTTGTCATTCTTAGATGTCCACATCATCAGAACATCAGACGGTACAGTACAAAGGAGAGTACATAGAAAGACAACTTGGACCGGTCAATATACTCATTTCGCCAGCTTTGTTCCAATGAGTCCAAAACGTAAACTGGTCCGTTGTCTAACGGAAAGAGCGAGGAAAATATGCACGGAAGATACGCTGTCAGATGAACTGAGTTTTATTCGAAGCATTCTCGAACAAAATGGTTATCCGGACAAATTCATCCGGAGACACATGGAGCCACGAGCACCTAAAGTCCAATCAACCACCGCTGAAAAGCGCCTAATCTACTTATCACTGCCTTTCAAAGGTGATGTGATAGCAGAACGAACTACTCGAAGGCTCTGCAATGCAACAGCGAGAACGTACTTTGCAGCTGACCTCCGCGTCAGCTTCACTTCTACGCCAGTCGTGAGTCAGCATCTCAAGGACAGATTGCCGAGGTCGAATATTTCCTTCTGTGTGTATCATTTTTCTTGCTCGTGCCGAGCAAGTTATATTGGAAAGACGATCAGGAGACTGTCTGAGAGAGTGCGAGAACATTGCCCGGCATGGCTCCACACTGGTGTCAGAAAGACAGTAGTCAGCGCGGTGCTGGGGCATTTGGCCAACACAAATCACCAAATGAATGTGCGACAGGCCTTCAGGCCTATCTACAGAATATCTGGACGCCACACGCGAGCCCTCCGATGTCGCCTATTGGCGACAGCGGAAGCAATCGCTATTCGGCTCCATAATCCCGATTTGTGTGCCCAAAAGAAGTTTGTACATACTCTACAGCTACCATGGCCTCAAGCTTCCCCATGTTACGACACCACGCCTGACCCTTCCACTAACGATGCCCAAGCCAGTGTGGTCACTTGATCGCACTAACCGGTCAATTCACTTCATTGATTCATTGTATTTAAATACCCTGTGTTTGATTTATTCCTATCATCTGTGGTGTGTTGGCCTGATGCGATCCACCGAAAACAAGCTTGTTCGCCTAACTGTCTTTTGATTCTATTTGTGGTATGTGAACAGATGGCTTCTCGTTTTCCCGGACCGAGGAAGAGCATTCACATAGAGACTCAACCTGGAGCCGGAAGTCTTAAAGAACTGATTCTCAGGGCAGTGAGACGTTTAACGTATAAGATGGGCCGTCAGAAGCCAATAGGCCAATTCCCGATTAGTAACAAACTACCCAGGGTGCCCGAGATCTGAAGTCAGAAAACATTTCTTGGAACGTCTGATTAGACGCTAAATACAAAGACTGTTGGTGGTGAGGTGGAGCATACGTCTTCTTAGTTTTCGATAGCAGTCCTCCCAGTAGCCGGTGACCAACAAGGCTTTCATCCTTTCCTATAGGTACTCCTTTCTGGTTACAGAAGTGAGTGTTTAGTGACCCTATGTCCGGTTCTATTGGCTTTGACACAACGCCGTACGATTTCTTGTATGATGTAGAATCATAGAATCAGCCCAAAACTCATGACACTCTGAGACGCTGTCGCTGATTGTCTTTGCTTATTCATCTACCGTGTGAAGCAGACGAACCTTATTCACAGGTACCTCTATGGGGAAGACATTTTCCCATTCGTAACCTGGGGACGCATTTAATAGCGTACAACTTCGCTACGGTGACTGCGGCTATGTGCCATCTTTTTTTTAATATATTCTGCCATGTGTGTCTCCTCCTCCTGACACACAACAAGAACACTAATCCGTGAGATAACAGTTTTAACCTAGTTGTGCATCACAACTGTCTGTAATGTCGTCATAGTTATTTTTTTAAATGCAATGAAAAAACGAAGCGCGGCCGATGCATGCATTTCCTGTCATCTCTTCAGTGCCGGAAACAATACATGGAAAGGAAATGCAGCTGTAATGTAATGCAAACGTGCAAACAAAAGAAATGAAAACACGGACCTCACGGAGTTATTTTGCATCAGATGGTTTAAAACATAGAACGCTGCCCCTAATGTAGTCGTTTCCGCTTCTATTTCCTCTGTTATCAACTGCGGTTGGATATCGCACCTATTTCCCTTGGCATTACTACGTAAACCGTGGCACTTCAGATCAGCGTGCTCCGACTACACTACTTAGCTATTGCAAGCTACGCAGTTGTATGGGATGCAGTGCAAGTGGCTTGTAGTTTTCTTTTCTCGCAAGAAACATCGAGTATACCGACTGCGCCAATCTTCTTTTGCTCTGTGGTCGGTTCACAGCACTCTAGTCCATCATGATACGTAAATTACACAGCATTTTACTCGTAACATCTCGTTGTCAACTTCTTTACTGGCTGCATCTTTGGTGCACTCCATCCAGTTTCGGTGAAGCACTTTGGGGCTCTTCCCATGACGGCCGCACACCCTTCAACTAAAAACGAGAAAACGAATCTAGCAAATTCGAGGACTGTGCCATGCCAAACAGGTTTGTCCCCAATTCTTCCGAAGCACTCCGTGGGTACTTTTACCAAGTACTTAGTGCAGTATCTGATGATCGGTGTCCGATTTTTCTCATCCCAAACGTCTAAGTCATTCAGAGAATACACGGTAATCACTCACCTCTAGTTGTCACCCTCCGAACACGGTTTAGCAGGAATATTATTAAATGTAGACTAAATGATTCCATAACAGGTCTCATTATAAATGATCTTAAAATGACGCCATCCATTACGTACAAAACCCTTACATTAAAATAATCAAATATTTTCGTTAATATGCACCCGTGAGTATTCGGTGCATGGATAACACCCTTCAGTAACTTCAGTCGGTCCGTTTTCACCGGATAGGTTACTTAGTAGCTAGTTCACCGATTCTGTGGGCAACTCGACTCTGACCGGTACATAACCTACGTGCGAAATCTGAACCTGGACGAGTGCACTGGTTACGAAGTAGTTCGAACTCACATTACATCATCTTATTGCGTCCTCATTGAATTACAGCGTGCTGTTTATGTCTGATAATAGGATCTCAGATCCAAAAGTGCTTCGGAACCTGACGCACCTTATTCTTCACCTCTCTTTGATTTTCAAAGCTTGTAATGATAAATCACTGTAACGGGCTAAGTGAACGAAACATTCATTCAGAGACCTGGCTGACTTAAACCTCTGACTGGCTTCCGCTACTTTACTCACAAGTCGTCGTCCCTGTTATGAGCTTCAGCAAAAATCCACCAAACATCGCATGATTTTTACATGTTTCTATGAGCAAAATGGAGCCACATCTTTTATAAAAACACTTCTTTAACCCCACCCTAGGTACCACGAGCACAAGTATGGCTTATTTCTTTTAAAGCATTTAGTTCCTTGTATCAATTCGAACAATGCGGTAAGAAGACGAAAACTGATGGATGCATGCATTTCGTATTTCCTTTTAACTTTTAATAACATCCTTCGGGTCAACTTTCTTACCTCCATCAGATCTTCGGTCTGCAAGCACAACCGGACTTAATGAGCCAGCGCACTAGCTTGATCTGTGGATTGATGGCTATGTTGGGGTTCATTAGATTCTTCTCAATGCTTGGCCAAGTGAGTTGGCCTTACCGTGATCATCGTCCTCGGTTTAGTTTTCTACGGTTTTTATTGATAGTTTTGACAGTTCTCGACGCCCCAGTTAGTGCGCACTAACTTGGCGAGCTTTCTTTCAGCAGCATCTCTTTTAACAGACTAGGTTGGCATTTGTACAGCGCATAAATCACGCTATGTGATCCTTCTCGGTAACACTTCTCACTCTCGCTGCAGGGCTATCTATTCGGAGTATCGGGGGAGCGCTTAACAAGACGACTGCGATCACAGTACTTTGAGGCAATTCTGCGACAGGTGAGTATCGGTTTACCGTTTTCTGTCCTTCATCCACAGCACCCTACAAACACTTGCATCTGGTCATTCTTGAACACTTTAGCATATGATAACTAATCGGTAGATAGAATTACAACCATGTGACCGCTAGAAATCCTTGATCATGTTCATGAGGTGACTGCAGTAGTCATATCGACTTAACAATAATACACAATAGTAGCTTTTGTTATCAGGAGATTTTATGTCTACTTGGTTGAGATAATTAAACTACCGTACATGCGGCTTGGATAAAATATATCTCAATCCTGAGTTGATTCGGGGCAATGCGAGTTCCTGAACTCGCATTTCTGCGACTCTACGTTGAACACAGATGTTACCGACCCCTTTGATGATTGAAGTAGCAAGACTTCATAAGCAGAGCAGTGAACAGCCGAATGTACTCGAAGGGCAAAGTAATGGATTCATGTGGCATACAGGTTTGTTTTTGTTACGCAACCTTGTGAATGTCAGCAGCTCAACATCCGTTGAGTAGAACAGGCTGAGTGCTGGTGGTCATTTTAGCCCACAACTTAATGTGTGTCCGTCACCCCAAATCGAGTCAACACAAGTCACCTTAACCCATTAACTGCCATGATCCCCAATTGGGGATTACATACTGCAACACGCCTAGTAGCGCCATCTGTCGCTCATGGGAAAAATGTAGAATGTGAACGTGCTCCACGTGACGTCGCCTGTAGCACGAAACCAAAAGTGCTCACATGCGTGCCCTGCACCAAGCCCACAAGCTCATTTTCCTGCTCCACTCCACCTATTAAAAAAACTCAGCAGTTAATAGCTTAAGCTTTATCCACCCGTATGAATGTATTTTCAACACTTTCTCATCAACACAGCGAACATAGTACAACAAAATATCAGTGAGAAATAATGATTGACAGCAGTGAACAAACAGTTTCCTTTTCAATTAAACATACAGTCACGAAAGCGGCGTTTCTTTCCTGTTGGGTCGATTAGTACGCGTGATGAAAAAGGCAGGAAGGAGTTTCGATACGACTAAGTACCAGAATCTAAAAGCAGACCTCAATGGCTTATGTATTGTGCAAATCTTTCTTCCTCCTCTCCCGATTCGCTTTTCGCTAGATCCACAACATGACGCTCCATGCATAATATAGTACTCCGCAACAGGTTACTTGTTTTTAGCTTTCGTAATTTATACTGTTTATTATCTTGCCTTTCTGTAGTGGACGCAATATTTGAGGAGTGTTTCTCACTCTCAACTAACGTACATTGATGATGAAGATGATGATGACGACGATTATGAATGCTGAATACTGGATGGAAGCAACAAGAAGAAATGTCTCTGTGTAGCTGCATCTAAAATCCTTCAGGTACAACGACCTGTTAGGTTGAAGAGCATTCGCGACATTTCATATTGGCAGTGTTGTCCAGGAATTTCGTGTATTCCTACATCGACTTAGCCTCGACTACGTGCGGCGGCAGGTTACTCCGTATCTTCACTACTCTCCGCTCAAAACAGAGTTGGTGGGCGACTGGCTTTAAATACGATACTACAAGCTTGTACCGGTGTCCTCGTTTGCTGCTTCATAGGCGCATATGCAGCAATGACCTCAACATAGGGTAATCACCAAAATGTACTCTCCGGCGCATCCTGACGAGGTCAACCCGCATTCGACGTTAAGATAGGATGCAATGTCCTTGTCTGTTGCACCGGTCTTCGTACGGTACATCTCGTAAAGTGGGGATGCGTCTGATAGAGAAATGGTGTACTCGCTTAATCCATTCTACCTCGTCCCGGGAGACAGAACAGTTGCGGGAGAGTTGTACTCTAGCACGTTGAGCCAAGCCATTCTTAGCGAAGGTGGCGATTCCAAAATGGAATTGGATGAATTGGCATTGTCTACTTGGTTAAACGTGGACTTGTGGACTGAACTGGAGCTACGTTCTGCATGTGTCCGATATGTTTGGACCGATCACCGTAATTCAGCAATGACTCGGACCTTATAACGATGCACTCCAGCGTATGTAGGAAACACCAGCATGTGTAACGCTTGTCCGGCTATCCAATCGGCAATTCGTGTTGGACAGGAAATGCGTGATCGTGCTAAATGACGGTGGGTTTGAATTCTATAGACGATGAGATGACTGGTCACCTATGAATACATTTTGTTGCATCGGACGGACCGTTGGATTTAAGTACTAGTGGACAGCTATGCACTTGAGACCTTGTGTGAAATCGTATAAACCTGCAGCGAATTACTCCGTCACAACGAGACTAGACCTCATTGGCCCATTGAGCTATACTGGGTGATGGTTCCGAGCATTTTGAGAGCAACTCCTACCAGGTTGGTCAATGGTGAGAGGTCAGAAAAACTCAGTCTCCTGGTTGGGGGTTTGAGATGCGATGACGTCCATTTCTGCAAAACCAAATCACTGCCATCCCGCTGCCTTGCGGACAGGTTTTTGAGCCAAAGGCTTTGGATGAGGACCCTAATCGTCCTCCTGTCTAGGTCTGGGCGCCCTGGCAGTATCTCAGTCCACATACAACCATGACTTTTTCTTTAAATACATACTTCATCCTGCATCGGCCATCGCGCAGATTATCAAGGGTCACCTTATCTGCTGCATACAGCAGGGCGGATAAGCGAAAACATGCTGCTGCTGCTGCTGCTGCTGGCGCCTCCCTTCTTTCTTTTCCAATTTTTTCTCTTACTCCCATCCCGGCCCCCATTACTAACCTTCCTTCTATAATTCCCAGCTTAATTGACAGCAATCGAAGTGCCACTGGAGTAGAACCATCTGTAGCCACCATCCCACAGCACCTATCGGACGCCTATCGGCAAAAGTCCTTTATAAGGCTACGCTCTTCCGTTTCCATGGCGACATTCAACGTTCGCACTCTAAGACAAACAGGTCAGCAGGCTGCACTCGCACGCACCTTGGACACACTGGGTGTTGATGTGTGTTGTGTGTCTGAAACTAGGATTAATGACCCTAACGGGGTTATTGAATTGACTGCACCCGGCTTATCCTCTCGTTATTGGTTGCACGCATCCGGAGACGCCGATGCGGCACTCCCGGGTCAAGCTGGTGTAGGTATCATTCTCAGCTCCAAGGCTGAGCCATCGTTGGTTGATTGAATTCCGGTGAACAGCCGTTTATGTGCAGCCCGTTTGACGACATCAGCTAAGGTTGATTCACGAAGTAGTACAAAACGCTGTTTGTTTGTGATTTCTGCTTATGTTCCCACCGACTGCAGTTCTAATGCAGTCAAGGACACATTCTATCACGAAATGAACGCGCTACTACGCAGTGCTACCAGTTCAGATATTATAGTGCTTGCAGGGGATATGAACGCACAAGTAGTGCGTCTGAGCTCTTCAGAAGCTCATCTGGGTGGTAATTATGGACTTAACTCCTAACGGACTGATGATGGTGAGCGTCTGCTACAACTGTGAGCGGAGCACCAGTTGTTTCTTAGTAGCACTGCTTTTAGACACAGTGGGCGCCGAAGTGCCACTTGGCGTCCACCTGTAGCTGGCCAGCGATGGACCCAAATTGACCAAATAGCCATAAGTTACAGGTGGCGCGGTTCCATTCTGGATTGCCACTCGTACTGTAGTACCTGTGTCGACTTTGATCACGCCTTGGTGCGCTGTCGTTTCTCCATGAACTTTACCGGAAGACGCACAAAGCGTCCCCTACGAGTGACAACTGAGAAATTGTCCCAACCCTCGGTCAGGCAAGCCTATCAAGAAGCACTGCATAGCGAACTCTCGCTGTCTTGTCCTAATGACACTGAGCTTCAGTGGAATAGGATCTCGGCTGCCATGCACAACGCAGGAGCATCTGTTTGTGGCACTATCCATCGTCACCGCACTAGTCACTAGATATCCTAGAGGTCGGTGAACCTGTTGGACGCTAGAAGACACCTCCCGGCTGGTTCTGAACACAATGTGACCAGACGGGCTATTAGGCGTGAACTAAAGCAGAGCGTACGTGCTGACAAGGAAGTCTGATGGACCAGTCGGGCTCAAGCAATGGAGGAGGCAGGTGCAGTAGGCAATTACCGGAAGCTCTTCCAGCTAATCCGCACCACTGGTCCCAGGGAACGAGGCGTTAGTGAGACAATCTGAGACAGCGCGGGTGCGCTGATACACAATAAGGAACACCGTATGGCTCGTTGGGCGGAACTTTCAAGATCAGTTCAGCTGGCCCCTTGCTCCTGGACCTCTTCCTACTCAGGTGATGCAGGACGTGCCAGGGACGGTTAGTTTAGAGCCTCCCTCTGAGGCCGAGGTCCGAAACGCGATCACAGCCCTCAATCGTTTTTGTGCCGCTGGCCCGGATTCCCTCCCACCTGCACTATTTAAGGATGGAGGTGAGGTCCTCTGCAGGGCACTGACCTCCTTATTCCAACGTATCTGGAACGAAGAGAGTGTCCCGGCTAATTGGAGCGAATCGATTATAGTGGCAATATACAAAAAGGGCAGTCGCACAGACTGTGCGAACCACAGGGGTATTAGCCTAACGCCAGTTGTGACAAAGGTACTTGCCTCGATTATCATTCGTCGCCTCACTGCAGAACGGGAATCTCGGATTAGGGAAGAGCAACTCCGGTTCCGCCCAGGACGTGGCTGTATAGACCATATATTTACTTTGCGGCAGGTGCTAGAGCAGCTCCACGCATACCGCAGACCGACAATAGCTGTGTTCCTCGATTTCAAGAGTGCGTTCGATTCAGTCGATCGATCGATTCTGTTCGAATTACTTGCGCGAAAAGGTGTTCCCACGAAATATGTGAACATCCTTCGTCAGGGTCTATGGTGTCCTATCGGATAGCTTTTCGACCACAAGTGGCGTTCGTCAGGGTTTTCCGATTTCCCCGTTTTTATTCAATTTCGTCGTGGATTCTATCATGGAGTGTTCCCTGACGGAATCTAACGATGTAGGCGTTGAAGTGCTGCCTGGTGAAAGATTAGTTGACCTAGATTATGCGGACGATATCGTCTTGCTTTTCGACGATTTTGCGGCGGCACAATCAACCCTGAAGAGCCTGTCCAGAGTGGTCCCATTATTTGGTATGCACTTCGCACCTTCAAAGTGCAAAGTGTTGCTTCAGGACCACCAGCCACTTGATGACCTCTTGACGCTTGCTAACGAGGAATTCGAGGTGGTTGGTCATTTCACTTATCTTGGCAGCTGCATCAGCAATGATGGGCGCATAGAAACTGACGTGAGCTCACGCATTGCAAAGGCTAGAGCTGCCTTCTTGAACCTGCGTCATCTTTGGCGACAGAAGGGAGTTTCCCTCCGTCTGAAAGGCCGTGTATACAAGGCCACAGTGAGGGCCGTTCTGCTGTATAATAGTGAGACTTGGCCCCTTCGGTCTGAAGATCTGAGGCGCCTTCAAGTCTTTGATCATCGTCGTTTGCGAAGCATTGCTGGTGTCGGATGGCACCAGCGTATCCCCAACGATGATGTGCGTAGGCGAGTACTAGGTGGTGATAATCATGCTAGCTCCCTAGAACAACAGATAGCACTGAATCTAAAATCTAGCCTAGTTCATAGTTGCCATGAATACGTTAGGACCAAACCATCTAGTAATAGTATTATCACTAGGGAACAAATCCAGTCACTTAAAGAGCTACGGTTAAACAACGAATTAATAATCTCTAAGCCAGACAAGGGCTCTGGCATAGTGTTAATGGATAGAGTGGATTACATCCATAAAATGCAATACATCCTCAGTGATGAGAGTAAGTTCCAGAGGCTCATAACAGGAAAAGACAACACAGGAGAGGTAGAGAAACAGCTAACCGGCTGCCTCAGGCGAATGATGCAAGCCAAACTCATCACGAAGAAGGAATTCGAAAAGCTGAAGCCTTCAGGTGGACACCTACCGAGATTATATGGCCTACCTAAACTTCACAAGGAAGGCGCCCCAATGCGCCCAATCTTGGACATGGTGGGTTCTCCTCAGCATTTGTTGGCCCAGTGGATGGTGGCGAAGCTGCAGCCGTTACGGAATTTGGTTTGTACTTACTGCGTGAGAGACACGTTCGAATTCATTGAGAGGATATCTGAAAGCAACCTTGTTAACAAAAGGATGATATCATTCGATGCCCAGTCGTTGTTCACAAACATTCCATTGCTCGAAACCGTGGATTACGTATGCGAGCTTGCTCGGCAACTGCCCATATACACAACTTTTCCGGAGACTTTGCTAAAGGAGGTGTTACTTCGTTGCACGTTAAATGTTCAGTTCACTTTCAATGGTGAAATGTACCGTCAGATTGACGGAGTGGCAATGGGATCTCCTTTGGGGCCGCTGCTGGCTGATATATTCATGGCGAAACTGGAACATGGCCCACTTGCAACGCACATCCGTGAAACTGAAATGTACGTACGGTATGTGGATGACACCTTCGTACTTTGCAAATCCGAAAAGCATGCGGAACAGTTGCTGAAAGCTTTCAATGACGCACACAAGAATCTTCATTTCACTTGTGAACACGAACTCGGAAACCGGTTACCTTTCTTGGATGTAGAAGTTATCCGTAACTCAGACGGATCATGCAGCAGAAAGGTACACAGAAAGCACACATGGACTGGGCAGTACACTAACTTCCACAGCGCAGTACCACTACAGCACAAGCGGAGTTTAATCAGATCTCTCGCCTTCAGGGCGCGCAGTATTTGTACACCGGATACCGTCAACGAAGAACTACAGAGAATCAGCGACGCCCTCAGGGAAAATGGCTATCCGGATAAATTTATCATGAAACATTTGAAGGAACGTAATCGAAAGTCACCTAGGAGCATTGCTCCTAAGAAAGAGCTTTTCATACATGTACCCTTTAAGGGCGATTCTGCAGCTGATATGTTATCCAGACGCCTGAAAGATGCTGTCGAGAAAACTTATTTCGCGGCCCGCCTGAGAATCGTTTTTCACAATAAGCCGTTGCTTACAAAACCCTTGAAGGATAGACTACCGCCATTGACCCGTTCAATGATCATTTATCAGTACTCGTGCTCCTGTGGTGCACGATACGTGGGTCGCACGACGAGACGCCTATCTCAGAGGGTTCGTGAACACATCCGGCATGGTTTTACAGAGGCGAAATAAGGTCTTCAGACAGCTCTATCATGTCGCACCTCCTTGAATGTGGCCATACAGCTTCGGAGAATGACTTCAAAGTCATTTACTCATTACCTGAACACTTCTCCCAAGGATTCCGCAAACAGCTCTTAGCCATCGCCGAGGCTATGTACATTCACCATCTAAAGCCGGAATTATGTGTCCAAAAACGATTTATACGGCCGATATTACTACCTTGGCCAACGGACACCGTTACTTAGTTATTTGGACGTCATCTTACCTACTTAATTACCTTGTACTAGTGAGAATTGTGTACATATGTTTATTTAGTTTACTTGGTCTACCATCTCTATCTCTGTCTCAAGTTATCGATTTTGGTCATTCAAACAGTCAAGAAGTCAATCCCATGTAAGTTAGGTTGGCTCGGGCACGTGCTACGCATGCCTGGTCACCGCTTACCTAGGAGGGCCTTGTACAGTCTACCAGGTGTAGGGTGGCGCAAGGCTCGAGGTGGACAGAAGTTGACTTGGCAGCGGGAAATGAAGACACTGACAACCAAACTGGGTGCCGTTGGTCCGTCTCGCCTTCCGGGTTGGAGTCCACGTGACTCACCTTGTGCTTGGCTCGCGACTTTACAGGACATGCCTCGCAGTAGACACCAGTGGCGCGTCTGCTGCCGACTTCTAATCGGATTGCCTGTTTAAAGTGTGTTTGGTGCTGAGTTATCTGCGGGGTAATGGCTGATTATGACGCTTGGCAGTGAAAGCCGCAAGGAAGCTGTCTCGCCGATGCCGCCTTATCTTTGCACGATAGCCAGCTGTTTGTGACGGTATGTTGTCTACACAAGGTGTAGGCGCCTTGACCCTGAATGTTTGCTTAGGGCATTATGATTTTCAGGTAAGTCCCCCTTCTCTCCCTCTTCTTATTCTCTATTTCATAAGTCCTCGTGGTTGTATGGCATCGAAGCATCAGTTCAAATGGCTGATGTACTGCTGTTGATGATGATGGTGATGATGATGACAGCGAATTATTGTTAGAGTGCAAGTCTTAAGTAGCGTACGAATCACAGGTATCAATGGATCTCTGTCTGGGACATTGAAGAAGGGGCGTAGGATGGGAGATGAGGTGTCAGTCCGCCCCGGGCGACAGGTGACAGTGGGCGGCACTTTTGTATAGATGATTGTTCGGTACCAAGTGTATATTCATCTAAGTTACTTCCATAAGAATAATGAAGTTACTACTCATACTGAGACCGAGGATGAAATTGGTATTGCGAACATTGATATCCGACCGAAAGAAAGCAACATTGACAGCACGGATACAGCGGGAAGGTTTATAATTATGATATAGTAGATGCGCGCGGAGTTGAAGAATTGGAAACGCAACCGCACTTCGTCACGATAACACGCACATCAACCGATCTTATGGATGTCTGTCAGTGACTTGTTAAGATTGGTCATGCAATTCTCACTATACTTGTCCGGCTCTGAGCTACTGTCGTGCAGCACATCGACCATGAATTACATAAGGGGCACTACCTGAAATGAGGCTAAGATGCTAACAACAAACAGATTTTTACGGAATTTGAAAAACAGTGAAGCAAGGTTGCGAACACGGATAGTGTCTTCTCCTTCAAATGAGACCCTGATTGGTTTTGGCTACAGGATGTCTTCAACCGTAAAGTGTGTTTACCCGGCTGATGAGGGTTTCAGAACTTGGTGGAAATTAAATCCAAAAGCATGTAAGCTCGAATCTAGTAAATCGCATGCTCAGTCATTACCAAACAGCAAAGAGCTGGCGATGCGCTAGTTAAAGTAAACGACAAAATGGAGTCAACAGAAGTAAAAAGAGGCGGCGCGGAATTCTAGCCAGAATATTTGATAGTGTCAGTTTTATCGCCAAGCAAACAATCACACCGTGTGATCACTGAGAAGACATCCAGAATGGCAAACGAAGCCAGGGAAATAGAGAGCATTTCACAGAATTTACACATTTGCCAGCCAAGTATGAACCCATTTTTAGTGAACATTTGGTGACAGTTTAGCTGGGAAGGAAAATCAGCATTTTTTCTTTGTCACCACAGGTTCTAAATAAATTAGTGAGTGTTTTGGTAAGGCAAATGATAATGCAAATCACCGATTAGGTCACGGAAATCAAGTATGTCTGTTTAATATTAAATGACCTTTCCGACGTATCCCACAAAAATCAGATGAGCGAAAATGCGGTGACGGTAGGAGAATCGTTTCTTAGTTCGATTGAGACCAACATCAAAAAGACAGGTAATTTCTGGACTGGTTTTGAGAGTACCAAAGAACGATGAAATTCATATTGATGACTGCTGTGGCCACGCGTGTGACAACCCTGCTGTTATGGTACGCTGCCGATTGGGTGTGCAGAGACATCTGCTAAACCAGCCCAAAGCTACATTTGTGCCATCCACAAACCATTCCCTGAAGCTGACTTGTGTACATTGATATTCTGGGACAGCTCCTTACGTTCTATTTTTGATACAGTGGACCAGTATTTCTCATCCTTTTTCATCCAAGCTTGATGGTTTTTATTGGTATATATATCAAGTGGCTGTAAAATCTAGATGGATTAGTCCAGTAGGGGGATAAACGTTGTGGTGAACAAATACTCGGAACTGGTCACTTCTCTGAAGCATCTCACAGAATAAAGAAAAAATGCAACAACAACATCAGGTGCATTTCAGCTCGGTTTCGCTTTTGTTTATTTTGTTTCTGAGCTATTAGAGAGCGAAGATACACAGACTTGATGAAACAAAAAGGCTGGATCTGCAGCGAAGTACTGTGAAGCTTACAACCCTAAGTGTACGTTTTCTCCAGAATAGAAAGAACATGTTGTACATTGCAACGGATAAATCTGAAAACACTACGCTGAATTGGGAATAAGCATGAAGCGTCAAATACGCCAAAACGAATGGACGGTGACGACTTTTTGATATATCGATGGGGTTCCATGCTAAGGTAAGGGGAATCGATGTCTGTCATAGACATTTTGAATGATGGAATGCCGTAGATTGCAGCAAATCCATGATCTTGCGAACAAATATGCTTTTCTTACACCGTCGAATCTGCTAGATGATAACTATGGTTTTCCGCTTAGCGAAGTTGATGGAGATGTAGCACATAGGAATTCCTTGCCGAAAGAAGATTATAGTATTTTGTGAAAGCTCCAAGCTACGAAAATGTGCTTTATCTTCTAAACTTTGCGCTTCATATGGAAATATTACCTAGTGAACTATGCTGCGCATCTTTCTTACTGGAACTATTTGTACTGCCAGTTGTGAGATCGCATTCTCAACACCCAGGCTTATAACAGACCACATTCAATAATCAATTAACCAGAAAATGCTCATGGATTGGCATTTCTCCCCATAGAGAAGAAACTTGCCAATGGACTGTATTTTAATCTTGCTATCATTACGTTTGCCTCAAGTAATGCACGAACAGTGTATATGTGAATTTTGTTCACGCGTATTGTAACAATGAAAAGATGCGGAACATTGCTCATGTCGATGGCACCAACGCGTGCGCAACAACGGTGTACATAGGCCAGTACATGGCGGCGGTAATCAGGTTAATTCCTTAGAGCCACAAATAACGTTACTTACATTGCGTTGCACACTTGGGGGTGCCTTTAAATCGACCGTCGATTTTTCGCCAAACATCATTTTTACATTATCTACCGTAGGTGTATCAGCGTTGCAAGAATAAACTGATCTATATTTTATTCAATCAACTTCCAAGGTCACTGCGACCAATCTACTTTATCCACCTTATGAACCTTAACCCTCTGCTATCTCGCACGATCACGATCTATTTCATTTGGACACAAAAATTTACGTCAACTGAAACGACTTATGAAGAAATGTTTTACTGAAACCTTTTCTGTTCTGAATGGATGCAAATCTTCCAGATGTAGTTCAGCGTTATGGAATCGTTGCGCGATCGAGGTAACACAGTTCAATCCTATTATTTTTTACCCATTTGTAAAGTCAACATTTTTGATGGTAACCCTCTCATACATTTATTGTTGATGATGTAAAATGCTCTAAAGGCACCCATTTGGGTACCTAAAGCACACTGACTGGCTGACTGACTGACCTACCCACTGCGCACTAAGTAAAGGATTGTTTTGGTTAGCGGATATAGGTTTGAGGCGGATAAAAGTTGATCTAATAGTGAGAAATGAAACCACTAGCGATTGAAAAGGGGGCGTTGATGTCTTCTTCCGCATGCTAACGCCAGGTCCGCATCATCTGTCCCGTGGATGTTTCGAAATTTTAGAGGCCATGGCTGGCAACCGTCATCGGTATCGCGTCCACTGTCACTACCTAGTCTGATAGTCCGGTTAAACTGTGTGAAATTGCGTTACACGTGAAACGGAAATTATTAGGATGGAAGCAGTGAAAACCGCAAGGAAACCGTCACATCGGTGCCACATTCGCAGAATAGCCAGCTGCTTGTGACTGTTATCGACAAGTTGTCTCGAGCTTGAATGTTAATCTAAGACGTTTAGTTTTTGTACTAACCTCCCTTACATCCTTCTGAGGACTCTTCATCCCATAGACCATCCTAGCTGCATTTCAGATAACCATAAGTTCAGTATCGTTGTTGTTATTGATACTGATGGTGATGATTTCCTGGATTAAGGTAACCGAATCTATGCTTTCTGGTCCCGGTCCTTGGATATGAGCACCGAAATCTACCTATTCTCTGTCAGTACCCTAGTACTTCTCATTCCACATGTTATTATGGTTGTATTGCAGCAGCACGTCAGTTCAAAGCTCTCGTGTACTGCTGCTGATGGTACTGCCCCATATGATTTGTGTACCTCCGTCATTAATGCGAGCAATTGTGAGGTTTCTGGTTGTAAATATAAATTTTACCTTTGCAATTTAAGCAGATACTGCATGAGTTTGTTTGTTTGTGCTCAAAGTACCAACTCTTTGGTAACTTTTCTGCTTTTCCATTTTAAAGGAGATCGGATGGTTTGATCGATCGGAAAATCAGGCTGGCGCATTGACGGCTAAGCTGGCAACGGAGGCTTCCAAACTGAAGAATATTTCCGGATCTCAACTGGGATCCATTGTGGAAGCCGCCGTACTTTTCATCGTCACCATAATCATAGCCTTTGTGAATAGCTGGCAGTTAAGCTTGGTTTTCCTGGGATTCTTCCCTCTCCTAATAATATCCGGGATGTTTCAGGTGAGACTTTGAAAACGCTACCGCCACATTTGTCAGATATGTTCTCTGTTACAAATGAGTGATACTCAGCGGTACTTCGTCTGCTTTCGGTAAAACTTGGTGTATGTTTTGGATCCTTTTCATTAAATGCCAAAAGGAGCGTTGGATTATTAAGTTCAGATATCTGAGTCCCGCTCGTTCTTCACATCGTCTCTGAAGGGCAAAGTATCAGATTTGGCCTGTGATTGCCGGACTAGCTTTAATTGGCAATCAGTTTTATTTCGTCTACATCCATTATATTTTTATTCTACTTAGTGTGACTGGTGCAGTCAGATGCATCTATAACGGAATCAAAACACTCCTCTAGAAAATCATATTCCTCCGTAAGGGAATTCCACTTAGTTCTTGTCGTCTCATGAGCAGCTGCAAAGGAATTTAAGAAAACGGATGGCTGATGAAAACGGTATTACGACCGCAGGACCCGGGCGCTCTCTGAGCTATCATTAAATGAAGTGTGGATCCAGCCAATACTGAGTGTTAGCGAAGGATAGAAGTAAGGTGTAGTGACTACGAAGGTTGTGGAAACATCTTATGAAATCAGTACTGGAGGGATGGTAACCAGAAGGAACCGAGTGCAGCTGAGGCGACACCGGGAACGAGAAGGTGAATCTGCAGCAGAGCGTTTGATGGCTGAAGGGGAGGTCACAACGGCAGGGGCAGCCAATACTACGTGGAGTGGGAGTTTACGGAGTCTTCCTCTACACCGATGCGGCTGCTCCCCTAAAAGGGAAGGATGTGCTGGGATTGCGTAAGCACAAGTGCGATGCGGATTTACATGGCGAAGCAGGTGGCTGGGTTGTCACTAGCGAACAGAGCAGCTGATTGGACGCAAACGCATATTTCATCTACGCGCTGATTGGCTATAATTTGACTACGCTTGAGCGGATCTGTTTGAATGCAGAGGTGTCGCTAGTTATGGAAATGACTCAGTTGTTTACATCGAGGTTCCTACATGCTTGTAATGCTACCATTTTCACCGAGCTTGCTTGTCGAGTGAACCGTTTGTGCCTGAAGGACCAATTTTTGCGAAAGGTGATACTTGCGATGCTGTACGTAGCCTTGCACACTTACTTGTCTATGGGGAATATTTCATGTGCCTGGTGTTTCATTGCGCGCTATCATTAAACAATGCGAATACTAAATACTGAAGAGCGAAAAGATAAAGTTCTGTTTTGTTCCCTCATAGATGGATCCGGCACGCGCGCGGAATCCCGTCGCTGATTCCTGCACGGTGTCTGCATATTGCAGCTACACTACATCTTATCCGGGTGCGATACGTTCCCTATACCTGTAGTCAGCAAAGTGGACATCTAGCAATCTCCTTAATTCCGACACCGATTTCGCCCCGGCTATTGTCTTCGGCAACTTGTGCCAATATTTCGCCATTCGACGCTCAATGCATTGAGGGTGAGCGATGCGCTTTAAATCCGGTACCACTAGTTTGTATCCGTGTCCGCGTGTGCTGATTGCTGCGCGAACATGCAGCATCAACTTCAACATAGGGAAGTGACCTAGGTGAAGTATCCGGTGCGTTATAATGAGATCGTCTCGTAGCCGACGATATGACATGGAACACAGCCTAAGTCTCCTACATCGGTATTCATACGACATACCCCGTAAACTGGGCCTGTGCCGGGTAGCTAAATGCTGGACCCGTTCCAGTCTCTGCACCTCAGCTATTTTGATCGGACAATAGGCGGGTGAGACGCACTCAAGCACCGGTCTTATAATGGAAGTGAACAGTCGGGTGGCAATCTCTTAAGACCAAGTGCAGAAGCTGCCTCTAAGTGCCCAAAGCAGGCGTAGTCCGTTTGCGTACACTCTGTTCGTGTTGTCGACAGACTTCAGATCACAGCATGAGCGTACGCCTAGATCCTTTACGGAACTGGTAGGATGCATCGGGTGGCCGGGCAGGGTGTATGCACGCCCATTACCACCCCTCCCCAGGTTCGTAAATGAGGTCTTAGCCGGGTTGACCGATAGGCCTCCTTCTGCAGACCACCGGGATAGGCGATCGAGGTCCTGCTGAAGGACGTCACAGTCGTCGGGAGAATCAATAACCTTCCATATCTTCAGGTAGTCTGCAAACAGTGCACAAGATGACCGAAGCAGCTGAGGTACTTTGTTGATAAGCATGAGGAATAAAATGGGCCCCAGCACTGTGTCTTGGGGTACACCGCTAGTGGACAGGTACCAGTGCGTTAGGTGGTGATTCATCTGAACCCGATATCTTCTCCCATAACGAAGTCACTTTTCCACTGGTGCAGTGCGCCACCAATACCACACATCCTCAGCTAGTGGAGCTGGACCTTATGGTTCACTTTATGGAAAGCTTTACTATAATCAATGTAGATAACATCCACTGACTTCCCCCGGTTCAACACTTGTAACCATTCCTGTCGTGTCAACAGCAGGTTAGTGATGTGCTAGTGGCCCTTCATGAAGCCGTGCTGTGCCAGATTTAGGAGAACTTTTGACTTCGGCAGCTGGAGAGGACCCATTCTCACAATCTTCTCTAGCACGTTCGCCAAAACAGAGGTGAAACAAATCGAACGGTAATTGTGCATATTGCGCGGGTCACCACCTTTTGGAATCGGCTCCATTATCGAGCATTTCCCGTCTCTCGGCAATGCACCCTCGGACAGCGATCTGTTGAACAGATCCGTCACGACAGGCGAGATGATTGTGGATAGGGTGTAGAGCCCATCGGGCCCGTCATGCTTCGTTCTACTATGTTTTCAGGGTAGTTGACGCACGTCTTCCATATCGCAAACCACGGTATAGGCGGTACACGTCGAACCACGTACAGACACCAGGTATTTTGCAAATACGCAAACGAAATGCGCCTCCGACGCGGACGCACGCTCAGTGCTGAAGATTAGGTGCTGTCAATCCGCGCCCTAGCACTGGTAGGTCATATGCAAGCTTGAGGCGCTGCTTCACATAAATAAAGATTTTTTCGGAGCGTCTTTTGCGATGGCTGTGAGCTTCTTTTCGAATTGCCGGCGCTTGCTCGCTTTTGCACTGTTACAAATATTCCGCTGCCTCTTATACACCCCGTAGTTTTTATAGGAGCTGGAGAGCAGGAATTGTCCCAAAAACTTGCGCAACCGCCGAGTCATTTTGCCATGTCCTCGTTCGAAACAATGTAGCCTGACGGGTCCCACTTGCCAAAACTTTAGTGGTGCAAATCAAGAACGCAATGATGTCACTTCCTCTCTTTTACCAGTCCAGCAGTCTTCCACAGATGCTACTTATGGTTGAGGCCAATCCACTTGGCTCGCGGATCGAGTTAGGCCGTCGAAATCAGTTTTCCAGTAGTTGTTAGCTGATTCCAGTAGACAGAACTACGGTAAAGGTAGATACATGAGCACTGAGTGGTAATTTGCTGCTAAGGGCTCCAAAATCTGATCGTCATACATATGCTTTTCACAGCTTGTTAACATCAACTCTAAGCACAACGGGGTTGAGTGCGGCTTTCTACGTGTCGGTTGACAAATGTGCTGGGCTGCTCGACTTTCAAGTACCAAGTCCACAAACTTTGCCTCAAGCTCACAACGTCTGGGCATGAGTTGAGCTTCAGACTAGCGTACTCAGGACGAGTTGAAATCCCGCATGAGTAGGAAATAGGGACGACCCATTTTGCTTCGGAGATGTGGCATCCAATCTAAACAACGTCTCAGTGGACTGTGATAAACTTCACCTAAGGTAGATCGAACACTACAGCTGAATTGAAAGTTTCGTAGCTGCAAACCAAGTGCATCCAGTCGATGCTCTAACTCTCTTACTGTGGGTGTCAGCACATTTTCGGTTGGGGTATTCCAAGCGGTAATTACTCTACCTGATAAACGGCTATCAGTCCCAAACCGATGCGATTGAGGCTTGTCCAGGTTACTTGGATTACCACAGAGTGTTGACAATGTTTGACTGGAAATATGGAAATTAAACCAAGCCAAGTTGACCCGTTCAAGAGGCGATAGGTGGAAATCCGGCCCCCCTATACCGTCGATAGTGCGGGAAAAAACGTATAATCTTAGCAGTCTCTCGGAATGGGATATACGTCGTAACCCATACACCACATTAACGTCGATCCTCAGGACAAATTCACTGACAGCTTGTCCTGGATTAAGCAGGGAAGACCAGTTTATACGCAGCATTCCAGGTCAGGTCTGATGACGGCTGTGTACAGTCCAATAAAGATTTCATATATAAGGGTTCCGACTTCGTAGCGAATCATCTCCAGCATCCTGAATCCATTGCAGGCTACTTTGGTCCAGTTTTAACTAGACTAGTCATTCTATGACAGTATGACACCCAAGTTAATCACCTCAGTCACGCGCGTTACTTCTTATCCGTCTAAAAGGTAACTCATAAGTGGACCTTTATTTCCAATGCGTAAAGTCGAACGCTTAAGGATATTTTTAACAGATGCTACGAAAGAGACCAGTCCCATTGCGCGCTGTAGATCATGGAAGCCCTATGGATTACCGATCGTACCCCCAAAATTTAAGGTCATCCGTAAATCTGAGAGACGGTACACCTAGCTTCTCAGATAGGTCATTTATATATAAGGTGAACAATAATGGGATTTGCTCGTTCGCATATCCTCTCCGAGCTAGGACATATTGGCTGTGTACACACTACAAAGGAACCAATGCCTCCAACACATCCCAGTGAGGTACCAATAAAACGTTTTAAGATTTTGCTCCAGTCCCAAACTGCTTTACAGACACGCGAATTAACGTTGAGTTATGCACTGAATTTCTGCTCTACCGAGCACATTTGAGATAGCGCAACTGGCACTAGTAGAAGCGGACGCTCTAGACATCAATTCATTGGTACCTTCCGAGGTGAACAGTCATCTTCCGGTCTTCCTACGCAGATCTCAATGTCATGATATATATATATATATATATATATATATATATATATATATATATATTCAACACGGCCAATAGTACAATTGGCATAGTGCCACAACTTATGGAAAATACAATAAACATAGGAAGATAGAGGGGGGAAAACGCTGTTCATGGGAATAGTGAGTCACAACAAGTCCGCCATTGTGCACAATTTCTTGCCCTGTCCAAGGGCGTTATCAGCTATGTGTGTTCTGGATCCTTCACACTCCAGCCATGGGGCCGAGAGCGTCCGACCGCGGCTAACTTTGATGTTAGTTCCTTCATGCTCCTGGCCCAAGTCATAGCTTGAGCACCTTGCTTTCGTTTGCAGCCGACTTCTGCGTGCGCGAAGAGTGCACGGTGAAGTAAGGGATGAGTAGGCATGCTGAGAACGTGCCCAAGCCACTGAAGTCTGCGCAGAGAAATTATACTGCTCAATGGCCAGCAAATTCTGTCTGATCTGAGCATCCTTCGTGGAATATCTTCATTCCTAGTGTGATGTTGCCATCGTACACCATCAATGCTCCGAAAGCAGCGGTGATCAAATACAGACAGCCTCTCAACATCCTTTGCGCGAACAGGCCATGAGAGATAAACTACGTATCTTTTACAGCCATACATAGGCGACTGATAACCTTGTGCGAATGCAGCTTCTCTGGGCAGAGGACATTAGGCCAAAGACATTGATGGTGATTTTCATGAGCTTAGTCGAACCATTATCAAAATTCTTTCAAAGATGCGCTTACGAGAAACAGGTTTCCACAATGTAAAAGCTCGGAATAGTCACTCCAAACAGCAAGAGTATCAGCAGTGTAAAGCCAACGAATCGTCGGGCTATAGGACTACTTCTGATGATCTCAACGGTCATGCAGTCTATCGTTATTGAGGCAATCATAGGGTGCCTGGAGAGGCACAGAATTCTTGCTGCGAAGCATCACGGATTTCGTTAGCATCGGTCAGGCATCACGAACCTACTGACTGCCCGTCAAGCCGGAGGGGGTCTGTCAATTCCGTGTAACTACATTTGATCGTCTGGATGATCAATTTCTACCTCACAAGCTTCGGAATCAGTTATATCGTCTCGGGTGAATAGATAACTTTCTCATTCCACATCAAGTGAAATTGAAGGTTCGTATCACCTTAGCCGAACCAGTCGAACTCCAGTGCAGCGTACCCCAAGACTCGGTACACGGGCCACGCCTGTTCCTTATCATAATAAATAATTTTGCACGGGAAGTTACTCCAACCTTTTTACTCTTTAATGATCACCTAAGAATGATGTGCCGTTGTTACTTGAAGGACTACATTGAGCTGCATGGTTATCTGAATAGCGCTTAAACCCGGTTAACCAACTATGCTCCAGTTCAAAGTTTTGCGAATAAACCAACAAAACACTCACAGCTACGGTCGCGGTTCACATGACAGCAATTTTGGCATGCCCTTGCAAGGAAGCCTTTGCCGAAAGAGCATTAAACGAATCAAATCACCACATCGGCCTCCTACCTAGGGCCTTTAAAAACTTTTAGGTCTCAGTCTTTTCGCAAATGCTTGGTGCGTACGTCAGGCTGCATGTGGAATGCGCTGTCCAAGCGTGACAACCCTGGCAGATGCACTACCTCACCGCACTGAAGGATGCAGGACGACAAAGCTCCTCAAATGTTTGTCCCAGTTTCCCTACCCGCAGACTGAAACTATAAACCTATACAGTGAACCTTATCGGCGTTTACGGAGCAATCTCACGATAGTGTATTTGATGCTAAATAATACTAACCACTCTTGCTATCATCTTTTGAAACTCAGCCAATGCGCATTTATGGGGATCCATCAATTTGAGCTGATCACGCAATACAGCCGGCTGAAATATCGACGAAACATTCCCCTCCCACGAGTGTCACAGCCATCAAGCTTCCTCCTAACGATCGGAATAAATACCCGCATCCTATCACTATTAAAAATACGCACCATCGACACATTTACATAGTTTTGTGTAGCCCATGCGTATTGTACGACGACATTAACGCAGAGTCAACAGTGAAATGTATCAGACTCTGCCTACGTTTTAGGCAGGAGTGCGTGTATCTATGCTAGTGAAAACCTCATGTGTTCAGCGATATGCGCCTTGTTTTATCGACATGATTTCATCTCATAGTCTTCAAGCTAGCCACCCTGGGGGTCTGTCAAGGATCCGCTTTTGTACCAGTTGTCAAGCACTGCTTCATTGGACGACCTCTTCTCCCTGTTGGGATGCGTCAACGACCCGCACCCACTGAATCCTACCAGTTTCGAATTGCGGCTTTTCTTATTGTATGTTTGCGACTTAAAACAATGAGGCATGGACGACGCTATCGACGAATCGCGGCTGGTGACGAAATTTGCTTGTTAAATGAATTCAACTTAGTGGGTCGTTTGACGGAAATGGCCAGGTGTTTTCCTTGAGTAGGATATCTGGAAGTGACCTGTCTTGTAGTTCCTGGTTCTTAGGACGGTTTCACTCAAGCACTTATTTTGACTACAACAAAAGTTCTTTCTATCCATCAATTGTAGGTACGAAATTTGTCCGGCTCCCAGGCTGCCGAAGTATCGGACGTTATGCGCGTGGCACAAGAAGCAATCAGCAATGACCGCACTGTATGCACTCTAAATTTGGAAGTGCATTTTTACGACAAGTTTTACCAGTCGATGAAAAGCAATTACAAGTACGTCTGACCTCTTTGTTAAAATGGATTGGCTAATCATAATAACGGATTAGAAGTACCAGAGACCCACAGAAAATAATTTTGAGAACGTTGACAAAGCCCAACAAATCAGGATATATGAGCTTCATACATCAAAAGGGTCTCATTCATGCGGTTACACTGTCCATCTTTATACGAAGACGTCGGCTAAATTTTAAACTACATTATTTTGCCCACCACTCTTTATTTTATATTGTATCAAGTTCACCATTCTTGGATATTGGGTTCTCTATATGAACAATGAATAGTGACCTTACACTGGTTAATAAGCACTGCTTTATAAGTCCCGCAGGTTGGCCGGGCGGAGTTAGCGAAAGCAGCTAATAAAAAAGAAGTTGACACTTTTATCCTCGAAAGAGTGACTTATCGTTTTGTAATACTGTCCTCCTGCGCTCCCCATCGGTCCACTGCACGATTCAGTGACAGACACTAAATCTAACTGATATCGTAAGACAGATAGTGCTAAGTAACAAACTGTAATTTGTTGAGTGCGTCATTCAAGCGATTGTTAAATATGGCTAGTGTATGTGCGGAAACGACTGATTCGGAGAGAGTATTCCACGGATGACACATGCAAATAAAAACAAAACTTCCGCTGCTCATCAGACGGCTTTACATTTCTGCCAATTTCAGAAGCGACCGCTCGTAGTTGTGTTACTGCTGAGTTCCAGTACAGAGCGGCACACACGGTCTGGATCGTGCAGAATACTCCCAAGCGTTTCAGCCTCTGCCCGTATGGGAGATTTCGCATCCCGGTGCCGTCATTGAAAGCCCGACTTTGGGGCAACTCCAGTGCAGTTAATACACATCTTAAATCAGCAAATTCCTCGTCGTCACTCCCCATCAACAGGTTTAGGCTAGTCTGGAAAAATATCGGACGCTGTCGTTTCCACCTTCTGGGTCTCGTCAGTGGTGCACCTCTCAGCGGAGCCCTGCCGGGTTTCGCCCACACGAGTTCAGGATGCCAACAGCTAGTGCCACTTCGCCATGGGTGAAAGCCGCGGATCTGCATGATTGAGAGTTGACTATGATATAGTCCGGCTCATCTTCCACTGCCATGCCAGTTACGAACTGAGCAGACGATAGTGGCATGACTCACGAGCTAGGACTTTCTGCATAGCGCCTGTTACGGAGAGAGCTTACAGCTAGCAATCAAGCCGAGAGCCGTGCCGTAAAAGTGCATCGATCTGCAATTAGAGATCGAACTCGACTATAGATCAAAATGCGAATTGATGGGGAATCAGAGGCAAGTTGGATCACAAACTAGAACCATTTGAGTTGTGTTAAGTAACGCCAATTAGCATTTTTAATATTGTTGTTTAAGTATTTGCTCACAACCTATTTATTGGGCCGTGCTCTCATGCAAATAGTCTCTCTGTCTACCGAACCTTGGTCTTCTGCATTCCGTTGGTGGGCTGGGCGCCTGACTGAGCAGTCAGACAGTCGCAGCCTCAAGGGGCAGCTATCAGCAGTTCAGTAGTCGTCAGTGGCAGAGAGCAGAGGTAAACTAGAAGTATTACAACAGCGCCTATGTACGACATAGCACTTAGAAGCTATACGGACACATTTTATATTACTGGTGTTGATGGGCTATATCATAGTCAACTGTCCATTACGAAGATCCGCGGCTGTCACCCATGGCGAAGTGGCACTAGCTGCTGGCATCCTGAACTCGTGTGGGCGAAACCCGGCAGGGCTCCGCTGAGAGGCGCACTACTGACGAGACCCAGAAGGTCGAGACTCTGGCGTCTGGTACTTTTTCAGACTAACCTAAGCCTGCTGATTGGGATTGACGAGGATGAATTAGCTGAATTATAACAAAATCATCACTACTACTCATCAGTAATATATATCCTAGCCGTGGGTCTCAGGTCTGCACCGCGTATTCGACATGGGGAGAAGGTACGGACTGAGCAACGGCCGGAACTTTGAGATGTCAGTATTCGAAAACACCTTTCTTAACAATCCGACGTGTTTTTAGCAGTTTTCGACGCCTTTTCGCATTGTTCGGATAGCCCCAGGTCATAATGAACCAATACCCCAGATCACGTTAGGCAGAAGCTCCATGCAGTGTTCCCCTTCCAAGCCTGTATGAGTAGATGCTCTGGTGTCAAATGGAAACTACTACACATTTGTTTAATTTGAATTGCATTAAATTTTGGGTTGACCATTGATGTACCGTATGCAGGTTACACTGCAGGTGATACACCTCGGCACTCATCTAAATCCTGCGATATATCTTGATGTCGCTGACAAACACCATGCAATTTGAACTTATTGCATTGCGATATCGTTAATTACTACCGCTGCACGTTCATAATTTGCATGGTGGTGGAGGATGAACCGCGCCATATCGCAGTTAGACATCAATCATGGCGGTCACCCACGGCTCAGTGGCATAAGTCGCTGGCTCGTAAAAGTGAGGTCGTGGGCTCGAATCCGGTAGGATTCGGCGGGTGCGCGCTACTGACAAGTCCGAATAGGACGAAACGGCATCTAACACTTTCCTGACTGTGTTGTGGCTGTCTGCCTGAGTCTAGCTGCAGCGATTCTTCACAAAACGCAGTCATGTCCCTGGAACTGTGCCTTGAAGCACACCGCACTCGACTTGTATCGAGTCAGACAGAGAGCTCCGAACCCTGCCCACTAACTGCCGTTTACAGATAATTCTGCCGATCCAGCTCATGATAGGGTTATCGATGCCGTAAAACTGGAGCTTAGGAAAGAAAATCCCATTTTGTAGACTAGAGATCGCCAACAGTTTTTCACTGTGGCCTGGTAACCATCAAAATGACGAGTGCTGGCAGCATTAGATTTCTGTGCAGTACCAACGAACCAAAAAGAAACATCTGCGCAACTATACAAAAGCAGAAGTTGTGCATTTTATGTTAAACACAACTGAGTGACATGCGACGTAGCAAAATTAAAAACCATCAACATATTTCTCATCATTCATTATTATATACGATATCTAAAGGTGGAAAGCACCTCAGCCACTGTGCCAAAATGCATATAGAAAGGAAAATATGCTCATATCAGATGAATGGCAGCTAAGCTATCAGTAACGGATGGGCGTGGTTCCGGAAAGCTACCAGCCGGCTATTATGTAGTAAAAAAATTTATTCTGAAATATTGTCTTATGCTAAGAAATGAACTCGTGGTTGGAGAGGGAGGCTAAAAAGGATGGGAAGGGACAAGGAGACTCAGCACGGACGCCATTGAGGTCGGCAAGTGTACCCAGATAAAGTTGTTCAGCTTCTTTCGGACCCCAACCAGCGAGCCGAGGCCAGCTTCGAAGTGACAGTCTTCATTCCACTCGACCAAGTTATCGCTTGGTCACCTCTTCTCTTCTATCCACACCCCCAGCGAGTAAAAACGCACGTCGCGGGAGCCGGTAGGCTGGCATGCGCAACATGTGGTCTAGCCACCGGACCTATTTCCTAACTGAAAAATTATCCGCGGTGATGTCAGTAAAATGATATTTACTTCAGACGTTGTGTGCATGCATCCGAATGACACAAAGTAGGCAGCAAAAAAAGATTCGTGAACTTGCAGTATGGCTTTCAACATATCATTACTGTTGGGTTTGCATTGGCGGTATCCAATCAACAGACCTGCTTTCAAATGTTCATCAGTCAGTCTCGTTCGATTAGTTGACTTCACATCTTGTTTACCACGGGCGCTTTGCACCCTTCGCCGTCTCGAGGGTTGGCGCATATATAACCTGCCTTGAGATGCCTGCCGCATCTTCCTCTTTGTTTTTACACTTCCGTTGGACTTAATGGGCTCGAAGACTCCTGTTCGATATCTTGACATGCTTACTACAGCAACAACATCAGCGGCAGTACATCAGACATTGGAACTGATGCTTCGCTGCCGTGCAACCATGGCGGCCTGCTGAATGAAGAATAATAAGAGGGAGAGAAGGGGACCCAGCGTAAAACCTTAATGCCCTAAGCAAGCATTCATAGTCAGGGTACCTACACCTTGTTAAAAACTTGCCGTCACAAACAGCGGACAATCGTGCAAAGATACCGCGGCATCGGCGAAACAGCTTCCTTGCGGCTTTCACTGCTATGAGTCACAATCAGCCAGTACTCCGCAGATAACTCAGCACGAAACACACTTTAAACCGGTAGTCCGACTAGGGGGCGGCAGCAACTGGTGTTGACTGCGAGCCATGTCCTGTAAAGTCTCGAGCCGAGCACAGGGCGGTTCACATGAACTCCAGCCTGGAAAAGAAGACGGACCTATGGCACCGAGTTTTGTCGTCCTTGACTTCATTTCCCGCTTCCAAGTTAACTTTTGCCAAACGCGGTCCTTGCGCTACCCTACATCTGGCAAACAAAATAGGACCTTCCTCGGTAAGCAGTGACCGGGCATAGATAGTTGGTGCTCAAGCCAACGTAACTTATTCAGTGTTGTTCTAAGGAACTAGCTTGCTTATCACTGCCTAGCACTCGCCTACGCACATCATCGTTACGAACACACTGGTGCCATCCGACGTCGGTAATGCTCCGTAGATAGCGATTGTCAAAGAATTGAAGTTGCCTCAGGTTATCAGAGTGGAGAAGCCAAGTTTCACTACCATAGATTAGGACGGTTCTCAGTGTGGACTTGTAAACACGGTTTTTAAAACCCAGGGAAACCCCATTCTGAAGCCACAGATGTCGCAGATTCAAAAAGGCATTAGTACAGTGAGACTTTCTTATGTCGTTTGAATCAATAACAAGGAGAGCATCACGAAAGCTACGACGCCCTGTGCCGTTTGTTTGTGAGTGAGACAAGTGCATTGGTTGGGTGCAGACTAATGCATTTAGATAAATGATGTCAGGTGTGCTTTCAGGATAAGGGAGTGCCGAACGTTACCGGCCCTAACCTTCGGCGTACGACAAAGCGGTATGAGAGGTCCCAAATAATAAGCAACACAGTGAGCATCGTTCAGACTGTCGAAATAAAGAGGCCAAACACGGCCGGGCTGCGGCAGTGGTTTTGCATGGACGTGTTCAAACAGACAATGGTCATGCAACAACATGATTGTAGACGTATTAGGGCGAAGGCCATAAACACAAGATGAGCATGTGAAGTATTTGGGTGCTATAATTCCACTGGAAGTGTGGGTCGGCTCCGTTGATGAAACTTGGCTCCCATCCTCATGTCTCCCGGTCTTATCCCTTAGGATTTACACTGTATATGGGGTGTGTGGATGGAGCTGTGGGTGGTGCGGTGCAAGTCATCCATAGTCCCTCTGTAAGCGCAGGCATCCTGTGGCGACCCAATGGAATCCACCGTGACTGATAAATCCGGAACCGGATGTCGCCAACCATAATTCCAGTACTACTGGCAGGCCGGATCCAACCCGTGAGTCTGGTTGGAAAAATCCAGGTCAACATCCTCTCTGGCGTCAAATGACTTGGTCCAACTCTCCGTACGATTAGTACTTCTGATGCGCACGATCGCCGTCGGCGGAAGCCGTGCTGCACGGGAGCTATAATGTTGCAGTTCCTAAATAACATGCAAATGCATCATCGGCGACGGATTCCGTGACCTTGGACAGAACAGAGAAGAAATGCTGGGTGGTAGTTTGCGAACTCAGTCCCGCTTTCACCTTTGTGAATCTGGGTTACTTTTTAAAGCTTCCACATGGCAGCATTATTATTGCCTAAAGAACGCTAAATGAACTGACCCAAAGGTTCTGTTACTTGTCTCGGTGCTGCTGCCAATGCGTCTGGGTGTACGGTATCGACACCAAGGGAGCTGTGGTAGCACAGAGACTTCAGCTACTGCAATACAGGTACAGCAGTAACAGAGATGTTTGTGAGTCCTGGCGGCGTAGCAACAAAGGCTGGAAGATAATCTGATGTCGCGACACTCCGAAATATGAGGGTCTAATGTGTCCGCAATGCGTTTGATGCTTCTATAGGCGTTCTTATTAGACCATATGCCGTCCGGAGCGGTTAAAAGCCCTGTCTCAGCTTTCAAAGACCAAGAACGTACTTGGGTAGCAATTTGTGGTTGATATTGAAGGATTCTGCCATGTCATGAAAACGTGCGACTTTTCTCTAAGCAATTGCTTGCTCTGGCTAACTTGGGCTGTTTAAGTATCCCAAGTGTCTGGCGTTGGAGCCAATTTACACGCTCGCCGTGAGGCGTTGCGTATTTCCATCCCTCTTAGCGTTCTCCTCCTCGCGAAAGAAACTACCTTAGGCCCATGGCACACCCTTGATCCTGAATCGCCTGTAATCAGTCGAATGAATTTGCTGACGAATTCCAACCAAGCAAAGTCCAGGTTGTGACGCTGTTGAGTTGGGATAATCGATCGTAAAGTGTGATAGTTCGTAGTCTCGTAGTTCTCATTCCGATATTCCCCAAAGCAGATGCCGTTGAAACTGTTGACTGCATGACCACCGCGAACCAAAGGGCAGTCTACAACCAATACATCATTCATATGCTCCTCGTTGGTGAACACAAGATCCAGCACAGATTGTCTATTATCTGCTCTGAAGCGGGTAGACACAAGGACGTGAGTGTAAGGACACTTGTTTTGCGCTCTTACAGATCAACTTTGAATTGTCCTCCGATCGTGTACGTTGAAATCGTCCATTATAACAATGTGAGTGTGCTTTCCATTTAGATTGCATCTTAAAGCCTACGTAAGGTGGAAGTCAATTTCCTGTTGTAGATTTTAGGGGTGCTACACCAGAGCTATAAGGCAGATGTTTGAGTTTTAACTGTAGGCGGCACCAAGAGAATCAGGGAACTGCGTGTCTGAATACCACTCGGTCTGGCATTGTAGGTCCCTTCAGTAATACCGAATTACCCGTCCTCCTTTTGTAAGTCTCAGGTTACGGTTGTTGCAGCATGCTCGGCAGCAGAACTTCAGCATCCGCCGTCATCATCATCATTGTAAAGAATATACGAAGCCTAGACTAGGTAGTCGCACGAGATAAGGCAAGGAAACTGTAGGCTAGTAAACCTATACTATGCTCACGGTCTGTGAGAGAAATTAAAACGTCATTTTCTGTTCCCCTGGTTCTATAATCCAAAGTAAATGTAGTAATCAACTTACCATTACGTTTGCAATCGCAATGGGAAAAGGCAGGAACTGGAAGACGTGCGGCGGCGTGGCAAAACAGTACAGCGTAGCAGTTTGCTAATCGGCAGACTGTCAAAGATGAAATGTTTGACTTGAGGAGTCAAGGGTATGCCAACAATGCGAAGTGAAAACGTAAAGTGTTTCATAACGCGTGTTAGAAGCAGACATGTATAGATTTCTGTAAGGATATAAGTGAAGAGTTTATAAAAATGGGATACTATCTTCGCAATAGGTAAACCAGTTTGGCTGAGTATTCAAAGTTCTCTTTAGACTTTAACCCCCCCCCCCGCGGTATTTTGTCCTCTGCAATCGCTTCCACAGCCTCGTCATCCTCTTTCTCGTATGCTTCTAACAACGCGAACTTTCTGACGTCCCTTCGCAGTATACCCTTTATTGTCCACACCAACGCCTGCTGAAACAGTTGGTCTTTCCCTTGCATGATTTCTTCCACGACTGCGTTCGGCCACAGACCTCTTGAGATGCCTACATGACAAACTAGAACTAGATCGCCCCGCCTGGGCTCTCTAACTTTAGTTAACCATTTTTGTCTCTGATGTAGCCTCGATATGTACAACCTAATCCAACTACGCCAAAACATATCGGGAAAATGTCTTAACTGTCTCCATCTTCTACTCAGTTTCATCGGTAAGTTGATCGTCAGGTTTTCGAGAGGCTTTCCGTTCGCCAGTGTCAACAGTTGTCCCGGCATTATATTGTGTCATGAGGATCAGGTGTGTCAGGTACTCCTACTAGAGGCCTATCATTCAATATTCTTTTGACCTCAGCAAGTGTCATCATTAGCACTTCTTCTGTTACCATCTCGCCGCTGAGAATGTTACGCAACAATTCGCGTGTCGATCGAATCATTCGTTCCCAAATACCTCCACGATGCCTAGCACACGATGAATCAAACTAGCAATCAATCTCCAGGGACAGCATGAATTTCGTTCCCTTTTCCTTATCCAAATTTCTCAGGAGACTGTGTAAGTTAGCCTCAGCCCCGCGAAAATATTGTCCATTATCGCTGTATATGACAGTCAGCCAACCGCGTCTAGCCGATGATCTCGAAAATGAACACAAACAAGGATCGGTATACATGGAATGAGAAACCTCAATGTGAACCGCTCTTGTAGTCAAGCAGCTAATAGACATCCATATCTCCTTTCATGTACACGGCCGCGTCGTACCATTAAAGGTCCAAAGTAATCAATCCCAACGGCAGTAAATGCTGGACACGTCATACACTGATCGTCTATAATCAGAGCCATTAGCTGACTCAATGGTTTTGCGCAGTTTATACGGCATCTAGCACAGCTGAACAGCACATGTCTCAAGGCGACTTTAATAACCTCTTATTGTAATTTGTCTGCATTATCGGTAATGGCTTGATGTAGAGCAAAACTTACCCAACTAGTTGACGAAGTGGCTCCAAACGGATGTACTGTCATGCGATATTCAGTAGGAGGTAAGCAGAGATTACCGTTCTTCCACCACAGAAACCTCAAGAAATTCTTGTCACGACTGATAATCTTGACTTGGTGGAACATTGCTTCAATGTCGGATGCAATCGCGATTGAGCGGGATCTAAACGGCAAGATAGAAGCAACTAAAATGTTTGACAAATCTAAACCCTGAAAATACTGTTGATTGTGAGAAGTACCGCTGTAAGGGGCCTGACAATCGAAAATTACTCGTTCTTTACCCGGTTTAAGCGGATGCGATACTGAGTGATGTGGTAGATACCATCTCTTCTTTAATCTGTTCCCTTTGTAGTGGAGCCGGATCGGCGTATCATTTATCTACCTATTCTTCTGCTGCCTCGAGTAGCGTAGCATCCTTTACCAGTCGCTTCTTCAACAATGCGAGTCACATCAGTGCGACCTATTTATTATCTGGTAACCATAGTTGCTCAGCTTGCCATTGTAACGTGACCTCATAATGGAAGTCTCCATAAGTTGTGTTCACGCCTGTCGTTCACAGACGTAGCCAATCTGGGACAGTCAAAGTTGTCGAAGTCCGTTGCATACTTTTGTTTGAATAAATAATGTTGATCGGTGGTTTCGGAGTGAATGGAATTTGTCTTCTATGAGCAATCCCCTGCAGCTGACGCAGATTAATCTTCCTTGAACTCGGGCAGGTTGCTCGCACCCAACACTTTGTAGCCCAATGGGGTTCTAGCAGCATACGGATCGCTAGGACTCCCGCGCCTCTGATCCAAAGCCCAGTGTATATATGGTTTATAGCTTCTGATCAAAAGCTCTATCTTACCCTTCGATTTTGGAAACCGTAATTCGCATAAGTGAGGCCATCTGTATAAATTATTTCTCTTTGTGACCGTTCCAAGTGTTTCAGAGAGACGACTGACTGACCTGACAGTGTCTAACCGGATTGCATCACCACCAATTATTGATTGAACAGTTACACTAACGGACTGCAACTTTACCTGGCATAAGCCTGCTACCGTAGGTAGGTTCAGTGTTGTCATGGACCCTTGCACTCCGATATTTTGAAGCAAGTGGAAATCGATCAGTGAACTGTCTAACCGGCTATTCACCAAGTCTAGCATCCGAACGTGACAGCAGAACCAGTGACTAGAACGGGTAACACACCAAGTGAAACAGCAGGCTTTTCGGCATGACTTAGAGCGCAACTAGATCCTTCGGTATTCTGTGTCTCTGAATTCTTCTTGTCCTGATCAGCATGTTGCAACCGGTGATGAATTAACCGACGGTTACTTAATCCACAATACTCTCTTGACCGGCAGCTTTGTAAATCATAGTTCGTTTGTGACACATTTGGCACAATCGGTGAAAACAACTGAATTCTAGACGCTGGTGATAGTTAAGTTTTCGGAAATCATCACATTGATCCAAGTAATAATGTCGTTCACATAAAGTACATTTAAGCGGAGGCCGTTCTACGGATGTTACAGTGTTCGAGTAATCGACAGGAGCTAGGGGATTTAAGCCGCTACTTCTATCAGTGTTAGCAGTTGCTCCGAAGGTGCGTGAGATAAAAGCCGGGTAAATTTCGACGACGTCGGTTGTTTCATCCATGAACTCCGTCAAATCAATAAAATTTGGCTCTCTTTTCGTGCGGATGACCTTGACGGCATGTCCGGCAGTCGTCTAAATATAGCGCCAATTGTTCACGACGCGTTCAGGTCACCTTCGTATCCTACCTGCTTCAGAGTTAAGTAACAGGACCGCAGCTCCACAGTTAAAAGAAAGAGGGCTCCAAAATCATTTGGCTTGATGTTAGGTCCATCAGTTACAACATTGATCTGGGTCCTTGCTATCATGTGGGGTCGTCCGAAGGGCTTGTGTCAAATACTCATTGCTTCTTTGAAACCTTCAACAAGTTTGAGGATCAAACAACTTTCGATGGCTTCTTTGGCCTCACCACGGCAGTATTGTGTCAGATATGAAGTCGGAAAGTCAAATCGGAAGTTGTTCCCGTCATCTTGTCTTCAAAGCACGCATAAAAATCCAGTAGCAAGCTGGATCACCACTAAATGTGTTCAGCTCTTGCTTGGAGAGACAGGACGTCGTGTTCGGACCGAAACAGTTGGATTTGTGATCAAGAAAGCAGTTCGAGGCAGCATTTGAATCCAAATGGAGGTTTGCGCCACGATCTCGAACTCCCGAACCTGAGACCGCCAGAGAATCATCCAAACGCGCCACCGACGACATGCGCCGAGCTTAAGTTATCGGCTTTAGAGAAGATGGTCGAAGAGCAATATCAGAATAAAGACCGCAAACACCGTAAGACCAATAATCAGTCCGTTTACTGATCGGCAGCCGCCTATGGAACAATGGAACAATGGTTTATTACGGGTAAAAAAGCATCGCTTAACAAGTCCCGTAGGATGGAAATTATTATGAAAATAAATTGCATGATAAAGTGAAAAGCGTTGTGGTGGACTCACCATAGACTTATGTGGAATACCGGAGATGTTCGCTTATTAAACGTATAACTCCATCAATCCGTTGGTTAGGCGTTTGGCAAGACACCGTTTGATTGCGTTTTGTAGCCCCTGGCTAACATGTCATAAAATGAAATGTAAGTGAGACAATGCATCGTCAACACGTTTTTTAAATATCGCCAGATTGGGAGCAGAGACGACATAATTAGGGAGAGCGTTTCAAGGCTGGCACACGCGGAAAGAAAAGAAATTTCTAAAGTATTCCAGCCGGCTATAATGAATTGTCAGTTTCAGAGGGTGACCTCTTAGTTTAATGTTAGGGTTCAATTCCAGCAGCGGACGGCAAATGTGGTTTGGGTTCTTCATAATCTGGTAAACCATTATGAGATCCCCCCGCAAAAGCCGATATCGACTGCTGTACATTCTTAGCGATTTCAGTCTAAGCTGATAGGGCAGATAAAAGAGGCCCCTGATGTTCTTTGTTGCCCTTCGTTGAGGAGTCTCGAGAGCAATGAGATCCTGTTTCTGCCACGGCTGCCACGCCTGAATAGCATATTCCATGTGAGGTCGCACATGGGCGTTAAGCATTTGGGAAAATATTGATGGTTCAAACCCACCGAAGGCTCTGCGAAGAAGGCCGAATTGTTGATTTCCGGTTCTCCTCGCCTTCTCTGCTTGTTTTGAACACCCGAGATCTTCCTGTACCAATACACCGAGGTCACGCTCCTGCGAAACCTTCGCCAAGGTGTGGTCTCCAATCTTGTAAGCGCTCACCGGCTGGTGACGCAGATGCATCACTTTGCATTTAGCCATGTTCAATTGAAGCTTGTTCCTCTTTGACCATTCGTAAATGCAATCTAGGTCATGTTGGAGCAGATCCTGATCTGGCTTGTTACTAATCGCCCGCCATATCTTGACGTCATCGGTAAAAAGCAGGAAATTTGAGGAGATGACGCTTGCCAGGTCGTTGATAAACACCAGGAATAAACGCGGTCTTAGCACTGAGCCTTGTGGGACACCACATTCCACCTCGATTGGGTTAGAAAGTGATCCCCTAACACGTACTTTAAGCTTTCCTTGGTAAAGGAAGTTGCCAATCCAACCAAGTACAGGATCTCCGATTCCGTAACTCTGTAATCTTTGAAGTAGGATTCGGTGATCAAGGCGGTCGAAAGCTTTGGAGAAGTCCAGATAAATGACATCGACTCCGACCCCATCATCGGACACTACCGTCCAACTACCTCGTGTAATCAGTAGGTTGGTGGTGCATGACCGGTGTTGACGGAAGCCATGCTGTTCCGGTACCAAAATGTTGCATTTTTCTAGGTAGTCCATTAAAGCCTCAGCGACGACTGCTTCCATCACCTTCGCGAGCACAGGGAGGAGAGTCACTGGGCGATAGTTTGCAGGATTGGAACGGCTACCGCCTTTAAAAATAGGGGTTATAATGTCACACTTCCACATAGTGTGGACATGTTGTTCATCAAAGCACCTTTGGAAGAACTGTGACAGTGGTTCAGCCAGCTTGGTGGCCGTAGCCTTCAGTGCCTTCGGGCGGATGTTGTCTGCTCCCGGAGAACAATGGAACAATGGAACAATGGTTTATGACGGGTATAAAAGCAATGCTTGACAGGTCCCGTAGGATGATGAGAATTAACATCGTAAAATTAAAAAATCGTATCGATGAAACTACGTGTGAAATGCATGGCTCACCAAGGGATTGGAGATGCACATAAACAAGTAATCCAATAGGAATTTTAAGTGGATTCCGTCCACGTTCGTTGTTCACTAATACGATCATCCGATGGCCGCACGTTATATCACATAGTGCAATCGTGTCAGAGTTTCGTCAAGGCGTTTTTTGAAAAGGGATAGGGTGGGAGCGTTAATTACATGTTCTGGAAGGGCGTTCCAAGGTTGTGACACTCGGAGGGAGAAGAAATTGCGTCGACATTCCAGTCGACTGTACTGTGTGATCAACTTAAACTGATGACCTCTTAGGGATGCGTTTTGACTACGTTTCAAAAGGGAATGATACGTGTGGTTGGGGGTTCTCAGTATCCGGTACACCAATATGAGATCGCCTCTCAAACGACGGTAACGTCCACTGTATAAGTTAAGAGTTTTCAGCCTGAGTGGGTAGGGAAGGCTGGAAAGACCTTTGACGTATTTTGTCGCTCTGCGTTGTGCAGTATCGAGTGCAGTGAGGTGGCACTTCTGCCATGGTTGCCACGCTTGAATAGCGTATTCTGTGTGCGGTCTAACAAAAGCGCTAAGCATTTTGGGGAAGATTGAGGCGTCAAACTTCCTAAACGCTCTACGCAGAAGGCCAAAGTGTTGGTTTGCTCTTTTGGAGGCCTTTTCGGTTTGCATTAAGGATCCGAGATCTTCTTGTACAAGTACGCCAAGATCGCACTCATGAGAGGTCTGCTGTAGAATGTCAGGTCCTAAGCGGTAGTTATACGCACTCTGATGGCGTATGCTCAAGATTTTGCACTTTGTGGTGTTGAACTGTAGCATGTTCTCTTTTGACCACTTGTATGCTTTGTTTAAATCATCCTGCAAGGCTGTGTGATCCTCTCCTGAAGCTATGGCACGCCATATCTTTAGGTCATCTGCAAACAGCAGAAAGTTGGAAGATAGTGCAGCTGCAAGATCATTTATGAAAACAATGAACAAGCGAGGCCCGAGTACCGAGCCCTGAGGTACGCCACACTGAACTTCGATTGGTTCCGACAGGGTATTTCGGACTCTCACATTCAGGTGACGTTGAACGAGAAATTCGCCTATCCATCCTAGCCTGGGAGACATTTGCGAACACCATCACGTCACTAGTCATAGAAGCCACAACACCAAAAGTTTCCCAACATCCCCGCACAGCGAAATCATTCTTGCGAAGCCGGACGCGAAAATGCATGACTCTAAGGGATCGGGCATGGCGCACGTATAAAAGCAACCCCAGCCCAGAAAACTGGACGGAATACGTTTCGCATCGCAACTACTGTGTGCTTTTGGTTCGCGAAGACAAGAGAACGCATCAGCAGGAGCTAGCCAAACGATTCTGTTCGAACAAAAAGCTTCTTTACAAACATGTGAATGGACTTCGCAAGGTGCAACGGGGAATCCCACCACTTAATACGACCAATGGGTATACACATACTGCGAAGGAGGCGGCCAACGCATTCCGGGCCCAGTACTCCCCAATCTTCCAAGGTGTACAAGCCTCGACGTATATTCCGCCACTAGTTACCCCACCGCCCGTTTTATCCAACGTCACGTTCACTGCAGAAATGGTGCTGCAAAAGCTGCTGTCCTTGCGTCCACACAGCTCTCCCGGGGCCGATAACATTCACCCGAAAACATTACAGGTAGCTGCCATCCACTTGGCCGAACCACTAGCTGCATTTTTTCAGCGCTGTTTCGATGAGAACATCGTACCTTCGAGGTGGAAACAAGGTGTAATAACGCCCATATACAAGGCAGGAAGTCGATCGGATCCTGCCAATTACCGCCCCGTAACGCTTCTGCCTGTGATCGCCAAAGTCATGGAAGCGGTGATAGCAGATGCGTTAATGGGATACTTGGAAAACTACGGCATAATTGCGCCAGAACAGCATGGGTTTCGTCAACATCGGTCATGTACGACGAATCTGCTGATAGCTCGTGACAACTGGACCGAGACTGTCGATGAGGGAACAGGAGTCGATGTTGCATTCTTGGACTTTTCGAAAGCCTTCGATCGCCTGGATCATCGAATGCTGCTCATTAAATTCCAACAGTACGGTATCGGAGACCCGTTGTTAGGATGGATCGGTAACTTTCTCTCTGAACGGCAGTTAGAAGTTAGAGTTCGATCATCCTTTTCCGATCCGATTCGAGTGGGATGCGGCGTACCGCAGGGTTCGGTACTTGGGCCTCGTTTGTTCCTGCTTTTCATTAACGGTCTAGTAAGAGTTATTACGTCGAAATTCTTACTCTTCGCGGATGACCTCAAGGTTTGGCGGGCGATAAAACGATCGGACGACCATGAAGTCCTACAGCGTGACTTGAATGAGGCCTGGAATTGGTCGGTGAGAAACGCCTTGCCGTTTAATGTGGACAAATGTCGCGTTGTTCATATCTGCCATCGACAAGTCCACGTCTACAAGCTTGGGGCACACGATCTGAAGACCACCACTCAGGAACGCGACTTGGGTGTGCTGGTACAGGAAGACCTCGGGTGTTCCAAACAGTCAGATTCCGCTTCTAAAAGGGGCAACCAGCACGTTGGACTCCTGCGAAGAGCATTCGGAATTTTGGATCCATCCATCTTCTCCTTGATGCTGAATGCCTACGTGCGTCCTCACGTCGAATATGCAATCCAGGCCTGGCAACCCTGGCTAAAACGTGACCTTGCAGCGCTTGAGACCCCACAGCGTCGAGCAACGAAACTCGTCAAGGGCTTGCGCCACACTCCTTACCAGGAACGACTGGAGATACTCCGAGTGTTCAGCGGACGATACCGGCGACTTCGTGGAGACCTCATACTAGTGTACCAGATATTGAGCGATCCCAGTCACGTATGCCGCCACCTCTTGAAGCTCAGCCCGAACACTAACCTTCGCGGTAACAGTTTAAAGCTGAGTCAACAGTACAGTCGTCTAGACTGTCGGAGAACCTATTTCTCCCTCCGGGTCTGCGGGCCCTGGAACGCCCTTCCAAACTCAGTAGTTTGTGCCCCCACATTAGATACGTTTAAAAAACGATTGGACGTCGCACTGAGCGCCCTGCGCTTTGTTTTATGAACGAAAACGCTTGTATATATTTAGGCTGACCAGCCTCTTTGGATTTATACCCCAAATTCACGGTCGTAAATCTGTGCGAACCGGTGAGTACTCCATTTTGATTTGCAACCATCACCAACGATAACAATTTCTTAGCCAGTTTTGCGTCGTACCACTTTATCCCCCTAAAACTGTTATACTTCTACCTTTTATCTCACTGACGCTCCTTACTTCAACCACTTATGCGGTTTGCCAATTTGTCAGTATTTCTATTGCCAACCTGCGGGACTCGTTAAGTGCATGCTTTTTTACCCGTCATATACCATTGTTCCATTGTTCCATTATAGAATAGGATTGCCGATACCACAATGCTGCAGCTTGCTCACGCAGTGAGAGTAACTTCCTTAGCACAATTGATGGGTTGAAAATAACATCTGTAAACATAGGTGTCGGTAATGAGCTTGATATTATGGGACAGGTAGATGCTGCGATTTCGAAAATTGGGGCGTATTGCAACCGCAAGGCATTAGCTGCTTCTTCGGCGCTTTGTACTCTACCGCCTGTCGTGAATAGTGGGGGCATTCTATGCTTCACTTTACGAAGCTTATTGACATGCTTATACAGCAGTTTGTTGTTTGCCATGAACTTTTTGGCTAGGCACTGTTGATATGTTACTTTGTCCTCACGGACAAGTGCAGTGCAATGGTTGCGATGGGTCAGGAAATTTCCCCAAGTCTCTGAGTCGGGGTTACTCTTATAGGCACACCATGCTTCATCCCATATCACCAGCCATTTGCGAGTCCTATTCCTTAAAATTGAAGGCATTTTCGCTGGACGAAGGGGTTTGGTCTCTGATGCTTTGTTGACGATGTCGCTGAGTTTATTAACCAACTCTGCCCAAACCTTGTCAAGGGGACAATGTTTGAGAATTCCCAAGCAGCTGCGTCGGCGAGTTCTTTCAATACGTGGTAGCGTGTGATTGTATGAGTTAGTTCCGAGTGTTCAGATGGATATTCTGCATAACATATATAGTTGAACGTTATTACTACATGGTCACTGAGACCTAATGGACTATCCATCAATAACTTGTCAATCATGAGCTCTTCCTTCGTGAGCACAAGGTCCAATATGGACGGTTTGTTTGCTATCCTGAATCTAGTGCGCGTGGTGACATGATTGTACAAAGGAATATTAGCGATCAGTTACTGCAAGTCTGCTTTGAACTGCTCACTGGGCGATGTCGAAACCTCCAGATTGTGTAGATTGAAGTCCCGGGAGATGAGAATGTGGCTGTACCTAGTGCGTATTACTCTGTTTAGGCCACGGATCAAGCAGGAATCCATTTCCGGAGTGGACTTTGGGGGGCGGTAAACGATAGCTATGAGACATGTGTCGTTGTGTCTCAGTCGGAGACGGCACCAGAGTGAGTAGGTAACGTGTGTTTCCAGATCAGCAACGGTAATACATTGTAGATCGCTGAATATATAGATTGCTGAATATGCAATTCAGGCCTGGGGTCCATGGTGAAAACGAGACATCCGCCTATTGGAACAGCCCCAAAGAAGAGCCACAAAGTGAACGCGTGGACTATCCGGAATAAGTTACGAAATGCGTTTTTGTGTACTCGGTGTGTTCTCATTAGAATACCGACGGCTTCGCGGAGATCTTACTCTCACATACCGGATATTAACCGAAAGCGAACATCCATGTACATCACTGTTGACTCTAGCCCCATACAAACAAAACCGAAGCAACCACCTGAAACTAATGACGCAACACTCTCGTTTGAATTATAGAAGGTATTTTTTCTCACTTAGAATCTGTTCTCACTGGAATGCATTACCAAACTATGTGGTGAGCGCACCAGACATGACGACATTTGAAAGACTCTTAGATTTTCATCTTAGTGATAAACAATACACAACACTTTGTTAAAGCACAATGATTTTACCACTGATACTTTACGTTCCACGTTGGAACATTTTGCTTTTAATTTTCTTTTGCATATCCATCCTGTGGGTCTTGTAAAGTTATGCTTTTTATCCCATTATACACCATTCAACCATTGAATCTCCTCTGCTGGGGCGGTCTTTCCGGATGAGTGACATTCCGGCTATCTCAACCTCAGCATCAGTCACCTCTTGGTGTAACCAAGTTTCGGTAATAGAAATTAGGTCCCAAGCATTCGCAACCTGACATAGTCGAAGTTCGGTAATTTTACTGAGGAGCTCTTGGGCGTTAGTGTACATACATGAAAGTTTCTCAGATTTAAGCAATGTTTCGGAGGTTCTGCAACTCATATGTGAAGTTTCGCCGACTAGTGAGTGGCCGGCGACTAATCGCTTTTTTCGATGTGTAGTTGGTGAAAGGTTTAACAGTTTATTCATCGTCCTTGTAGTTAGTCCCGCATCTAATCTTCTACGTACAGTGTAAGGTGTCCGGTCAATGTCATCTTCTACAGGTTGTATGGGCTCATTCGGCACACTACTGGTGCATTGTTCTTTCATAGATCCCATCGCGTTTGGTTCTTTGAGTGACATATCATCTCTAGGAGGCATATCGCTGATTGTCTTCAGCCGAACTTCAGATGGTAGCTTGCAACGGAACATGTACCAGCTTTTTAACATCCGTGCTACCATATGTTTTGACTGAAGGACCACCTTCAACACTCTCGGGCCAATTCCTTTGTAGTTCGGTGAGGTACGCAGTCGTGACACGGATTTCGCTACCACATCATCCAAGCGGAGTGTTTCACGAATATAACACCACTGTTCTTTATCATGGGTTGTTATTTCATGCTGATCACATGCTTCGGTTTCAGGAACCCCGTGAAGAAGTATGGTTCTGGTTGAAGTTTCCTTCCGGTAGTCCTCTAAGTTGCGGTTAACTCGATAACGCTCGCCCCATGGGTTGTCTGGAAAGATACGGATGGAGCAGTGTTCATTTCTGAGACTACCTGCCGACAGTAGTACTGATTCTACTTCAGTGATGGAGTTCAGCACAACACGCAGAAGTCTCGGCTCTCCGAAATGTTTAGAGTTGGGGTGTCGTGTAATACGCATTACGTGTACAGGTTTAAGTACAACACCGATTAGGTTACTAATAATGTTCCACTGGTTGAGGTCATCCAATTGCCTGCCTCTTATCGATGTCGAATTTGATTCTGGGATATTGGAGCACAGTACGCTCAGTACAGGTAGTTGTTTCTTTAGACCTTTCGACATGTCGCTTTTAGTGACTGAAGTACTGGGACATGTATCGCAGGAAACCGGTGGTGCTTGCACCTGGAAAACTCCGCTACGCTCCTCAGTTTCCGATCCAGTTGAGGGTGATGTTACTTTTAAATGACGGCTCTTCTTGGAGGCAACCGTAACCCAACTTTCGCTCGTAACGGCTGGCTCTTTTTCTACTCACTCCGTCGCGAGTTTGGAAGTAGCCTTACGTGTAGTTACTCAGATCGAACTGGAAACCGCTTTAGTCAAATGTGAGCTACATGTGGTATTGGGACAGCTGTTGATGTTCTGGACTCTAGGTGTCGTGTTGCTTACGGTGTTATTAACAGTTCTTCGCTGGTTAGGAGAAGCACTTACGGGAGAGGATTGGGTTGCACAGTCTGCTATGCTTACCCCAACCCCAGTGATTTTGGTGGTCACCATTTCCTCAAACTTCGCTAGTAGCTGGTCATACTTCTGAGATAATAGGAGCACGCTTTTTATCAGTGGGATCGATGTGCATTCCACACAGAACCATAGCGAGTCTGGTTTGTTTAATAACTTGGCCTGACTAGGTTGAACTCTGAGGCATCTCGCATGGAAGAACTTGCAACAGTTACGGCACAAAATGCCCCCTTTAACAAGTTTGGAACATGATCCACATAGGTCTTTAGTCTGTGGCACGCCGGGCATCACGCTTGTTGAGCAAATGTTACGAACCATTTGATTGACTCACCTTCTATGGTAAAAGGTCGTTCTGTTATTGACGTTGTCGGTAAGGTCACAGTGGTCACGTTGCAGTTGTGTACTTTTAGACTGTCCTCTCTGGCGTGCCAGTTGAATGTGACGGCTTGAACGTGGGGCAGAATACACGGTGTGATTGAGAATTTTCGTGGTTTAGCCTATGAATTTGCTTTGAGACCTGTAGCTGTACCGAGCAATGTTGGATTTGAACGAGTGAAAGTTCGTTCGAAAGTCGTTGAAATGGTCTATCGAGTGAGACCAAACAACGTCTCCGATGATTGGAGTTAGACAACTTTTGCCGCTTGGATATCGACGACACACGGCCCAGAAGTTAGAAATCAGGGTAAATGTAGGATGCACTGGGGTATACTCGGGAAACTGGTATCACAAAGTAGAGCTTGTAAAAGCACGACGAATGAGTATGGATCTAAAGGTGTGCGACAAAATGTCGCTGAACCACAGTTAAAAAACCACGAGTGCACAAGTGAGGGATTAGCATGCAACTTCTCTCAAGGTCAACCTATCATGACTTACAGCCTCGGGAACCCCATGAACAAGGATAGTAATGGCCACTGATTCCTTCCGGTATTCTTTCTAATCGTGCCTCGCTTGTTTGCGCTCGCCCAAAGGGATATTCGGAAAGATGCGGATAGAACATGAGTCATTTCGGAGGTGAGCTCTCAGTAGCGTATGAGTCACCATCTCCAACCCGTTTTCACACCCAGTATTGACCGCGTGTGTATGTCTGTCTATTAAATCCCCACCCACCAGTTGCTTGGCTTCAGTTACTTGATCCATGCTCTGTACACGTTCTGGCCAGAATACACTTTTGCGTGCTGCAGTTGGTTCTGTTCTGTTGTCCTTCCGTCGTTCAGCTACGAGCCACTACTGCATGTGTAAACCGCACGTGTAGACTTTGACAATGGCGATCGAGTCTATATCTAAACTTATTCGTTATGAATCAAGTTATTCCATTAGATCTATTTTGGAAAGAAGCGGTTTCAAGTCCTCAGCTGCAGCCTAGACTCATTGGAAGAGAACATTCTGCAACTACCGTGAACTCTTCAGAATTATCAATCCTCACATCACTAATACTGAGCAACAATCTGCTAGACTACTGTGACAACACTTAGGTGCAGAGGCTCATAGGTATTTCGATGCGTTACGGTTGAATGAAAATACTTCCATTGTCACATTGTCTCTGGATGGCCTTTGAGTCCTACAACAACATGTGTTTACTGCACGAATCAAGTTTTCCCAACTACAGCAGGGAAACGAAGATGTTAAACAATTTATGACCCCATATCTGCGTGATTCCAATTATAATGAGATCCCGTCTACGAAATTTGAAAGGGTCAGGGCTATCCACTGTCTTCTAGTTGGCATTCGCAACAACAAGGCCCGAGAACGTCTGCTGTCGGAGGACAAGAGCAAGCTTACTTGGGAAGCCGCATGTACATCAGTGAGGTAAAGTAAGTATATGGTTCAACAATTAATTCACTACCAACATGATTACCGCTTAGGTGAAATCCATGCGGTCAAACCTCAGTTTTCACTGAAAAACAAACCCTCCTTTACGTGCTATAGGTGTGGCGAAAGATATGAAAGAGTAACGAGTTGTAGACGCAAACAACCCACTTGCCACAAGTGCTGCATTGTCGGGCATTTCGAGAAGCTATTCCCCAATATTATGAAAGGGAAATGACAGCTGTGTAAACCAGTGTTCTTCGTGATTCAAGAGCTAAGTTGAGTATAACCTCTGTCCGTAGTCTGTCGGTTGACTGAATCTCTATTAAAACTGGCCTTCATGGGCGGTAAAAAGCCTAAAAGTGCTTGTCACAGCCTTTTGTTTGGAAATGTGTTCAACTCGCTCTCGACAATGGTAAGTAAGCTGCAAGGCCCTTGGGGGCATGCTTTCACAAGTGTGGGTTGTTCAAATTACCACAGAGAGGCGTAGTATAGGAGAGGAGCGAAGGAGCGGTCCGCCCACGGCGGCGTGTGACAGGGGGCAGTATGGTTAGTACTGATGATCGTTCAATGCTAAGTGTCAATTCATCTAAGCTATTTTCATAACTGAAGTGATAAAAAAGAAGGTTGATAATCATACAGACGGCAGATGAAATTGGTACTGCATGCCCTGATATCCAGGCAACAGCAAGCAATCTTAGCTGCATGGTTGCAGTGGGATAAGTTTGTAATGCTGACGCAGAAGATGCACGCGAAGTTGAAGCGCTGGAAATGTAACCACGCTTTGATAGGATAACATATACATCAACCGATCTTACGAATGTCTATCAGTGGCCCGTCAAGATATGCCATGAAATCCTCACATCGCTTGTCCGCCTGTAATCTACTGTTGGGCAACACGTCGATCATGAATTCAATAAGTGCTGCTACCTGGAAAGAAAAAATCTGAGGCTAAGAAGCTAACAACGAACTGGTTTGTTCGGGATTTGCGAAATTAGGAGCAATTATTGTGAACACGGATGGTGTATTCACCTTCTAAAGAAGCTCTGTTTGCTTTCCAGTGCAGGATATTTTTATGCAAAAAGTCTTATTTTTCGACTGATGTGGGTTTCAGAAATTGGTGGAAACTAAATCCAACAGCATGTGATCACGAATCTAGTAAATCTCGTGTTCTGTCATACATCAACCGCATGGAGCCAGCGATCTGGCTGTTTGAAGTACAGAACGAAATGGAGCGAGCACATATAGAGAAAAGACGGCGTAAAATCCTAGCTAGGATAATTGACATCCTCAGGTTTCTCGCCAGAAAAAACATTACTTAGGGTGGTCACCGAGAAGACATGAAGGATGCCAAAGGAAGCCAGGAAATTAGAGGGAATTTTTCATTTTTTTGGCTTAGTTTAAACTTAGTTTTCGTACACATTTGATGACAGTTCAGCTAAGAAGGAAAAGCAACAATTTGCATTGTCGCCACACGTTCGAAATGATTTAGTTGTATTTTGTAAGCAGGTCGAATAAAACAACTATGTATGCTTACTTTTGACAACATTCCCGATGTATTTCACAAAAGTCAGATGAGTGAAAATGCTGTGACGGTAGAGTGGTTTCTCAGCTTAATTAAGGCCAACAGTAAAGAAGCAGAGAAAATTCCTGGACTGATATTGCGAGAACCAGGGAATGATGAAATTCATATTGATGGCTGCCGTGGCCCCGCATTCGACAATACTGCTACTACGGCGGGTTACCGATCCGGTGTACAAAAACCTCCGCGAAATCAACCGAAAGCTACATCAATATTTCCCCAAATGCTTAACGCCTACGTGCGCCCGCATGTGGAATATGCTATTCAGGCGTGGCAGCCGTGGCAGAAACAGGATCTCATTGCTCTCGAGACTCCTCAACGACGGGCAACCAAGAACGTCAGGGGCCTCTTTCATCTGCCCTATCAGCTTAGACTGAAATCTCTAAGAATGTACAGCAGTCGATATCGGCTTTTGCGGGGGGATCTCATAATGGTTTACCAGATTATGAAGAACCCAAACCACATTTGCCGTCCGCTGCTGGAATTGAACCCCAACATTAAACTAAGAGGTCACCCTCTGAAACTGACAATTCATTACAGCCGGCTTGAATGCCGTAGAAATTTCTTTTCTCTCCGCGTGTGTGAGCCTTGCAATGCCATCCCTAATTATGTCGTCTCTGCTCCCAATCTGGCGATATTTAAAAACGTGTTGACGATGCATTGTCTCACTTACATTTCATTTTATGACATGTTAGCCAGGGGCTACAAAACGCAATCAAACGGTTCCTTGCCAAACGCTCAACCATTGGATTTATGGACTTTTATGTTTAATACGCGAACATCTCCGGTATTTCACATAAGTCTATGGTGAGTCCACCACAACGCTTTTCACTTTATTATGCAATTTATTTTCGCAATAATTTCCATCCCACGAGACTTGTTAAGCGATGCTTTTTTACCCGTAATAAACCATTGTCCATTGTCCATTGTGCCGTACACAAACCATTCCATGAAGCTTCTTGTGTATATCTAGCTTCAGCTACTGCTCGGTCTGTTAGAGTTTCCCTAAAATACGCCAGGTATTCACCTTCTTTTTAAAAAAAATCTAAATATTGCTGGAAAAGCGATTCAATTCAACGGTATAACCATAGATTGGCTTTAAAATCTAAATGGAGTAGTCCAGCATGCACTGTAAATGTTTTGATGAACAATTACTCGGAACTCATCACTGCTCTTAACCATAGCACAGAATAACCAGAAAATGTTACCACAAGATCAGGTACATCTTTGATTATCATCACGGTATTGCCGTTTCCGTTTATTACGTCTGTGAACCATTGGCATTGAAATCCAGGACGCACGCATATATTTAAACAGAAAATCTGGATCTGCTGCAAATTTCTGTCAAGTTTACAACGTTAAGACTTTGCCTTGTACAAAATAGGCAGAAAATTTCGAACATTGCAAGGGATGCATCCTTAAACACTACCGTGAATTGGGAATAAGCATGAAGCGTCGAATCCGCCAAAAACCGAATGGGCGGTGAAGAATTGTTTGATATATCGATGAGATTTGATGCCGAGTTAAAAAAGGGAAATGCTGCCTGTCATAGAGTTCGACTGATGAAACGCCATAGATTTCAGCAAATCCAGCTTTCCTTTTGTCACCAATGCTACTTGATGATAACTATGGTTGTCTGCTTAGCGAATTTGATGGAGATATAGTACATAGAAACTCGTTGCAGGAAGGAGCAGATAGCGGCATTTTGTGAAAGCTTTATGAAGCGGCAAAATTAATGCGCCTTCCAAACTTGTACTCTTCATACAGAAATAATCATCTTGGGCAAATTGCTAAGCCTCAATTTTACCCGAACTATTAGCATTTTGCGTGGGCTTCCGGGTCAGTTGGAATAGTCCTCTATATCTTCTCTCTATCTTCTCGCAGCTTAGTCACCGTACGCTCATTCGAACCGGATTTACCAGCTCTACACAGTGATCCATCATTCATCCTAACCATCGCTAACGGATTTGACTGTCATTTGTGATTAAACACTAGCGGAAAACTCTTTCACCTTGTGTCCATTGTCCTTCTGTGTAACACCAATCGTTACGGAATTCTCGAGGTAGTACAAAAAGCCTACGCTTATTCCAGTCGAGCGTTTCTCAACGCATCTGTGAAGGAATTTGGGATCTCTCAATCTGTGTTCAGCGCTGTGTTTAGATACATTTAGCAGGTCCCAAACCAGCCAGACCTATGATCGATCGATCAACCAATCAACACTGCAACGTGTGCTTACACAGCGGGCGCGCCAAGCTGACTCAAGCCTACCATTGAAGCGGGAAGCTGCACTAACTGATCATCGGACAAACGCGTGACTTTAAAACTTCACGCCCTCGGCGAACATGTCTCACGTTAAGAACAAGTGTGAGTTGTGTGTTAACTTGGTTTGCAACAGTTGCTTGAAAACCTATCGCACAATATGCCTTGGGGCGGAGTCGATAAAAACGAGATGGTAAAATAACACCACAGAGGGGTTTTGGTTCTTGCCAATATGTAGTGCTATCCCAGTAGTTAACTGTCAAACTGTGCTATTGAATAAGTGTGAAAGACTAACAGAAGCAGTCCAGCCCCTGGTGTGTGTCAGGATTACACCTATGAAAGGAAACGGAGCTGCACGTGTATGTGAAAATAACACCCCGAATTTCCCATTCAGACCGAAGAAGAGAGCCAGGCGTCCCAACATTACCCTGACGACTCAGTCTCAATCAGTACCAGCTCCCTTTTCTCTCTCATAAGTAAAAGCATTGTCTGCAGCATGCCTGCTTCAACTTCTGTACAGTGTGTTACACCTAGTAGTTTGTTCGCTATACAGCAGACCCTAAGCTGCAGTCAACCAGCCATAGTGAGAAACCAGGGAACATACGCATCGGTTGCCGTTAAGCAAAGACCGGGAATGACACCGGTAACCTTGGTGGCCGAACTGGAGAAAACTAAAACGTCGCTGCACGGATGACCCCCATCAGGGCTGTTCACAAATTCACCAAAAGCACCGGAAATTAAGACTCCAAAACCAGTAGCTACCAGGCACAACTATGGTGCCTTAAAGTTTGTGTGGAGTAATGTCCCCGAATCTAAATCCGATAAAATTAAGGGTTGGCTGACAGACGATCGAAATCAATGGAGTTCCATCTGTACGGCAATCGGTGTCCATACTTATCCCACGAGATTAAAACGCATCTCGCGTCACCCAAACGCACTGCACTACGATGAACCCCGGTTACTTCGAGTAACACTGAGTAACACTGCTGTCTGCGAATCGACTCCGCAACAACTCAAGTGGAGTGCGCATGCTACCTGAAATGCCGTGGAACGAACGTGCAGCGGATCCAACTAACAGAGAGAGGAACAGAAAAAATAAGGCTAAGAAAACTGTGATTGCTCACGGTGTTCCTGAGCTTACTGATTCCTCTTCCGACGATGTGCAGCTGCACGACCGGGGGCAATGACATTACATCCGTGAGGCTCTTTCTCTCGGAAATTTCGTGGCAACCTCATTGACAAGGATCCCCTTATCACCGAACTATAAGGGGTGCGGTCCCAGGCTGTAGAAACTGATGTTGCAATCAGAAGTAATGACACAAACTCTTCTAGAGAACTGGACTAAATTGCGTAGCAGGTTGCCAACAGAAATTCGTCTGAAAGCAGCAGGAACACCAGCACCTTCTAATGGCAACTCAGTGGAGGCGCAACTCTCAATGAAAACACCAACTGTAGGACCTGACTCGGTGAAGGTTTCAACAGTAGCTATAAGATCCGGAGGGACAGAGGAGAACACGGGCGAACACCGACATCCGGGGCATTTGATACTTGAATATATACGAAATTCATCTCAAGAGTCTGCAGTCCATGCAAAAAACGATTAGCCGCCGACCTTACATCGGTCAGCCTAAATACAATTTCTTCATCCATTCCACCCAACACACTTTTGGCCTCCGATAAGCTCTCGTGCATTTACACAAATGTCCAAGGTCTACTAATAGTAATAGTAATAAAAAAATAAGAATAATACACAAATTGCCAACTGCACACCGTAACGGCGCTTCGCTGCCACGCGACTACCACCAGTCGCGCCTTGGCTGAGTATATCGCGAGGACGCAAGCCCTTAAGCGGATTCGAACCGGTGGCCTTATGTTGCAAAGCAGACGCCCATAATACTCGGCCACTGGCGGACGCCCAAGGCCTACTCAGCAAATTATCTGAATTAAGACTTCGACACCCGTCAGCAGCTTGGAACCTCATCGATAGCATGCAAACGTGGTTGCGCTGGGTGATAACGGATGCCGAAATCGCGCTAACAGGTATCTCTGTTGTCTGGAATGATCGAGCCGGCAAAGGTGGTGGGGTAGCCCACTAGTTTCGTTATAAGCTGCAGTGCGAGCCCATACACGACTCGGAAACCTAGGTACCTGACTTTATTTGTTGCAGCTTCCGGCTGAGAGGAATTGACCTAGTGGTTGTTGTTTACCGACCGCCATCGTCTACACCTGAGATGGACTGCAACTTGGTGGCTGCATTGGGGAAGGTGGTAAATAGGAAGTACAGTCAAGTTCTAGTTGCCGGCAATTTCAACTTGCATGCTGTGGAATCCCAGGCCACGGCAGGAGAGCAATTCAAAGCAGATCTGCAAGATCTTGTCTCAGCTTTTCGCTTTATGGCCACGTCACTTTGCCCACCAGATTCAGGGGAAATAACAGGCTATCCATATTGAACAGAAGATTCACTAATGAAGAACTGATGGTCGAGAGTGAAAATCGACGCTCCTCTAGGCCGTAGTGATCATGCGACTTTACATTTCATGTACACTTGCTATGCTGAATATCCCGAGGACCGAACTCAAACAACATAAACCCTAACCAGTTACGACAATTTAACCTGACTCGTTGATGCAACCGACTGGAGTTTCCCAAATGGGGATGAACCCGACATTGCCTGGGAAGGTTTCGTCAGTAAGTTTAACAACCTGCTTAGTGGACCATAAGAAACCAAACCTATCAGTTCGAGAAACCTGGCATTGTTTATACGGAGTAGGACACGCAAACGCATGGTGATGCGCAACGCGGTATGGTATACCAAGAACACCGATCCAAGTTCGAGTACCTGGAAGCCATACGTTGTCCACCATGACCACTGTACCCAATTAGTGGGCGAGGACAAAGTAGCTTATCAAAATGCCTTAGCCGAGCGATTAACTACAAATCCTAAGCTTCTATACAAGCATGTGAACGGCCTCTGCCAGATTAAAAGTGAATTTCCCTCTCTTCAAACAGCGGATGGTCTAACTCGGACTGCTAAAGAAGCGTCGCATGTTCTGCAACAACAATATGTACCAACGTTTCATTGCACCCCTTGCTCTCCTGAATAGTTAGAATCCATGATGCCCACACCCCCACACACACACTATACATGTTAACTGGAGGTAGGAAACACCTCAGCTGCTGTGCCGCAATACCTAAGAGAAAAGAAGGGAATAAATTGTTACAGGTGCAAGCCGGTAACGGATGGAAATCGTTCCGATAAGCTACCTGCCGGCTACTATGCAGCAGAAAAAAATAATTTACTGTGCAAAATTATAGAATGTTAAATAATGATCTTGGTTGGAGGGGAAGGATAAGACGGATGGGGTAGACGGGTGGTGGGTGCCCACACCAGGACTCATACACTTTACGGCAACATCGTGATGAAAAAGCCGATATCCATGCGCCTACACGCCTGTCCAGGAATCGACGACATCCGCGCAAAGACGCTTACTGTTGTGGCTACTATTTTGGCTGAACCTTTGGCGCGACTGTTCCCGCACTGTCTTGACGAGCAGGTTGTCCCTGTAATGTGGAAACATGGAATAATAACTCCCATTTACAATGGGAGTAGTCGTTCCAACCCAGCTAATTATTGACCAGTGACTCTACTACAGATTCTTTCAAAAGTTATGGGGGCTATCATTGCCGACTCACTCATGGCTTAGCGGGACGACGTTGGTTATATTGCGCAGCAACAACACGGCTTCCGCCAGAACCGGTCGTGCACAACCAACCTATTGTTAGCACGTGATAGCTGGACCGAACCTGTGGACGCCGGTGCAGAATTTAATGTGGCTTACCTTGATTTCTCTAAGGCATTTGACCGGTTGGACCATCGTATCCTTCTAGCAAACTTCAGGGATGTGGCATTGGGGACCGTCTCCTCGGGTGGATCTGTAATTTTCTCTCGCACATGCGTCTGGAGGTAACA
>OX104064.1:167767301-167781884 GCA_944474145.2 Dicrocoelium dendriticum | reverse complement strand
TCCCATCTCAGCAGTTCCCTATACCTGGTTCTCATTACCTCCTTCACATAAGCCTTTATAATACTCCATACGCCTTCAGTAGGGTTCAGCGACGGAGAGTATGGCGCTAGCCGTAGCAGTCTTCCTGTTCGATACCTTTCCTCCTCGAAGACGCTCTCCAGGTCCGTGTCGCACAGCGCATTGTCGCAAATCAGAATGTACTGATCGATGAAATGCGATCCCTGGGCATTGAGTATTTCTCGAACCCACTGAGCGCACCGTTGTTTGTTGTAGCTGCGATCGCGCCATCCGCGTGCAGATTCTGGCCGCGACTGTTCGCCACGGTACACTATGCATGACTCCCACGCCTTGAGCGACCCCTGGTACGAGTGCAAAAGAGATTGAACTTCGTCTTATCTATCCATACGGGTTCTCTACCTTCCGCCTGTAATTGTAGCAGTGTCAAGACGAACGACTTGCGTCGCGTTTTGTTCTCCAACGTGTCCATTTATTCCGAGATCGTACGCAACTTCTTCAGGGTTATAAGGCGCCCGTCCAGAGATCTGGACACCTAGGTAACGCTCACCTCCACGTCGTATTCTGATTTCAGCCTCTGACGAAGAGTGGATAGGTTAACGGTGGGCTCTTCCGATATCCATGCAACGAGAGCATTCACGTGGCCCATACCATCCCTCGTCTATCTTGTATTCCTGCGTTTGTAGACAATACCGGCGTACCAAAGTTCAGTGTAGTTATTGAATTAGAGGATGACTTGGACACAACCAACGGTGAACTATTTCGTTCAAAGGTGTGCTTTTGGAAATTCGGACGCAACTATGACGGAGCTTATAGTACACCGACAAATTCTATTAACCACTAGTGCTCCGACAATTTTGCAGTTGCACTGTCACGTGATTCGGCCCTTGAGTAGACGTGTTTGCTTATCTTCGCGTCAGATCGCGTGAACTTATCAAACCACCGATCATAAAGTACTGACCTAAAATCTTTTCCTCACGTGCTTTGACCCTGGGGTCCGAAACTATTGTTTTAGCCTCCTGAGGAGCAACACTGTTGATGTGGCGCTGTTCGAACTTAAACTGTACTTTTTCGTTCTTATGGGAATACTGTTTCCTTCACCAACTTAATTTTTAACTGTGATACTCAAGCACTTCTAGAAGTCGCATAATCAACATTTTCGTCTCTCACACAAACATACGGACTCACCAACTTGGGTTTGGTTAGTAGAAATAACCCTCCTGGCTTTCGTGCTCTAATTGTTTATTGTGATCCAACCTTCCCTCTAACCGACGGATTTCCTTTATGCCCGACCAACTTTAGTGACGGTACCAATAGCTAGCTGGTGAAGGTGGGCTTTATGGATTCAGCCGGATGAATTACTAGAATTTTACCCAATTTGTTCGGAAGAAATAACGGCATCACTAATGTACAAATGCATATAGCAATGAAGTACATTAGGGTAAACCCCATCATACCGATGACCTACGTTGTGGCAACAGGCAAGCACACCCAGTGATTATGACCTGCTTCAGCAGGACCTTGACCTCCTCTCCACGTGGTCTGCAGAGGTGAACCTTCCGATCAACCCGGTCAAGTCGCAATACATGAGGCTGGGTAAGTGTGAGCACAGTCGAATCTACACGGTGGCTGGTCAACCGTTGCATCCCGCGCCTTTCGTGTGCGACCTCGGTGTACTCTAACGCTACGACCTAAATTTCGTGAACGACACGAATATGCTTTACCAAAATAGCCTTCGTATGCTTTGGGCGCTCAGGCGCAGCTTCAGCACTTGGTCCGAAGAGATTGCCACTCGTCTCTTCGTCTCAATAATAGGACCCATGCTAGAGTATGACTCTCCCGTGTATTGTCCTATCACCCTGGGCGAGGTGGAAAAGATTGAGCGAGTGTAGCATGTAGCGACCAGGCTGATTCCCAACTTACAAGTGTGCCGTACGAAGACCGGTGTAAGAAACTAGGGCTGTACACCCTAGCTTATCATCGAATGCAGGTTGACCTCATCATGACTCACCGGATATTACATCTGGGAGATTACCCCATGTTGAGACCGCCGCTTCATCTGCTCACACCAAGCAGCACACGAGAACACCGGTACAAGCTTGTCGTACCGGATTTGAAGCGGGTCGCTCACCAACTCTGTTTCGAACGCGAAGTGGTGAATGTATGGAATGGCCTGCCGCAGCAGGTATTTAAAGTCGGTGTCGGAATTTAAGAAGTCCTTAGACAAACACTTTGCGACGCAAAATATATTGAGCGCAACACAACATAACGGGTCTTTGTCCCTGAGTGACATTAGACGCAGCTACACATAGAAAACTCTACTTGCTGCATCCAACCAGTAATCAGTAATTAATCACAGGTACTGTAATACAGAGTCATGGAATGATTCTCTGAGCGAAAATGTATATCTAAATCTGGACCCCATTAAACGACCGGATAGAGTCTCTGATACATAACCGTGTAATCTATCTAGAACCATAAAACAGGATACATGCGTCCAGGTGCTTACTGACGGAAAATCGGCTACACACCCCATAGATATCTCACTGAATCTAAACGTAAGTTCCATAAACCGTACAAACAAAACATAATTTTTATAAGACTAGAAATAATAACCGGAATATATCGTAACTCATGAGGGAGCTATGGAAAATCATATTTTGGTGTACCTGATGCACCTTGCGTCCGAGCGACTAAAAGCATTATTGTCTGAGACACAATATCAACGCGTTGGCTCCCGGTTTTTGACGCTTTCCTTGATTGTGCTGCGCAACCACAATCAGCCAGAATTAGTACGCCAAGGTCGTGCTACAGAGTAAATGTTTGCAAGATGTGACCTCCAATCTTGTTGATGATGTTCGACTGCTACCGAATGTGGACCAACTTACATTTGAACGAATTAAAGTCGAACAGATTGTAGAACAATCGTTCATACGCACAGGTCTCGATCAAGTGCATGGTGCTCGACCCTCGATCATTGACTGCCGGTTGTAAAAATTTGCGTGATGAGACCATGTTTCTACTTAGTAGGCACATTTCGTTTATCTAAGCGTGTGTGAAAGAGGTGCGAGAACCGATCGGCCACAGCTGTTACTGCGTTCAGAGTTCAGATTATTCAGTTGATATAGTTTCTTCTGTTACTTTTCATGTGAACAACATACGACAAATAAACCGCAGTATCCCCTTTACTAAACGCGAGTGTCCGAGTGGTGTGGGGCGCTGAAGAAACAAGTGTTCTACAGATGCACTATAACCAGATTTGCAACTGGACCTCCGCCACTGTTACATACTTACATCCATCGCCCCCATTTCAACACTTACTAACATCGCATTTAGTGCCTATATGGGTTGAAGAAGCTGCCCTCCTTGCGCACCTATGATTTTCACGGAATCGATGGCACACGCACCCGTGAGCGCGGAACGTAGCAGCAACAACTCTGGCTGAGCTATTATCGCATCTGTTCCAAACATGCTTGGATAAACAAATGTTGCCTACCATATAAAAACGTGGCCTAATAACGCCAATTTTCAAAATTTGCAGTCGCTCGGAGCCAGCGAACTATCATCCAGTGGTCCTCCTTCCTGTATCCTCAAACTCGATGGTGATAATCATCACGGTGCCTATATTTGACCGTATAGAACTCTACAACTTCATAGCACATGAGCAGCACGGTTTCCGCCAACACCGTTCACGCACACACGACCTACTGATTGCACGCAGTAGTCGGACAGAAGCGGCCGATGAAGTTAGATTGACAAACGTCATTCACCTCGATTTTTCCAAAGGTTTCGACCGCCTGGACCACCGCATACTGCTTTACAGGCTCGAAAGTTACAAATTTGTGGATCATGTCCCTGGGTGGAATAGGAAGTTCCTGCAGAATCGGCAACTGGAGGTTAAAGCTCGGAGATCGCTGTCCGATCCGATTCATGACGAATGTGTAGTTCCACAAGGATCCATGCATATGCCACGTCAGTTTATCATGTTCATTAGCGACGTTGCGCGCCTTACGCCCTCGGAGTTCATGCTTTTCACTCATGTTGTTAAGATGTACCGCGCGATCGCCGATCAAGCAGATCACGATGCACTTCAACGAGATCTGGACAGTGCGTATGGTCGTACCACAATCTGCTCCAGTTTATTTCGTCCAAATGCAAGGTGGTTCACATTCGGCATTATGAGATTTTCATATACAGTGAAACCCGCTTTATTGCCCACCCGGTTTATAGCCCACCTCGCTTTATTGCCCAGGTTATCAAAATACAAATTCTTTTCTCCTAAATAAGCTAAATTTTCACCGTCTAATCGCCCATTGCCGAGGTCGTCCCACCGCTTAATTGCCCAGCTGCGTGGACTGTGCTCTTGTCGCTTTGTCAATTTTATGCCATATCCTTGACTCTTTAATTAAGGTTGCCAGTCCGATCGAGACAAGGACAACAAAGATGTCGGCAATGTTATTGACAGATCAGAGAAGGTTACCTGCGTCATTCAATACACGAGCAAGCTAAATGTACATTCGGCTGTGGGCAAACCCTCGGCCCTATTCAAAACTCGTGCATTGAGCAACGTGGGTAAACCTTTCGCCCCAAACCTGTCACTACACAATTGGTTACACACAAGTATGCCAAGTAACAAAAGGATTTGTCCTTACCAGAGAAGTTGGACGTTTTGGACAATTTAAAACATATCCAGCAGGAACCTCGCAGATCAAGATGTCGCATGATTTACACATTTCTCGTCGTACCCTAGCCAGGTTGATTGCCAGCGAAAAGAAATTCCAACAGAATTTGTCCCATGCACTGCAAAATGCTAGAATAGGAGGCGATGTGGAAAGAATGAAAAAGTTGAAACTGCATTGGAAGACTGCATGAACTTGGTTCGTGAGTACAACCAATCAGTTACAGACCAGTTTCTGACGAAAAAGTCGGAAGAATTCGAAAAAAAATTGGGAAAACCTGTGCTGCCACAGAAGGACGGTTGCGAAGATGGAGGAATGGAACTCAAATTGTGTATGAACATGCACATGGCGAAAAGAGTTCCGCGGACAGAGTAGTCTATGAACATTGGTTGAAAGATCAACTGCCCGAACTTTTAAATCCTTTTTCTGATTACAACGTGTACAATGCGGACGAAACAGGTCTGTTTTATCGAGCAACTCCAGAACGTTCTTTGTGTTTTGCTGCCGAGAAGCCCAGCAGATCGAAAAGCCATGGATAGTATCACTTTTCTGTACTGCGCGAATACTTCTGGCTCGAATAAAAGAAAACTGCTTTTGATTGGAAAAAGTTCAAAACCACGGTGTTCTAATGGCAAAAAGGTCGTCACACCTCTCTTAATTTACAGAGCTAACAGAAATGCGTGGATGGCGATAGAATTTTGCACCGAATGGGTCCTCGAATGGGCCAATGAGCCGGATTCCTCCGTGAAGAAGAGCAATCGGCGCGTGTCGCATTCAAGAAAAAATAACTGTGTGAATAATCTGTGTAGCTACATACTTTGCATGGGCAACGCAACGATTTCTTATCCCAATTAGACTTCATCAGTGGAAAAGTGACCGGGATATCTGCGCGAAATAATGTACAACTGACGTTGGACTGCTGTCTCAGCAAAAATATACAATAGCGCCAGTTTCTATAGCTATCCAAGTAAGACACTTTAGGTTATAACTTTTAAATTATAGGTCACACTCTTCTGAATCAACGTCTTTTGTAAGCTTTGGGTACAAGCACGTATTTTATCTTTCTTAACACGTTACAATTCAAGTGATATACTGTACAATAATTCAATGGCTTTTTCACTTTTGGGAAAATACCGGTTAATTGCTCACTTTCGGGATATCCCGATGATGGGCGATAAAGTGGGTTCGACTGTACATGCTTTGAGATTTTAAACTTCAAGAAGTTACCTAGGAGCGCGACTTTGGCGTACTGATCTAGGCTGATCTGGGTTGCACATAACAATCTGAGAAATTGCTAATGGCTGAGAACCAACATGCTGAAGTGCTGCGCGGGGCATTTGGTCATTTTGATCCGCCAGTCTGTCTACAGTTGCTTAACACACGTGTGGCCTCGTAGGAAATACCTTATCCAGGAACGGCATTTCTGGCACATAAAGATCTCGCAGTGCTCGCGACTCCACAGCGAAGCATCAGTGTCAGAGATGTTCAATCCTCAACATTGACTTAGGCTAAAGACTTTTAAATTGTACAGCGGTCAGTATCGGCGCATACATGGCGATCCCATAATGACTTACCAGATTTTAAGGAACCCAAACCATGTCTGTCGCCGCCTACGGTAGCTCAGTCACAACACGAATTTGAGGGACCACCAGTTCAAGTTGACCACACAATACATCGGCTGGAATGTCGACGAGGCGTTCACACTGTGTCTGTCAACCATGGAACACGCTTCTAATTTAGGCTGTCTCCGCTCCCACTTTCTCTGAATTTAAAAAAGGCGTTGATGTTGCCGGAACCCACCTACAAAAGGAAATATAACGTGTACATCGATAGACGATATAGCGTTAAAAACGGTGCACAATCAGCTTTGGCCTACACATATGATACAGGCTATTTACGCATGTCAACCCACCGAAACATTTTAAACCATGTTTTCCTTTCTTCATTTTTGTGGTTCTCATGCTGGCCATCCGACGGGACTTGGCATGCAATTTATCTTTGACGTTTCATACCATTATTTTTTAGAAGGTAGGATATGGTGTTGAGTTTGGGCAGTTCCGTACCAGTAGTCAGATAGTTACCGAGGGAATGTCTAATGGAAACCGTATTTCTCTCACTTTTCCCCAGCAGTTGACAATTTGAGGCCGTTGTTATGGTTACTTTTATGCTCAATCCGTTTATTCACAGAGCCACAGTTCGTCAATGTTTGTTCTTCGCTCTGGTTTATTCCTTGACACAATCCATTGGCATGTTGTCATTTGGCGCCGTGTTTGCGCTGGGCGTTTACCTCATGGAGCAACAGGTGCTATCAGTGTTGAACGTTTTCCGGTGAGTGTCCCGACACCCAGATTCATGCGATGCTTTGTGTGCTGTTCAGATTTGAAAACTGTTTTTGTAGTGGTAACATGACCTTTTATTGTGCCATAGATTTATGTTTCTGCAGCAGTATAATATCTCGCACAGAATACTTCGCCGTCACATTGTGGTCCCTGACTTCATTGTTGTCCATCAGTTTGTTCGGGAAGCACTTTGTTGGTAGCAGCGAATAACTTCGTCATTTGTCCGATTTTCGTAGTTCGTTGTAACACAATAGTCAGCTTACTGGTTGAGTCTACTGTCTACCGTCTGAACCACATCGCTGCACCCGTATGACGCTGCAAATTAGCTGCTACCGGTTTCCAACTATTCCCACAAAAGCAATGTCCAAATGATGACAACCTTCTGCTCTTAGTCTTAGCATATTGGTAAATTTTGTGTGCTTTGGTGTGGTCGACTGCAGGGCGATCAGGACGATCTTGTTGTTCTGCCTTGTCATCATGCTTATGCTTCGTCACTCTCTAAGGAGCAATTATACCTTTCGTTATATAATTCTTTTTTTTTGCTCAACCTAATATAAACGGTGGCAAATTGTGCCTGACACGCATGAGCCATTCTTGTGACCTCAATAGCTCAATGTATTTCTTTTACCATCTTTTATGTGTGATCACCATCTTCTTGTACTCTTACCGGGAGGTGAATAGTCTGCGCACGATGAGAGTACACAATTACCTAAAGACTCCTGAAATGCCTGACGCCAAAGTGAATACACTCAATTACAAAGCGCTTCCCTCAAGTCAAACTACTTTTGAATTGGTTAGCAATTCCTTGAGCTTTAAGACCGTGCATTGAGTTTGAGACTGTACTTTATTCACAAGCACATACAAGAACCTATCAAACTTCATTACCATTACTACTATGACCAGTAATACTGGCTGGTTACGCGTCTTTTAGTCGGTTAGGCGCAACTATACAATAAGTAACGGAATTGTAGTGGAGGTGGTGCTGATTAAGTACAGCGCTCAGTTGACCTTTGCTGGCGCTACGGAACAGTTCCCTGTGAATGCGTTTTACTCATCAACCAGGAGATCAGTTTGTCAATTGCTGTAGATGGGTAACACATCCGCATGCACCCGCGCACCTACTTGTCCGCCACACCTGCGGAGGCAAATGATAATCACCTCCCGAAGTTCCTTGATACCATACACCTTCTTGTCATCGATTTGGTTGCATATTTTTATTAGAGTTGACGCAACTCTATTATGGTGGAAATCGTGGTACAGTGGATTACGCGACTAGTGCACTATTCCATAGGCATGCTTATTGTTGTGCAGATAGTTGAGGTTAACAGTGGCTCTGGTGACACGGACCCTAATCTGTTCGCTTTCATCAGTTAGTGCTTGTTGTGTACTCTGCCTAACATCTCACGCGTTCAGCAGTGTTGAGTCTTTTTGTTGGGTGATGCACAGTTTTCCACGTTATCTAACGAAACAAATTTTACTCTTCTTGTAAAGCCACAACTCAACGAAGATTCCATTATCCGTCCTCATCCACCTTGTAGTACTTTCGCTGTGATGAATATGGGGGCGCAGTCCTTAGGCCGATCCGCTTCATTTGGACCAGATGCTAAGAAAGCATTGGCGTCTGCAAAGGGTATTCTGGCTACCATCGACCGTCCTTCGCAAATACCACTTGACCAGGGTATTGTACCTTCCATTCCTTTCAGTGGACGAGTTTCTTTCAAGCATGTTTACTTCAGATACCCTACTAGAAATGAGGCTCGAGTTTTAAAGGTGAGCATCGCACATTTCACAAGTACATAGCTGGTTCACTCTTGATGGGTAAATCCATTCTAAAGTCACTGTCCTGTCTTCTACCACTGGAAAGTTATCCACTAAAAATGAGGTCAGAAGTATCAAATGAAATGTGAATCGGAAATATCCTCATTCGGTTCATCAGTAGCATCTTTAAACGAAGGTCAGGATTTCCAAAATGTTTTCTCTAAGCGAACAAAAACATCAGTTAATGAACAAAATTTGTACACTTACATATTTCCCAGCTGTCCTCATCTTTTTATTCCACGTAAGTGGTGTCACCGTCCTTCCCTAGAAGTACGATAGGGAGGCTGGTGCACAGTATTGCTACTACTAAGTTAACTAATGTTGGAATACATCCGAATTTGGGTGTCCAGCAACTGTATGCGAAGTTTAGAATTTCAACCTATTACCACTTGGCTTCAGTACAAGCGACCTTTCACTTAAACTCACTGTTAATGGGACGGAACCAGCCAATGAGAGCGTTTTACGCTGAGGGCTATTGATTTGGCCATAAATTGAATGTACCGTTAGTTGGACGTTAAGCAAATATACTTGCTAGCCGTACGCCGGTCTCCTGCTTTGGGAAGTCGGGCTGATCAGAGTGCACGCTAGTAGCAGGTCATCGGTAGGTCAGCCGAAACCATAACATATATTTTTGGCGACGGAAGGTAGTGGATCAAGATGTCAATTTCAGCGGAAGACCTGAAAATCATTTTGTTGCAGCAACAGCAGCAATTTGAAACAGCACAGCTGCGTATGATTGAAGCCCTCACCCAAATGTTATCTGTGCAGCCTACGGTCGTTCAGAACAATGGGAAGCCTTCGGCGGATGCGATGATCAGTAGTGTTAATGAGTTCATATTCGATCCTGACTCAGGATTAATATTCGATGCGTGGTTCAGGCGCTATGAAGATATTTTCAGGGCAGAGTTGTCAGGTCTCGATGATGCATCTAAAGTTCGCCTTTTGTTACGAAAACTCGGAACGGTTGAACATGACAGATACATTAACTACATTTTACCAAACAACGCGCATGATTTCAGCTTTGATGATACAGTTGCTCGACTCACAGCGTTGTTTGGAGACCAGTCGTCTCTTTTCAATAACCGATACAATTGTCTAAAGCTATGCAAAAAGGACAATGACAGTCTTATTGCTCACGCGGCGATAGTCAAACGTGAATGCCAGAAATTCAAACTGAAGTCGCTCACGGAAGACCAGTTCGAGTGTTTGATACTAGTATGCAGTCTACAGTCCCCAAAAGACGCCGAGATACGAACGAGAATACTTGGTATGTTGGAACGCGACACAGATGTTACATTACAAAACGCCATTGCTGAAGCCCAAAGAATCATGAATTTAAAGCACGATACGGCTATGGTGGAAGATTCGAGAGCACATTCCGCAGATATATCTGTCCAGCAAATTTCAGGAAACAACCCACCGACCGCTCAACCTAGCAGATATCCACAATCCAAACCCCCATCACCTTGCTGGCAATGCGGAGGATGGCATTTTGTGAGATGGTGTCCTTTCAGCAAACATGTTTGTCAAAGGTGCTTTAGACGGGGGCACAAGGAGACCCACTGCAGATTCAAAACATCATTTAGATCGTCATGTGATACTCGAAAAGCAGGTTACCGAAGGTTCGCGACAAGAGTAAACGCTAACTATACGGACGATGTTAAAGATAGAAGAAAGTTCGTCACTATTACCATCAACGGAAGAGTGGCGCGTCTGCAGATTGATACGGCTTCCGATATTACAGTCATTACGGAAAACTTATGGAAAGCTATCGGTTCACCTGACATTAAACCAACTAACCATACAGCGAAGAGCGCATCAGGTACGAGTCTAAACTTGATCGGTCAGATTGAATGTGAGTGTCGCTTTGCCAACTTCACCGCTTGGGGAACTATTTTCGTCACAACACACAAGAATTTGAACCTCCTTGGATTAGACTGGATTGAGCGATTCAACCTCTTAGATGTTCCCATTAATCAAATCTGTGCAAGTGTACACTTACACAAACCAAATGTCCCCAAGGCAATGGCAATCGAACAAATTCAAGAGAAATATGCACCTGTTTTCCGTGAAGGACTTGGTAAATGTACAAAGTTGCAAGCCTCATTGTCCTTAAAACCCGATGCTGTTCCTGTTTTCCGTGCAAAGCGGCCAGTACCTTACGCAGCAGTCCCAATTGTTGACCAGGAACTTGATCGTTTGGAGAAACTTGGGGTTATCTATGCAGTGAACTACTCTTCTTGGGCGGCTCCAATTGTGGTTGTCAAGAAGCCGAACGGCCAGATCCGAATATGTGCCGACTTTTCTACTGGGCTGAATGAAGCGTTAAACACGCATCAGTATCCTCTGCCAGTCCCAGATGATTTGTTCTCGAAACTAAATGGGGGTCAGTGTTTTGCCAAGCTAGATCTATCGGATGCGTACTTACAAATAGAAGTTGATGAAGCTTCTAGAGAATTACTGACGATAAATACGCACCGAGGTTTGTATCAGTATCATCGACTTCCATTCGGAGTTAAGTCCGCGCCAGCAATTTTTCAGCAAATCATGGATACTATGCTAACAGATGTAGATGGTGCTGCCGCATATTTGGACGATATCATTGTCGTCGGAACTAACCCAGATGACCTTTTCAGAAAGCTGCACTTAGTACTTGATCGCATACAAGAGTACGGATTTAGACTTCGCCCAGAAAAGTGCACGTTTTTCATGGACTCCATTAATTTTCTTGGCTTCATAATTGACAAGAACGGTAGACGTCCAGCTCCGTCAAACATTGATGCTATAAAAAAGATGCCACCTCCCAAAGATGTGCCTACTCTGAGGTCCTTCTTAGGACTCGTCAGTCATTACAGTCAATTTCTGCCACATATGCACAGCGTGCGTGGACCACTCAATGAGTTACTCCCCAAGGACAAACGTTGGCACTGGTCCGAAGATTGTCAGAAGTCCTTTGAGGAGGTGAAGCGAATGCTGTGTTCTGACCTTATGCTGACACATTACGACCCTACACTTGAAATCGTGGTGGCGGCAGACGCTTCGAAGTATGGCGTGGGTGCAGTTATCTCTCATAAGTTTGCTGACGGATCGGAAAAAGCGATCGCACACGCAGCTCGATCACTGTCGCCAGCCGAAAAGAATTACGGGCAGATAGAGAAAGAGGCATTAGCGATAGTCTTTGCAATAAAGAAATTTCACAAAATGTTGTATGGCAGGAGGTTTACCCTGCTTACCGACCATAAACCACTCCCAGCCATATTCGGATCAAAGTCCGGTATACCCGTTTATACCGCGAACAGACTGCAGCGTTGGGCCACGGCCTTACTCGCCTATGATTTTGCGGTGAAGTACACGGCTACAAAGGACATAGGTCAAGCAGACGCACTTTCCCGGTTATTGGAGCTACAACAGCATCAGCAGGAAGAATCTATAATTGCAGCAATCTCCCTTGAATCAGAGGTCAACCAGGTCTTGATGGAGAATTTTAGGAAGCTTCCCGTGACGTTCGACATGGTACGTGACACAACTGTGCGAGATCCCCTCTTGCGCCAGGTAATCAAATTTCACACTACGCAGTGGCCAAGTGATACTCTATCCGGAGAGCTACATATTCTCTTTCGGAGAAAGGACGAACTTTCGATCGTAAATGGGTGTTTACTTTTGGCCGAGAGAATTGTCATACCCAAAGAACTTCACCAAAGAGTCCTTCAGCAATTTCATCGGGCACATCCTGGAATTAACAGAATGAAAAGCATTGCTCGGAGTTTTGTCTACTGGCCAAACATTGATTCGGAACTCGAGCAACTAGTAAAGTCATGTCCCAGATGCGCGCTTGCTAGTAAGGCACCGAGAAAAGCTGACTTAGCTTCCTGGACGTTGGCAACAAAACCGTGGGAAGGCGTGCACGCTGATTTCTTTGGTCCCCTAAACGGTCAGTAGTACCTAATAGTTGTTGATTCCTATAGTAAATGGCCTGAGGTCTTCTGTATGGAGCGAGCGACAAGTGGTGCAACAATTAACATTTTGAGGAGACTTTTCAGTCAACACGGAATACCAGAAACCTTGGTCACTGACAATGGTTCTCAGTTCACTTCTTCCCAATTTGCCGAATACTGCGCACAGCATGGTATCACGCATCTACGGTCGCCACCGTTTCACCCTCAGTCAAATGGACAAGCAGAGCGCTTCGTCGACACGTTTAAGCGATCGCTACTAAAGATGCGGGGGGAAGGAACCACACAGGAGATACTTGATACATTTTTGCTCGTGTACAGATCAACTTCACATCCCCAAGTACCAAACCAGTTGTCGCCGGCAGAAGCACTAATGGGAAGAAAACTCCGTACTGTGAATTCCCTGCTAACTCCGAGGTGTACTAATGAGCAAGAAAGGAACGTTCGGATGGAGCAGTGCTACAACGAGCGACACAGAACTCAAGCACGCCGCTTTTACCCCGGACAGCTTGTCTTAGTAAGAGACTATCGCGCGGGAAACCCGCAATGGGTGGTAGGATCGATACGGAGAAATATTGGACAGGTGCTATATGAGGTTAATGTGGGTAATTTGATTTGGACCAGGCATTCCAATCAGCTGCGACCAACTAGCATCCCTGCGGGCACAAGCGCTCGGTTACTACCGTTAGCTATTCTACTAGAGAGTTTCGACATGCCATCTAATCCCCAAAGCAATTCGGATGCATCCCGCACAGAAGTCTCAGAGGAACCGAAGGTCCAGACCCGGCGCTGTACTGATCGACTACGGAGACCTGTCGTAAGGATGCAGTTGGATCCAAAAATGAAGTCTTATGTCAACTTTTGCGGGGGAAGGTGTTAATGGGACGGAACCAGCCAATGAGAGCGTTTTACGCTGAGGGCTATTGATTTGGCCATAAATTGAATGTACCGTTAGTTGGACGTTAAGCAAATATACTTGCCAGCCGTACGCCGGTCTCCTGCTTTGGGAAGTCGGGCTGATCAGAGTGCACGCTAGTAACAGGTCATCGGTAGGTCAGCCGAAACCATAACATATATTTTTGGCGACGGAAGGTAGTGGATCAAGATGTCAATTTCAGCGGAAGACCTGAAAATCATTTTGTTGCAGCAACAGCAGCAATTTGAAACAGCACAGCTGCGTATGATTGAAACCCTCACCCAAATGTTATCTGTGCAGCCTACGGTCGTTCAGAACAATGGGAAGCCTTCGGCGGATGCGATGATCAGTAGTGTTAATGAGTTCATATTCGATCCTGACTCAGGATTAATATTCGATGCGTGGTTCAGGCGCTATGAAGATGTTTTCAGGGCAGAGTTGTCAGGTCTCGATGATGCATCTAAAGTTCGCCTTTTGTTACGAAAACTCGGAACGGTTGAACATGACAGATACATTAACTACATTTTGCCAAACAACGCGCATGATTTCAGCTTTGATGATACAGTTGCTCGACTCACAGCGTTGTTTGGAGACCAGTCGTCTCTTTTCAATAACCGATACAATTGTCTAAAGCTATGCAAAAAGGACAATGACAGTCTTATTGCTCATGCGGCGATAGTCAAACGTGAATGCCAGAAATTCAAACTGAAGTCGCTCACGGAAGACCAGTTCGAGTGTTTGATACTAGTATGCAGTCTACAGTCCCCAAAAGACGCCGAGATACGAACGAGAATACTTGGTATGTTGGAAGGCGACACAGATGTTACATTACAAAACGCCATTGCTGAAGCCCAAAGAATCAT
>OX104064.1:167705876-167767203 GCA_944474145.2 Dicrocoelium dendriticum | reverse complement strand
TAGGTTCTAACTGTGTCACTGAAATGCACAATCAATCATACGAGCAAAGTCTGAAACACTTGGGTGTATTCAGCTGGTGCTGTCGACGATTACGAGGCGAGTTGATAACCGTATACTTGCTTGTACAAAGTCCAAATCATGTGTGCTGCTTTTTACTGCCACTCAACAGCAACTCTACACTTAGATGTTACTGCTTGGAATTAACAGAACAGCACGCTGTTTGGAACGCAGAAGAAATTTCTGTTCCATGAGCGTGTCAGCCATGGAACGCTCTCCCTGAATCCGTTGTTTGTGCATCTACACTAGCCATATTTAAAAGTCGGTTGGATGACGCACTCCACCACCTACATTTTGTTACTTGACAATACTCTTCGTCTTACCCCCGGGAAATATCTTGGATTAATTTTTTCGCCTATTGTAGCCATGGAAACACCTGAAGTGCATGGCTACTGCATTACCTACGATAAGTCCAGTCTTTTGACAGTACTACTACTGACAACATTTTTTATTACCGTTTTTCGATTACCCAACAGACCACCCAATAAGGCTTGCAAATCAGTGCTGCTTAACCCGTATAAAACCATAGCTCATTATTCGATGTTCACTGGACGCTTTCGGTTGTGTTAACTGTAAAGTGCTGACTCAAGATCTGCAGACGTCGGGTATTCAACTTCCAATAGTCTTCTTGCTAAAGGATTATTTCGCCAAAAGAACTCAAGTCACTCGGTTTGGCGGTAAGAACTCCATCTCACTTATCAGAACTGTCGGTGTCCTTCAAGAGGCTATTTTGTCGCCGTCCTTGTTCCATGCTTACCTCAGCTCTGTACCTATCCCAGAAGAAACCCTTCCGTTAAAATATGCAAATGAGGTTAACATCGACGTGAATCATCAAACCTCAGCATTCAGCCAAGCTGCAAAGTTGTTTATACTAATTATCGCTATTAGTTATGAGTGGAAGGATTTTGGTGAGTATTTTGTTCGTCGCAATCAGCCGACAATTCAGATAAGTCAACTAGCTATCCGGAAAAGCACCAGACGGTCGTTTCGCCCTATTGGGACTCATCCGTGGTGCGCATCCTTCGGTCTTCTGTGGAGAATCCTCCACAGAGGACCGAAGGATGCGCACCACGGATGAGTCCCAATAGGGCGAAACGGCCGTCTGGTGCTTTTCCGGATAGCTAGTCGACTTATCTGAATTGTCGGCTGATTGCGACGAACAAAAGTTATTGCTATGGTTAAACTCCTGCTGGTTGAGGTTGAACGCGTCCAGGTGTCATGGCCTAGTTTCCATTTCATAAACCAGGTCGTAACCAGGATCAAATCACCGGAATTTTTCAAACTTCCGATTGAAGGTGACAGTTTGCGTTTCGCTACGTCGGTGAAGTTACTTCCAGTGGCACTAAGCAACGATTTGTCGCGGTCACTCCACATAAGTCAAATATTTGCGAAAATCAGGTAACTATCGTTTCACGTCGCTCGATTGCTATCATCCTGTGCACCATACAATTTGAAGCTGCAGTTCAAAACTGCGTGCATCCTCTCAAACTGGACTTCTTGCTCGTACGTGATTTCTTCCAGGCCTGCTGTTTAAGCATTTCAAAAGGACTGACCAGGTCACCGAAGCACTTACTAGGCTGTACCCACGGGTGCCGCGGATTTTTGCTTTACCGTGCTGGATTCTACTTTTACTTTGGAAATACTGTGTTATGCGTGTTTGCTCTGTGTGGATACTGCATCAATACTTTGCGGTTGGTGTATTTGTCCAGCTGTGCGAATTTGGTGAAGATTCTTCGGCTACTGTCGGGGCTGTCACTGATTGGCCCAATTGCCGTCTGTGTTCGCCATCTTGGATTTGTTCTACAGCAATCAAACATGTGTCTGCCAGACCACCAGCTTGACCGATGGCGTTTGAATTCAGCATGCCAGTGCAGACGTTGCAATGAACGGCTTCCGCAGATCTGACAGTCACAATGGCACGTACTGGTTGCCCACGGAAAGATAAGCCCGGAGCTTCAGAAATAAACGTTAGTTGTGGCGTATACAAATGTGTAGAACTTGTGCAATTTGGAATAGAATGCAGAAACTGCTGAAAATACTTCCATTCTCGAGGTGTTCGCCTTAGTCTCAGCCCGATAAAAATCTTAATAGTACGACTGATTCTCTCTGGCTGTGCACTGAGTGTACGTCTCTTCCACTCGTCAGATGTATAACTGTGTTGGAGCAGAAGTACGACATGTAGACAAATATTGTAGAACAGCCAACATCCGTGAAAGCTGCCCACATGCACCAGACAAATAGGTGCCTCAAACTTATGCTCAACATCAAGCTCTAATTCAGCACAGTGTAAGGGTAACGACCCAGAGTTAGCCACCCCGACACTAGCGGTTGCTCATAAAGATGCGTTCGCCACATATTCCTCAACAGAATCACCCGCTACACCACACATTTTTAGAGGGCCGACAACCTACGCATCCGTTGTTGCTACCCATATGACGGGGGCACCTCCCAATACAATGCCGCAGACTGCCAAATGAGTTACTACTGCCAATACCACCACGGGACTCAAGATCCAATGATTTGTCAAACCGAAGAAAGCGGCCACTGGTCCCTCCAAAAAGGAGAACTTGTAACAGTCCCATAACTGTCATATTCTCTAACGTGACTGAATCCGAGGCGAACTCCATAAAAGATAAGAGACTAGACGACAAAAATCAGTGGGACTCCCTGTGTCAACTGATAGAGGTTCAAGCTAAACCAGTCAGTATGATGTTTCTCGTCCGTCATCCAAACTCCATACATTACGGTGAATCGCGGTTACTCCAGGTAACTCTTCAGTCTGGTAATGACGCAGAGGAAGTTCTCTTGTCAGCCACTCGCCTCCGTAACACCACATGCACTGTTCGAATTTTTCCAGATGCTGTTGGAGCGTACGCCAGAAACGCAAACAAAATCCGGATGACTTCCGTAAATAACAAGGCGCAAAATCTATCCTTATTCACGGTGTCCCCTAGTTCCAGTCACTAAGCTAGCTAGAGATCAAAGCGCATGACTGGGATACATGGAGTTTTATGCGTGAAGTACTCTCACTCGAAAATGTTATCAATACTTCGACATCAAGGTTACCGCTATCACCTAATTACAAAGGGTGTGGTCCCCGGGTAATGAAAGTATCACTGCACTCCGAACTGAGGGCAGAACATGTGATCAAGATGTGGCAGAAAAGGCGTAAAATGCTGCCGTCCGAAATACGTATAAAGACAATAGGCACCGCGCCACAGTCAGACAATGTAACAATAAGCAAGCAACTTACCAATACAATTCTGTCACCGTGTAGCTCAGAACGGAAACCATGTCGAACCACATCGACAGCTGAAGGAGGACAGGATGGCCACCCTCTTGTTGGCGCTGAGATCTCTAGACAAGAACCTGAACTGGCCCTAGGGCCGGCTTCATCAGTCCTGCAAAAACGACTGGCAGCCGACCCCACAAGTGTCGGCATAGATCCTCACCGACAACCAGCATGCGCAAACACGCTTCTGACCACCGATGCCCTCACCAATGCACAGGGTCTTCTCAGCAAACTGACAGAAATTCCTATGCGTCAGGTCTCCACGCCTTGGGACCTAGTTATGGTCACCGAAACATGGCTGAACACGGAGATCACGGATGTTGGGATTGCACTAACCGGCCTGAATTCCATACAAAACGATCGATCTAGCAGTCGAGGGAAGTGCTTCTGTATTATCGATCCGAACTGCAGGTTGATATCATTGAGGACACAGAAACGCAAGTCGTCGACGCTCTTTGGTGTCGTAGGCACCTAAGCCGTGATGTGTGTTTACTAGCAATATTTTACCGCCCTCCAATGTCCACGTTGAAAATGGCTCAATGCCTAGCTTCTACGATGAAACGAGTCCTGGCACGGCCATAAAGTCACGTCCTTCCGGTGGGGGACTTCAACCAGCACGCAATCGAAGTTACAGATCGCACTGCGAAAAATTCAAGGCTGATTTGCAAGAGGTGATCGCCGATGTGCCTCTGTTCAACAATTTCACCTCTCCCGTGCGATTCCGAACGGGTGACACACCCTCTGTGTTGTACCTTGTGCTCTCTAACGAGGAACTAATGATCGACACGGTGACCATAGATGCTCCACTTGACGGTAGCGATGACGCAATGTTGCTCTTTCGTTACGTCTGTTACTCGGAGCACATCAGTGAGAACAACGTGGAAACCTATGTCGTTACACGTTACGATATACTGTGCAACTTCGTTCAAGAAACCGACTGGTCCTTCCTGGCCGAGAAGCCGCCCAATGTCGCCTGGATGTTTTTCGTCCCCAATTCACTGAGCTAGTGGCAAATGCGTCAGCAAGCAAAGTCCTTCACCGGAAGCAAGTGAATTCCTTCATGAGGAGCCGTACTAAAAACGCATGGCCTTAAGAGACTCAGCCTGGAACACTTACAACGGCTGTCCAAGTAATCTGACCCTGGGGTGCTTACACAACTCTTGGAACCCACTGCATCAAGTTGATCCGCAAAGACAAACTCCAGCACCAAGCGAACTTAGCGTCAACATTCAGTGCAAATCCCAAGTTTCTGTATTGACACGTCAACAAGCTCCGCAAAGTGCAGCACGGGATCCCGGTTTCATATGCAACAGATGGTCTTGCGCAAACCACACAAGATGCAGTCAACGTGCTTCGTCAACCGTTCATCCATACTTTCCGGAGTTAATCATAATTTCATCCGCTTTTGACACAGCCTCCATCGATGCCAGGGTTAAATCACGTATGGTTCACTACAGCCAGTGTGATGAAAACGCTAATGTCATTGCGCGTGCACAGCTCACCTTGCGTGGAGGAAATCAAACCGAAGGCCTTGAAGATAGCGGCCATGAACCTTGCCGAACAATTAGCTCGATTCCTTTAACCTTCACGCGACGAAATGCAAGTTGCGACATCGTGGGAACATGGACTAGTCACTCCTATTTACAAAAGTGGTAATCGTTCGGAGCTCACGAACTACCGTCCAATCACTCTCCTCGCAGTCTTATCCAAAGTAATGGAACGTATAATTGCAGAGGCGCTCATGGGAGATCTTGAGAGCAACAACATTCCAAGGTCATAGCAACACGGATTCCGCCGAAATCGATCCTGTATTACAAACGTGCTGTTAGCCCGAGCAAGCTGGACAGAGCCAGCCGATGCCAGAGTGGGAGTCCACGTTGTTTAACTGGACTTCTCAAAAGCGTTCGATTGTTTGGACCATCGCGTTCTCCTGCACAAACTTCGAAACTATGAAATCGGTGACCCTGTGCTCGGTTGGATCGGCAACTTACTCATTCAACGTCATCTGAATGTGAGAGTCCGCAGCTCCATTTCCGACTCAATTGACGTCCAGTCTGGCATGCCCCAAGAATCGGCACGGGGGCCACTTTTATTCCTCACATTCGTTAACGATCTTGCCAACGTACTGCAGTCGATTTTCTTACCATTTTCAGATGATATGAAAATTTGGCACGATATCAGAACATCGGATGCTCACATGGCATTGCAGAGCGAACTTGACAGAGATTATGCGTGGTCGTCCGACAACGGGCTCCAGTTCGACGTGACCAAGTGCATACTCGTAAGCGTACGCCATCAGCTTATCCAGATTATCGACTTGGGGATCAGCAGTTACCACGTGCTTCCCAAGAAAACGACCTCGGGATAATCGGGCAGGACGATCTTGGTTTCTCGAGACAGGCTGAAAAGGCAGAAAAAAGAGCCAGTCAACATGTTGGAATTTTATGGAGGGCTTTCGGCAGTTTTAAGCCACTAATCCTTCTGCAAATGCTGAACACCTACACGAAACCTCACGTGAAATTTGCGATCCACGCCTGGCGTCCCCGGCGCAAGAGCGACGTTGATGCACTTGATGCTCCACAACGTAGAGCGACCAAACTCGTTAGAGGATTGTTTCATCTCTCCTAACAACACAGACTGCAGTCCCTGAGATTGTACAGTGGTGAATATCGACATCAACAAGGAAACCTAATCCTGGTTTACTTAATATTGACGAACCCAACTCACCAACGTCGCAATCTGTTGCAGTTGAGCCGAAATACCAACCTGAGAGGCCATCAGCTCAAACAGGCTACGCACTACCGTCGACTTGATTGTCGATGCAACCTTTTCTCCCTTCGTGTGTCCCGTGGCTATAATGACCTTCCGATTCACGTTATCCTTGCCCCTACATTAACGCTTTTCAAAAAACGCCTTGACGAAACGCTTTCAAACTTGCATTAGTTGATATGGTCCGTTCCACTTGGAGGATGAAACAACGCAAACCTAACCATGTGCATAACGGCCCTCTCCGCAACGTGGCGGTGAAGATACATGCAGTAGTGTCCAGGTGATTAGCCTTGATGTAGCTAAACTGGATTGACGTATCACATCTGCCAAGTGAAGAAACAAGCGAGTGAGCGTTGTCGTTTCCGTTTTATTTTTCATACACTTACTGGACTATAACAGCTCTCTAGATTATTTTGCATATGCATATCCCATTCCTACTTAAAACTATCGTTATGCAGTAGTGCATTTAACTCGGTGGACGCTTGAAATAAGGATTTACTTATTCAATGATCCTTCCAATTTTAATTTTTACTCCAACCATCCTACGGGACTTGTCAAGCACATGCTTTATTATCCGTGATAAATCATAGTTCATTGTTCCCTTGTCTCACTGCATTTTTATTCCATAACCAACATTGGCAAATCAACTGTATTTACAAATGTTAATACATGTATTAAACTCGCTTCAAATATGCTCACTGACATCGATCCTCCTATTCCACTGCACTTTTCAACTCCATACGTACGGCTCCGACCAGACAAAATTACAAGGGAGCACATACCCGCAAGATGGCTTTGGTGAGTCGTTCATCCCTAGTTAGCCAGATATCTACTTGACCAAAGCGTTATTATTCAAGGACTAGCTGGTACCTTCAATCAGTGAGGTTGTTTTCTAGTGCGATTGTTCTTTTGTTCTTGTTCTGTTGCTTATGAAATACTTGTCACGTCGATGGCGTGTGTTGGTGCTGAATTTTCACTCGTCACGTGTGCATAAAAGCGCATTCTTGAGTTAAATTGACATGACGCACCAATTGATGCAACGCTATGGTTTGAAGAAGTGGTGTCCCCTGAGTTGAAGGATACACTTGTGCTTCCACTGTAAAAGGCAGAGGGAGAAAGCATTGTGCCACGTAGTAGCCTGGTATCAGCTCGCTTTGATGTGTAGGGAAGGTGATCGCACGGATTCTGCTCAACCGCCTCGTCACTCAGGTCCTTGAACCGAAAGTGGCGAAAGAGCAATGCGGATTCCGTTCGGGTTGCAGCACCATAGATAGGGTGTTCGCAGCTCGTCAGCTACAGGAAAGATACGGAGAACGACACCAGCCATTAACCTCGTTGTTCATAGACTCCACCAGGGCATTTGGCAAGGTGAACCGCAAAGACTTGTGCTTAGTGTGGTTGTTCGAGTAAGTTTGTAAGTTTAATTTAATGTCTGCACAGTGGTATGCGGGCGAGGGTGCAGTTGAGTGGACAAACCTCGGATGACTTTGGTGTTGTCTCTGGTGTGGACCAATGCTGTGTCAGCCCCTGCTCTGTTTAATATTTACCTTCAAGCCATGATGTCGTGTGCGTTTAATGCCTGTGAGTACGGTGTCCGTGCGGAGCACCGTATTGATGGTGGGTTGCTAAATATCTGTCGTTTCGGATTGCGAACTCTAGTGTGTGTGACATCCTACGTATGTTGCTGTTTGCCGACAGCTGTGCGTTGTTTGCACACGGTGCGGGTGAGTTGTAGCATATAACTACCGCTCTTGCTTCGACAGCGGCCAAATTCGGGCTCCCCATCAAAACAATCAAGGTTGCAAATGGCCAATGGTTTATTACGAATAAAATGCTCAAGCTTAACAATTCCCGCCGGATTGGGAGAAAAGAAAAGGACAAACAATTATAATCCATGAAACCGAAAACAATGAACTTGCCAGACAAAAGTCTTTCAGTGTGAATCGATCACTTTTGGTTTTATCCAACGCTAGGTCTACTGCACGCCCGATCTGTCAAGTGGGGCATTCCAGTGAACAATGAGAAGTGGTTTGTCCTTTCCATTGATGCTGCGGAACCACTGAACAAATATCAACTTGGCGGGTTCTCCTGCAAGACTACCTCACAGAGGAAAAATACCTGGCGATAATAGTATCTTCTAATCTCAAGACTACTCGCGACACATTAAAGCCAAATGTAGTGGTAAACAAGATGTGAGGTGTCATAAGAATATCATTCGCTAGAATGACACCGCAGCTATTCAGGCTTCTCTTTATCTCCCATATCCGTCCAATTCTTGAATTTGAACTCCCAACTATAACTCTATTACTGACGTAGAAAAGTGGCCAGATCGATAAAGGTCAGCGACGAGGCTTGAAAATTGCTCTTGGGCTACGCCAACTCCCCTATGCCACGCGACTCCAGAGCATGAATCTTTCCCCCTTAGACTATCGCCAACGTCGTGGAGGCCTCCTCGATAGTAGGCGCATTCTACACGAATAATTGGGAAACGATCTAAAACCGATTTTTCAGCTAAGACAGAAATACGACTCAAGGTCATAGTTTGGAGCTTTCTAAACCGACTCGGTTCAAAGTTCATCCAGACCTTGCTCTCCCGACTCTGGTAATTAATGATTCGAACCGATTGCAGGACCCGATTGTTTAAGAGCAGTCAGAATGTAGCTCCAAACTTTTGTTAGACACCTACTTGTTGAGCACCCCAGGATCCTGCAGGGATAGTACTACCACTTCCTGAGCGATGCCACAACAACCACACTTGTAATCCTTGGAAAACTGGGAAGAGAAGAAGCTGACCCGGAACCTCTATTCTGTTCTCTACCACTCAATGTGTCCAATGGATGAATTTGAACGTCACTACCTTTGGTTTTTCCCGAAAAGTGAGCGTGGGTTGATGCCGTTTTGTTTACTGAATGAGCTTATGATACTGGTGTGTTAAATAATTTGATGTAACGGGACCAGCGCACTGTGGACACGATGTTTCAACATATCTAATGTATGGGTTAAGGTAACAGGTTTTGACAGCGAATTCCATATGTAACAAACACGTAGAGGAAAGAAATTCCGCCTACACTGCAACCGGCTTTATTGTCCCTGCAGTCAATTGTTGTGACTGGGCTTTAGCAGCTGATAGCACGAGTAAGTATGGTTGCATAAAATTTGGTAAACTTGTTGTAAAGCTGTCTTCGTACTACTGCACTGCTGCTATTCTGTGCCTGCGAGACTACGACCGCCGGATTGTTCGGTCACGCGCCCAACCAACCGACGGGATACAGAAGGTCAAGGCTAGGTAAAGAGGGAGTCTATTCTACACGATAGGTCAGTTCTATTTATTGGTGAACGAAACATACTAGTTTTGGAAGCGTTTGGCTCTCAGCCAATGTGAGTTAATTCCTTTCCACAAATTTTCCATATTTGCCAGAATGATTCGTCTCCGTTGAATCGGACTTGTATTGGCTGGCCGATCGGTTTGCACCCGATTCCCAAATTTGGAAAAACAGTCGAACGTCGTTCCACGCTCGTGCTGGTGACCTTCGCAACAGAGCTCACGTGCTCCTCGGTACGCCTGTGCGCGACCTCGTATCTGGACATTGGCTCCGCTTGCCTCTTTATTACCTCCCCCTTTGAATTGAGTGCTCCTACCTATTTTCCGCACTTGGGCTTGGACGTAGCTTTTTACCCTGGGGTCCGCTTGTAGCCATCGCGATTGCCTTCTTCTTCGAGTTGGCCTGCATGTCACGTCGTGTGGCGTCTGTGCGACCGGCTGTGTTCCGTTTTGGAGATCAGCTATGTTTTCTAAACCAAAAGTATCCAGTAGTATGTCCAACTGTGGTGTCGCTCGTTCTTGATGTCTTTGAATTTCGCCACAAGCCGCTGTCGTAGATGATTGATGTGTCTGGTCCACTTGTCCTTTCCGACCATTATCTCATAAATAACTTTCCCCCTCTTTCCACCAACCGTTCCGCTAACCATCCTCTCCGGGATCTGGAAGTTTCGTGCATACGCCAGGTCGCTAATCTTGAACGTGCGAAGCCTGTTATTATGCCCCTCTCTCGGTTGTCTGTTGCGTTTTCCAACATTTCTGGGAATCAGCCTATCAAATGTCGTTCTAATTTTTCGTCCAAATAGACAATCAGAAGGCGATTTGCCCTCCGGTGTGTTTGGATTCGGAGCGTTTCGATACATTCACAAAAGCTGCTGAATTGCATCTCGTGACACCCTGGTTCCTTTCGCTTTGAGGAGAGCACGTTTAAAGGTATCTACAAACCGTTCCGCTTGCTTATTCGATTGTGGATGGAACGTCGGCGAAAACTTGTGCTGCATTCCGTTTTGCATGCAAAATTCTCGGAACAGCCTTGAGGTGAACTGGGTTCCGTTATCTGTAACCAACTTCTCCGGGGTGCCAAAATACTGGAACATTTTGTTCAGCTCTTTGATAGGGTGCTGGGCGGTGGGATTTTGAATCGGAATCACGTCGGGCCATTTTGTGTAGGAATCAACAAAAATCAAATAAGATTGACCGTTGATTGGTCCCGCACACTCCAAGTGGATTCTCTGCCAGGGCTTCTTCGACTCAGACCAAAGGTGTCACGAACATTTCGGAGGTGCCTTTGCCGCATGTTGACAAGATTCACAACTTTAGCAGAACAGCTCGATTTCCGCATCCATTTGAGGCCAATACACAAAATTTCGCGCCAGTGCCTTCATTCAGCTGGTTCTCGGATGTCCTGAATGAAGCTGCTGTAGTATTCGCTCCCGCAACTTCCTTGGTACCACGACTCGGTCTCCAAACATTAGACAATTGTCAACGACCGAAAGGGATCCGCATCGATTAAATAAAGGTTGTAAATCATCCGAAATTCTGCCCTTAGGCCAATTGGATTGCACAAACCTTACCACTTTCAGCAAGATATCGTCTTGAGCCGTCTCTGCACGAATCGTGTCCGACATTACTGGAAACTCCCTTACACTGTCAACCAGCATGCGCTGAACTTCCGACTCGAATTTGACAGATACAATCACGCAGTCATCGTTTTCCTTCAAGTGGGAACTGAGGAGGCGAGATAGAGCGCCAGATTGCCCGGGTTGTTGTGTAGACCGGTATTGTATACTGCAATCGTAAGCCAGCAGTACGGTTGCCCATCTCCGTAACCGCCATGCTGTGAAAACAGGAATACCGTTCTTTGATCCAAATATCGAGAGTCGAGGTTTGTGGTCCGTGATCAGTTTGAAATGTCTACCATATAGCATCTTATGAAACCGTTTCACTGCGAAAACAATTGCCAGCGCTTTCTTCTCAATCCGGCTGTAATTTTTCTCCGCCACTGTCAGCGACCGTGCTGCGTGCGCAATGTCCTTCTCTTCTCCTCCTGGGGACACGTGAGAAATGACAGCACCTATCCCATAATTGGGGGCGTCCGAAGCAACAACTTTGGGTCGAAGTGGGTCAAAAGTAAATCAGAACTGAGCGCTGCTTTAACTATACCAAAGGATTGTTGGCACTGCTTTGTCCGTCGCCATTCTTTCCCTTTCATCAGCAAATCGTCCAGAGGACCTCTTGTCTGATGTAAACTTGGCAGGAAGGCACTATAATGACTTATAAGACCGAGAAATTAACGAAGTTCGACAACATCCCTTCGTGGTGACATTTGTTTGACGGCTTCTATATCAGCTGGATCCGGACGTCTGCCATGTTTGTAAATGATGAATCCGAGAAATTGGACACTTTCCATCAGGAAATTGCAATTTTCCGATCGTACCCGGAAGCCAGCTTCTTCTAGACGAGCGAGCACTTTCTCTAACGTGGCCAACAGTGCTTGTGGGTCAGACCCCATAATCAATGCGTCATCTAGGTATACTGCGACCCCAGGGATATCGTTCAGCAGCGTATCCATGCTTTGTTGAAAAATGGAGGGCGCAGTTTTCACTCCGAATGGCAACCGATTGTACTGGAAAAGACCCAGATGCTAGTTGACCGTCAGTAGTCTTCTGCAGTTCTCGGCTACTGGAACTTGTAAGTAAGCATCAGTTAGATCGAGTTTCGCAAACCATTTCCACCGTTAAGCTTGGTGAACAAATCTTCAGGTGTAGGCAAACGGCACTGGTGGTTCTCCAACATGGAATTTAACTCGGTTAAAAAGTCAGCACAAATACATACCTTGCCGTTTCCTTTCTTTATCATAAAGATGGGTGCCGCCAATTCTGAGTAATGTACGCGCTCGATTATGCCTTCCGACTGCAACCGATTTAACTCAGACTCCACTATTGGTTGTGTTGTGTACGGCACTGGACGTTTTGGTCTAAGAACTGGTCAGGCGTGTGATTTGAGGTTCAGCTCCTTGTCAACCTTCACCTTGTCAACATTCACATCAAACGCCCAAAACCGAAGATATCAAGCAACCAAGGCTGAAATTTAGAGGAAACAAATGCGCAAAATATACAATGGATATGCAGCAAATTAACAAAACTGAACAACTGAAATAAAGAGGAATCATTTAATCTAGGTTGAGAAGGTATAGTCTAACTTTAAGTCGGTGTAGCGCAACCGCCATATATATAGTAACGCTGATAGGTTGGATCACTTTTTGCTAACCACCAGCTCCTATGCCCTGCCATCTTTGTTTTTGATGTCATTTTAGAAGTGAACACGTTGTACCTCTTCTATGCTACCTTGAGGCCCGTTGTCGGTTTGGCTTATTTGCTGTGGCAACGGTCAACTCACTAAGGCGCATTGTCGATGGTTGTCTAGTGGCGCTTAATTAAACTCCATAAGCAAGACTCTAAACGCCGGCAAATGCACAGTTGCTTCGCAATGCTAGCCAAAATGTAAGCCAGTGTGTGGTGTCTTGGATTAGTTAGCTCCGGTGCTGAACCAAGAGAGCCAGACGAGTAAATCGCAATTGAGCTGCCGTCACCGGATGGAATGCCACATTTAGTGTTTCAACCTCCAAAGATATATCTGGAAAAAGACTTACAATTTGGTTACGCCTTGGTTTGTCTTGGCGCGGTACTGTCACATCTGCATGACACGTTTAGTTCACACTAATTATCGCGAAGTAAATATAGACTATAATAGTCTTGAAGCGTTCTCTTGGCACATTAACACTTGAAACAGTGGAATAATTCTAAATAAGACAAGGAGAAGACTGGTATTGCGAGATGGAACCAGTTCGTGTTTTCTACTCACTCGTATACTAACAACAAATATGAAGCACGTGACAGAACAATCGAAGGTTTGGAATTGGTCACAAAGAAAAATTACGTAGACGCAAGAATAACAGATCAACGAGCTTGAGGTTAAGGTCATGAGCCCCAAGGAAGCTTTAGGGAGACTGTTAATTTTTTCTCTATACAAACGATAGGGTGATGCCGGTTAAGTACCATCGCTTCGGCAAACCTCAAAACCTTGGGGTTTTCATTTTGATAGATAACTGTAAATGCTGACCCAGGGTCAACCTGATGGTATTTTTCGAGTGGATGTCTGGCGATAGATGATGCTGGCAGCTTAGATACTTTTTCGCGTTCGGCTGCTTGTTGTGTCGATAGTTTAGCAATCCGTTTTGGGATATTCTCTCCAATGCGCTTACCAAAGGATTGATCTGTTCTGACAATGTAACTACTTCCGCAGTTACAAACGAATTGGTAAATACAATAGATTATGGCGGAGATCGGTTGTGTAGGCTTCACTGGAGGCATAGGCAACTTCCTGGTCTCCCAAACGGGGCAGAATTTGGCGGCATTGAATGTCCGACGAATAACTGTATGCAAACGTCTTAAAGTTGGGCGGCCACGGGATCACCTTTGAAAGGTAATTGAAGGTAGACAAACAGTTTGGGCACAGTAAGTACCCTCGGCCTGTTCTCCCTCAGTTGACTGTGGAATCGGATAAACGCTTCTGGATATCCGTTGGTCCGTGGAGTCTGCGTGTAAACAGCAATTCCGATTCCAAACAGTCTTCAGTGCATATTCTGCGAACTTGGTTAAACGGCGTCTTGACTAAGCATAGCATGTATTGGAAAGGTGCGAAGCTGTTGAACTCTTCATACAGTCCTGTCCATGTAGCTTTCCTGTGAACAGAAAGTGTTATGGAGCCGTCTTTTCGTCTAGTCAACAACACAACCAAAAACGGAAGACAATTGTTACCCTCCAGTTCACAGGTAAAACGGGCGTTTGGATGTGCGTTGTCGAGCACATTGAGAAGAGATAAAACAGCGTCTCCACTTGGGGCGATCACTAGTGTGTCATCTACGTATCGCCTGTATAAACACATTTGGTTGAGATGCGGCTCACATCTCATTTCAACCATCGTCATGAAGATGTCAGCCAATACCGGGCCAAGCGCACTTCCCATGGCTACACCATCCACCTGTCGGTACGGTTTGTTTTCAAATAAGAAATGCACATTTTCCGTGCATAGTAGCAGCAAATCCCTAAGATATTCCACGGGAATCGGTAACACTGCTTTATTACTCATGATAAATTCACATACGTACCGTTTCTCTTAATGGAATGTTAGTGAACAAAGACTGTACTTCCATTGAACACATTACCTTGTTAGCAGTATTCATGTTTTGCACACATTCAATCAGATCGAATGTGTCCTTCATATATATATATATATATATATATATATATATATATATATATGTTAGTTTGCGAGTGAGCAGATAACACGAACTGGTTCCATCTCGCAATACCGGTCTTCTCATTGTCTTATATAGAATGATAAAAAGAACTTAGTGCTTTAAATGGAATAATTGTTAATTCATCCTAAAAAGCCAATATTTAACAATTTCCGTAAGATGATTTGCATGAGAATAACAAAAATGAAGCAGAGTGATAAATTAAAAAATATTTTGATAAGATTATAAATGTGTTCATCCAGAAGCTTGCGTAAAAAAGCCTACCTCAATTTTGTAGAGTTATGCTGGTAATACACCGTTATTAAAGCTATACAGCATCTCGAAGTACCCAGGCTATATTTTTTAATGCATGTGGTTTAAGGTGACTCCAGTGTTTTTTAAACTCAGAGGTCGGGGCAGAACAAACAAAATTTCGGTGTTCCATGGTTGGCCGACACAAAGAGTGCAAAAGTTTCGTCGACATTCTAGTGGCTAGTACCTAACCGACTGTATTACGTGGCCAACTTAAGGTGGTGGCCCCTCAACTTCGTATGTAACTGAGTTGCAGTAGGTAGCAGCAGTCGTGGTTTGGGTTCTTTAGAATCTGGTAGGGCATTATTAGGTCGCTACGTACGCTCCGATACTGACCGCTGTATAAACTTAAGGTTCTCAGCCTAAGTTGATATAGAAGGTGGAGCAAGCATTTGATGTGCTTTGTGACTCTTCGATGTGCAGTCTCGAGAGCTCTTGAGATATGTCATATGCCAGGGCAGTTAGGCCTGGATAGCGGATTTAACTAAGGTCGCATGTGCATGTTAAACATCTGCGGGGAAACAAATGGGTCAAGCCACCCTAATCCCCTTTGCACGATAACGTCATGATTCCCAGCTTTTGACGCTTTCTCAGATTGTGCTGAGCAAACCAACGCAACCTAAATTAGTATGCCGAGGTCGCGCTCTTGGGTGGTTGTCTGTAGGACTTGCTCACAAAACGTGTAGGCGATGTACGTCTGATGCAGAATGTGTACCACCTTACATTTGAACAAATTATACCGGAGCAGATTGTGGAACAACCATTCATACGCACAGTCCAGGTCGGTTTGAAGTGTATAAGGCCCTCCCCTGGATCAGCGACCGCAGCTTTTAAAAATTTGCGTGATTAGACCATGTTCGCACCTAACAGAAACCTTTCGTTAATCTAAGCAAACTTTGGTAGAGGTGCGATAACTGATGCGCCAAGGTTGTTGCTGCTACGTTCCTCGTCCTTGGGTGAATGTCATCGTTTTCTTGAGAACTGTAGGTGTGCAGTAACAGAAGTTTCCTCAACACATTCTTGGTGGTAAACGTGATGTGAGCAAGTGTTGAAATTGTGGCGACTGACATGGGTATGGAACACTGCATCTCGTCTCGTTGGAAAGTCGGGGTAAACCTCGTCCGTAGGGAATCGTCTATTTTAGCGCCGATGCACACTTACTGTCGTGTTTAGTGAGGGAGTGCTGTGCTTTACTTTGCGAATGCCATTAACATGCTTGCAAAGGTGCTTTTTGCTGTCGGAAAAGTTACAAACCAGGTATTCTTAGTGAGTCAACTTGGCCTAACAAACAAGCGAATTGCAATGGTTGCGCTGGGTCACGTAGTCACTCTAGGTTTCGGGACAAGGACGCGCACTGTAAGCCAACCAATGTTCATTTTTCAGTGACAGGCGTTTTGATTACTGCTTCTGAGGAATGACGGTGAATTATTTGTCTTAGCCTGCGAAGTTTTTCAAACTTACGGTTAGGTTGTTGAAGCGTCCAACAAACTGAATATATACGCTGTCAAGACAGCCATCTTTCAAGACCCACTAAGCGCTCATCGCAACCAGATCTTTCAGGAAATTTTACCGTGTAATGGTGCGCTTTGGTTCAGTGTGTTCCCCTGGGCATTCAGCTTAACACATGTGGTTGTAAAGTACAATGGCCTTGTGCAGTGTATAGCAATAGTCTGTTGATCATGAGTTCTGCATTTGTAAGTACGAGGTCTAGTAACCAACACTTTGTTAGCACCTCTGTACCCGATGTGTAAGCTGATGTGATTATGCACTAGGAAACATGCAATAATTGCTTACAGTTCGGCCTTGAATGAGTCACTGGCAAGTGCCATGGCGTCCAGATCGTATTTATTCAAATCGTGTGAAATAATAACGTTACTGTAAGTTGGAAGTTCGCCTTTTGTCCTGGGTGCTATTAGGCGGGAATCCATCCCTGAGAAGACGATGGAAGACGCTGAACGGTTGCCATGAAGCAGTTGTCATTGTTTCGGAGACTCAAGCGTCACCATTTCGAGTCAGTGACCCGCGTCTCCAATGGTTCGCATTGCAAATCGTTGGAATAGTACAGCATTACACTACCTTCCATGTTATCACGAGCGGGTCCGAAATGTGACATCCTATGGATCCCTATCTCTGCATACGTAACCTCTGAGGGCAACCAAGTCCCGGTTATGTAATGAGATCCCACGCGCTTTTTGCCTGGCGGAACCGAAGCTCGGCATTTTGGCTGAGATATTGGGCATTGGCGTACATGCAGGAAAGTATTTCCGTTCTCAGCAGGGAATTGAAAGGCATGTGCTTCGGATAAAATATTGACCCGACCGCTAGCTGTTTTCTGGTGTTCTATTGGGTGATTGGCTTGGCGATGGGTTCGGCGACAACGCAATTAACTCCCCTAGTAACTCATTTTGTGCATTGCATGTGGGAAGGATGACCCTTAACTTCTTCTGACATACTTTTAGTGTTCGGTTCGTGTGAGATCCTTATTTAATCTGACTGATTAATGGCACTGAAATTTGGGTGACAATGTTGTCCACCCCTTTGATCCGGAGCTCAGTTGGCAGTCCTTTCAGAAGTGACTACCAATGTTCCAGTATCCGAAGTGCCATCTACTTAGTTCGAAGCAGAACACTTATTATCCTTCGGCTTCATGTTTTCTAGGTTGCTAATTTTGGTAGTCTGGAGGAAGAAGCAGCTACAGCGTCGTTCAACAGCAGGATCTCACGAATATAGCGCCACTGCTGCTGGTCGTGATCATCTGCATCGCGTCCATCATACTCATGTTGGCGGGTTATTCAGACAGTGGGGCAATTCAGAAAGTAGTTACTGTTCCAGAAATCTGTAACTGTTTTATTCGTCTCCATTCCTAATTTGTCTTTCCCTACTTGTACTATCACAATATTTGCATCTACTCGACGATTTGTAGACCATACTCGTTTCGACAACCTATCTGATGCATCAGCTACCGTCCTCGTGATGGAGAGAATAAGATTCACTTCAATGAGAATCGTGTTCACAATTGAGATTGCGTGTCGCAAGCCATCCACACAAAGTGTACTACAAAATGACCCACAACATCGTTCATTAAACCGTTGTGCCAAGGGTTGCCCGTCGTGATCCGGTGGCTTAGGGGTAGTAGCCACAACTAAGATCCCAATGGTCCCAAGTTCGATGCCTGCTAACTCTATCTGATGAGATGTAATAACATCGAAACGCGTCATAGAAGTGCACTGCATTCGAGCGGGCAAAACCAAAGGCCCACTTGTTGGTTATTAGTTTTGGAGGCTTTAGCGGATTGCCTGGAACAACCCAGATCATCCTGAACCAGTACACCCAAATCACGTTCAGTGGCAGTTCGTTGCAGCACATGCGTTTCGAGCCAGCAACAGCGGTTGTTCTGATGTCCCATGGAGAGCACCTTGCATTTACTAGCATTGGATTGCAGTGACTTTTAGATGGGCAACTGATGTACCGTGTCTAGATCATTCCAAAGCAGTTGCTGGTCAGCATTCCTCTGAAACATGCGCCAAATCTCGGTGTCATCGGCAAACATCAGGAGATTAGATTTAATTACGTGTGTGAGGTTATCGATAACTACCAAAAACAATCGTGGACCTAACACTGAGCCTTATGGGCACACCACATTCAACTAGTATGAGGTCAGAGAAGGTGCTGCAGAATCTGACTACCAATGGCCGCTAAACGGGATAGTTGGCGAATCAGCTTAGAAGAGTTTCACCGACCTCCTAACACTGTAGCTTGGAAAGTAGTATCCGATGATCTGGACGGTCGAATGCATTCAAGAAATCCATGTGCATCATAGCAACCTCCTCCCCAACGTCAGATTACTTCGTCCATCTACTCTGTACTATTAGCAAATTAGTTGTGTAGAATCGATTTCGACGTAAGCCGTGCTGCTCAGAAATAATAAAGTTACAGTTTTCCAAATAACCCACCAAAGCATCAGCTATGATTGCTTCCAGCACCATGGACAGTATAGGGAGAAGGGAAACTGGCCGGCAGTTTGAAGTCTCGGTTCTGCTTTTACACCTTTGTGAATGGATGTCATTTTTCCAGGCTTCCACATGGCAGGAACTTGGCTCTGGTCTAAGCAGCGCTGGAAGAACTGAGCCAGTTTCTCTACCACTTGTTTTGCTGCTGCTCCCAGTGTCTCTGGGCGAATAGTTTTGACACCCGTAGATTTGTGCCTGCGAAGTGTGGCCAGCTTCGGCAAGACAGCTTCGGTGGTAAAGGAGATGTGAGTGGGTCCTGGCGGTGAGGCAATAAAAGCTGGAGGATCTCCTGATGATTATACCCTCTGGAGGGTGGGGACAAATTGCATCCGCAGCGCGTTTACTGCTTCCTTAACTGTTCGTATTGGGCCATCAGCAGTGGTGAGTGGCGGAACTCCTTTCCTCACCTTCCGTAGACTATTGACATTTTTATACAGCAGTTTGTGATTGGTGCTGAATGTCTTCACCATGTTCTGCTGACGCGCGGCTTTGTCCTCTCTGAACAGTTGAATGCAGTGGTTTCGTTGGGCTATGTATTTACCCCAGTTTTCTGGTGTTGGGTATAATCTAAACTCTCGCCAAGCTGCTTTACGTACTGGCAGCTATTTTTGAGTTCTGCTCCTTACGTACGTAACTGTTCCAGACCGTTCGTAAACTTTTGTCACTGAAGCATCAGTAACTAGCCGATTGAATTTATTAAAAAAACGTTGGAGTCTTCGGTGAGGAACGATCAGGTTGTCGCACTGACGAGATGGTCCCATCTTTCGTGGCAAGTGATGGTTCTCGTCGTCTCATAGTCCGCATTCCGGTATTCTGCATAGAAGAGGAAGTTAAAACTTATAACTGCAAGAGTGCTGCGACCTAGCTGGCAGTCTACAACCAACACATGAATCATGTGCTCTTTGTTGGTAAGCACAGGATCAAGCACAGACAACCTATTACCTGTTCTGAACCGAGTGGACGATGTGACGTGATTAAAAAGCGGAGCACTGGTTACAAGCTCCTGCAGACCGGCTTTACATTGTTCTCCGCTTCTGCCAGAGGTTTCTCAATAATGCACATTGAAATCACTCATGGTCAAGATGTGAGTACACCTTCCTTTTAGAGTTCGCCCTAGGGCAGTCGCAATTTGATAGTCCGTTTCAGATGCAGTGTTGGGGGACGGTACATTAAGGCCATAAGGCAAGTATCTCTGCCTCTTTACTGCAGGCGGCACCAAAGGGATTCAGCGAATCAGCGAATCTGAATTCTCCATGACTTCGCACACTAAGTCGCTTCGGCAATATAGAATTGCGCCTCCTCCTTTTGTCAGTCTGTCGTTCCGAAGGAATGACATGCCAAGTAGCGAAATTTTAGCGTTGTCATTTCAGTGTGTAAGCGCGTCTGCATGATGCCGATGACATCATATTTCTGGGAAACTTCACGATCTTTCAGTTCGGCCAGCTTACTGATAGGCCCCGAGCATCCGTGTATAAGCAACCTAGTTCACTGTTCTCTAGTAGACCACATGGGATCAAGGAAATCAGGTCTGTGTGAGTGTCGACCGATGTGATATCGGCCGCTATTCGTTTTATTGAGGAGATGCCGATATTGCTTCCTTTAATTGCGCTGATCAAGGCGCGTCCCAACCCTCATCCAAATCATCATCAGTGTTGTGTACAGAAGCACTCATTGCTCGTATGTCTGTTTTTTTCAAATGATTTCGTACATGGACGTTGCGAAGCATCTTCAGTCCTTAACCGAAGTTCCGATGGAAGGCTTTTTCGATTTTTGCGTCAACTATGTAATACATCCATCGCTGCTTGGTCGGATTGGATCACGAGTTTTATAATTCTCGGGTCGCACCCTCTATACGTTGGCGAGAGAGGTAACCTTTTGAGCACTTGCGCCATAACATTATCCAGGACAAGGGTTTCGCGGATGAATCGTCATCGTTCTATATCGTGACTTCCGGCCTCTTGACCATCCTGTGCTGGAAGCACTGGCACACCATGGATAAAGCTAATGTTTAGGCGATCAGGCTTATTGTGTCGTTCTGCGGAGTTTCTTTTCGACTGTCGCATGTCCTACGGAACATCAAGGTCGATACGTATCCTACACAATCCAAGTAGCGACGCGTTTGCCGAGAGTAAAACGTTTTCCACATCAATTGAGGATTCTATTGTTACTCTACTAAGCCTGAGCTCGCCAATGTGTGCAAAGTTCGGATGGCGAGTTATTCCTGTTATGTTTGTGGGTTTGGGTTTTACTTTCCTCAGAAAGCACAGTGACTCCCATTGATTCAGGTCGTCGGAAGATTCATCTTGCGATGTGATAGCTGACGATTCGGGTGCGTTCGAGCACACAACACTCAGGGCATTAGTTTTAGATCCAATTTTCGTTGAGCTGTAAGATTGGGTATTGTTAGTCCTGACTTGCTACTGCGTGGTGACTGTTTATCATAAGCTCTCTATTCAAGTTAGCGGTGCCTGTAACAGAAGAGAATGTACGGGTGGCCTCTCAGGCGAATTTCGCAGCAATCGCCGCTTATGTGTCTGATGTTCTAGGGGACTTTGGTTCGACAATAGACCCCTGAGCTGCAGATGCTGAGTGTTGTTGTTCGGCTACCTTGTCTTTTTGATTTGATTTGATTACTTACACGTTTCGGTTAGTGCCTGATTTTAGTTGCCACAGCACTGTTTGCTTCCCAGAGTTAAGGTCAGTTATCACCTGGTGTTCTGCTAAAGATGGGGAAGACAACGGCGATCGGGACCTGGCTGATCGTGGTTCAGGAGCAACAACTTGTGCACCATTCCTTTGGTAAAACGTCTTTACTTTTAACTGATTCAGAATTTTTTCCATTGAGATGATCTTAGTGCTCATTCGCTGCTCGGCTTCTGCTAACAACCGGTTGTTTTTCTGGTCTAAGATAAGCGTACACTTGACAAATGGGATGGTCGAACAATTAGCACAGAAAGAAACAACAGCTTGAGAGCTATTTATCTCTCGTACCTGCTGTTAGGATAAGCTAGCACACTTCGGATGGTACAAATTTGAAAAAAGCAAGCATGCTAAGCCCAGTTTGACGACTCAATTAGATTCGCGTGGATTGCAAACCCCCTTAGCTTGGAGCCCTTTTGGATGTGCATTTACTCGATGTTTACCATTCAGCTTGGTGTCATTGCCTGAGCCAGTGGGATGACTGACGAGTTTCGGGCAAGTTATGTTGATGTGTCATATAGGCTGCCCCACATGATCGGTGAACTCATTCACATGAACCACAGTAGGGTATTTAAGGGGGTGAAGTTCGTGACCAGAACAGTGCGATGATGTGTACTTTTAAGGCACCCGATCACCTGGTCTAAAATCGCCCCCTTCGGAAACATGATGTCCGCCTGGCTCCTAATAATGAAGTACAGGGTTCATTTGTTTACGTCGGATGGCTTGAATTGAGCGCTAGGATCTCCGGATGACTCCATAGCATGGCTCTGTATGCGCTTCCATCGCCACTGCGCTCCACAGCTTTGGGTAGTTCAAAGGTGTCCAACAGTACATCAAACGGTACATCAGACGTGGAAGAGATTGTGTTATATCCATCGCTTGCGTAAATAATTAATGTGACGAATGAAGAACTACAGACTGCTAGACGACTCGCACAGCACAGTGCACTTCCTTTTTCATTTGACTGCAGGTTGCCAAGTTTGTTGTTTCGCTCTTAGACCCATCGCATGCACTGGTTGTCCTGGAATAAAACTCCCGCTGACACCTGACGCAACTGGAAGTTGTGCAACCTTCGGGCGTACTGCATCAACTGGTAGACGTGTTTCCCGCGCGAACACCAAAGATCTGCCACGTGGTGAAGCAGGGTTGGGCGTAAACAAATAACGCAAAAGGATCAACTGTATGGTCTCCTCTGTGGGTTCTGCCTTCGCACTTTTAGCATTGAACACTTGTAGGTATCCCAGAACCTTTCTTTTTGCCCGTGGGACTGTAGTAGTAGAATTAACAGCCTAATAAATGGACTGCAGATGCCTTGAAGGCGACCGGCCGTTGTTAGTGCCATTATGCTGACATAACACACCAAATTTGTCAAAGATAAGTGCTGTGCAGCTGTCTGAACCCAAGATGTACAGTGAACAGAACTGCGCAAATTTCGACTATGGCTGCTGTCGTGACTGTTTTCATCAAGCATACTTCCGACCGCGTATGGTACGCATCAATTGCACTTAGGACCACTGACCTTACACTCGGTCGGCGGAATCCATGTGAAGGCTCTCCCAAGGTTTTGCGACTTGTGTACAGGGTTGGATGAATTGCGTGAAATTGTCGTTGCTTAAGCACAGTTGCTACATGTGGCGACACTCTTGGGTGTCATTGTCAATGAAAAGCCAGTATACGTAAACCCTGGCTATTGGCTTTATCTGCAATATTCCGTGGTGATGTATGTGCACATACCTTAATACCCTTGATTTAATGGACTTCGGAACAACGATGCTTTCCCCGAACATATTACAGGTATCGGCCAGTGACAAAGAGTCTCGGAGGTGATAAAATTGGTGAAAATGTGCGTCATTACTTCAGTGTCGCCAATTAGTGTACAAAAATGAGTAAAATTTTTCAAAAGAGGGTCGAGTTTGGTGTGTTCCTGAACGTTCACAAAAGTAATCGAAAGAGCTTTGATTAACTTACGCAGAAGCTATTTTCAGGTCTGAGTCAAGTGCGACTAACGCGAGCAACTGGTCTGTTTCTATGCTCGGTACTTTCGCCATAAGTGGGGTGACTGCATCACCATTCTCACCAATATCACCAATATATCGTTATCAGCATCATCATTAACATCATCAGCATCAGCAGCAGCATCGACAGCAGTACGTCAGATCTTTGAACTGTCACTTCGCTGCCGTACGACCACGGTGATCTGCAAAACGTAGAATGATAAGAAAACAAGAATGCCCTAAGCAAAATATTCAGAATAAAGGCTCTTGCACTTTGTCAACAGCATACCGCTGCGAGTACCTGGCTATTGTGCAAAGATAAGAGGGTGAGTAGTAGGAGGAATTATTGTGTTATCTTTTTATTTATATTAATAATCAATAATCAACTTAGCATCCCAATTGCCACCCCAATTTATGCTCGCTCTCGAAGGGAGGGGTATATCAAAACATGCATAACAATGGAGGATAAGCCGCACTATTTAGCTGCTAGATATCAGCCATGGTGGTCTGATGCTGCCACCTACTGCTCAGTGGCATAAATCATTGACTCGTAAGACTGAGATCATTAGTTCGAATTCGGTAAGCTTCAGCACGTTCGTGCTACTGACGTGTCCCAATAGCATGAAACGGCCGTCTACCACTGTGCTGGATGAGTGGTGGCCGTCTGGCTGAGTCTACCTGCGACGCATCTTCACCAAAGAAGATAAAGCGACATCGGCAAGACAGCTTCCTCATGAATTTCACTACTCCACGTCATGGTCAGCTAATAGTTCACAGATAACCCAGCTGGCTAGCCGAACAACCTCCCCGTAGTGCCAGCTGGGCGGTTCGGGTTTCCCCCGTTCCAGAAAATAGTTCGACTGTAGAGTTCCAGGAGGTGACGTTTTCGCTTGGCAAGCGTTCTTCTTATAAAAAGCCAAAAATGTCCGTTTAACAACACTATGACGTGGCGGTTGTGACTCGCCACTAAAGAAAGTCACTGCTCCTTACTTCATAACGTCGCAGCATGGTATACCAGCCACTTAATATTCATCCGTACGATCATTGCAAACATACGGACGTCAAACATCCCTTCGGCATTGCCGACACGTTCAGGCACAAGCAAAGGCAGCAAAACGTTTACAAAGCTAAGCAACACAGCCACACACGCTTGCACGCACAAATGAATACATTCATGTCTCAGCATGTGACACTCCTAGGACTATCCTATTGTGAATTCTTCGATCCAATTTGCACTCTTATCGTGGTCATGGCTGTGCAGATATGCGTCACTTAGGCGAGAATAAGTTTAGTTATTTAGTTATTTATTGAACAGGCAGTTTGACTACGCGTCAACAGCAGACGCCTTACTGGTGCCGGCGGCCAGCCGCTTTCTGTAACGTCTCTAGCGGAGAGCTAGGCGTGTAACGTGGACTCCAGCCTGAAAGGCGAGATCAATGAACAATGATCAATGATTTATCACGGGATAAAAGCAAGTGCTTGACACGTCCCGTAGGATGGTAGCGGTGAATATGATGCAATTAAAATATGTCTGGGTCATCTATCGAACGTCTGCCGAGATGAATACTTTGATACTTAACATCAGTGTGAAATGAAAAAGAAATATCGCGCGTAAACATTCAGAAAGACACTGGGGCGCAGTGATAGTTGAGGTAAGGAGTGAGAAAATAAAATATGGTCGCTCACTTAGGTCCATTTGATACATTAGTCCTGTTGAAAACATGCTTGGCGTAATCCACAACAGAGGAGCTTAGGTAACAAAATGTTGGGAGCTGAGAGCAACATCTAATCGTTTTTTGTAAACATCCAGGATAGGAGAGGATACTACTGAGTCAGGGAGTGCGTTCAAGGGTTGGCAAACCCGAAGGGAAAAGTAATTCCGTCGACACTCTAGACGGCTGTATTGTTCCTTCAACTTTAAGCAGTTACCCCTGAGCTGCGTGTTGTGATTAAGTTTCAGCAAATGGCGGCATACGTGGTTGGGGTCACTCAATATCTCATACGCTAATATGAGATCGCCGCGCAGCCTTCGATAACGTCCGCTGAAAATTCCCAGCAACTTCAGCCTTCGGTGGTAAGAGTGATAACGCAGGCCCTTCACGTTCTTTGTTGCTCTCCGTTGTGGTGCCTCTATCGCTTCTAGGTCGCGTTTCAACCAAAGTTGCCAAGCTTGGATTGCGTGCTCAACATGCGGGCGCACGTAGGAATTGTGCATCATTGGGAAGATTGATGGGTCAAATCTCCCGAATGCCCTTCGCAGCATGCCGACGTGCTGGTTGCCTCTTTTGGCAGCTACCTCAATCTGTTTTGAACAGTTGAGGTCGCTCTGAACGACCACACCGAGGTCACGTTCCTGGGAGCTATTCTGCAATTCCTTTGTCCCAAGTATGTAGGTGTAGTTATGTCTATGGCGTAATTGTACTACGCGACATTTGTCTACGTTGAACGGTAGAGCGTTTTGAACTGACCAGTTCGACACTGTGTTAAGATCGCACTGGAGCCGTTCATGGTCTTCCGGTCCTCTGATCCTTCGCCATATCTTGATATCATCAGCGAAAAATAGGAAATCGGAAGTAATTGATCTCGCCAAATCGTTAATGAACACCCAGAATAGACGAGGTCCAAGAACCGAGCCTTGTGGTACTCCACACGTCACGTCGATTGCGTGAGAAAATGATACTCGGACTCTCACCACTAGCTGTCGTTCTTGTAGAAAATTGCTAATCCAACTCAGGATTGGATCGCCAATGCCGTAGTTCCGAAGCTTCTGAAGGAGAACTCGATGGTCTAAACGAGCAAACGCTTTTGAAAAGTCCATGTAGATGACATCGACTCCAACTCCATCATCAGCAGCTTCAGTCCAGCTATTACGTGCAATTAATAGGTTAGTATTACACGAATGCTTTTGACGAAAGCCATGTTGCTCTGGGGCTATTAAATTATGGCTTTCCAAATATTGCATCAGCACGTCTGCGACGATTGATTTTATCACTTTGGATAGTACGGGAAGTAGTGTTATTGGACGGTAGTTTGCAGGATCAGTGCGGCTACCTCCTTTATGGATAGGAGTGATGACCCCTTGCTTCCATACTGGTGGAATAAGGTTTTCCTCTATATATCGCTGATAGAAAACAGCCAGTGGTTCTGCTAGTTCACTAGCTACTGCCTGTAGAGCCTTTGGTCGGATGTTATCAGCTCCGGGAGAACTGTGGATACGCAAGGATAACAACTTCTTCAACACAGCCTCCGTAGTGAAGGTGATGTTTTCCAAACCAGATGGTGGAATATTAGAAATGCGTTGAATGTTTGGGCTCGACACTTGTTGGAACGTTTGGGAGTAATGAAGCCGTAGGAGATCAGCTGCTTCCATTGCTGACTGCATGTATCCATCAGCCGTGACTAGCGCCGGAACCCCTTGCTTTACCTTTCGAAGGCCGTTAATGTGCCTGTACAGGAGTATGTGGTTAGTGCAGAATCGCTTCATTAACTTCTGCTGATGCGTGACCTTGTCTTCGCGGACCAGTTTCACACAGAAGTTACGATGTGTCACGTATGCAGTCCAGGTTTCGGCATTCGGGCAACCCTGGTGATTTCGCCATGCCAAATCCCTCCGGGACATACATTTACGTGTTCTGCTCCTCAGAATTGACTTACTCTGGTTTTTGGGTTGGAAGGACTTCTGTACCGATGCTTGCGCTATCAGTGTGCTCAAAGTCCTTGTAAACATATCCCAGGCCAGATCTGGGGGGCATTCGATTAAGAAAGTCCAAGATGTATCCTTAACAAGCTTGGACAACACATTGTAGTGCATGACAGTGTGTACTTTATCCTCCTCCTTTTCCGGGTACTCGGCATAGCATATATAATCAAAGAGTAGAGTGACATGATCACTACGACCCAGTGGTGTGCTTGTAACTATCCCGCCAACCATGAGTTTTTCGTTAGTTAGCACAAGATCCAGTATCGACGGCCTGTTAGAAGTTCGAAATCTGGTAGGAGAGGTTACGTGGTTGTAAAGAGGGTGGCTAGCAATAAGCTCTTGCAAACAGGCTTTAAACTGCGTACCGTCGGTTGCCGGCCTTTCTATGTTGTGCACGTTAAAGTCTCCCGCGATAAGAATGTGGGTGTAGGACTTGTTCAAAGCAAACTGAAAAACATGGTACAGTTTGGAGTCCATTTGCGACGTTGAGTTTGGCGGGCGATAAATCACGGCTAATAGACATGTGTCCTTGTTTCGCAACTAAAGGCGGCACCAAAGCGAATTGGGAGCGCGGATTGCCGGGTGATCGATAACTTCACATCAGAGGCTTGTATTATAGTAAAGAATCACACCGCCACCCATTCCGGTTCTATCGGTCCGAAGCAGCGACATACCCGGTAACTTGATCTCACAGTCGGTTATCTCAGGGTTTAACCATGTCTCTGTAATCATGACGAGGTCCCGCGGTTGTGAGGCATGGAGTTCTCTAAGTTCGGCCAAGTTGCTTCGAAGGTCTTGAGCGTTTGTGCACATGCAAGATAGGGCTTTTGTGGTTAGGAGTTCATTGTTGGATGTCAAGTTTGTGTTCGCTTTTAAGCCGGCCGTTAGGTGGCCGCTTATTAATCGTTTTTTGGTTTGTGTATTTCAGTCGTGTTACATGGCATTATTGAGCGTTCTTGAACTGATGGTTCACTCGTGCTGTGCTCGGTCCTCCTGTGTGACGTGGGCGCTGTTGTGTCGGTCTCTTCGAAGGACTGTGCAAATAAAGAATTTGCAGGGTTTGCGTGTTCCATTGAATTTCGTCCGACTTTTGGTCGTTCGCCTGCTGTCTTTAGCCGTATTTCTGTTGGCAACCTAGCTCGAAACTTTAACCAGCTATCCAACAGAACTTGCGTCATTCCCTCGGAGTGTAGTATTACCTTCATTAGCCTTGGACCGCAGCCCTTGTAGTTAAGTGATAACGGAACTCTTGTTAGGGATTTGGCAATAACATTGTTAACAGAGAGTGCTTCGCGGATGTAGCACCACTGCTCTCGGTCATGTTTTTGTGCATCGTGATCAAAAGCATGCAGGAGCTCGGGAACACCATGAACAAATATTGTTTTCTTGCTATCTCTATTAGCAATGCCGCGTTGGTCAACTGCTTTTTTTGGGCGATCTTACCAAGGTAGACCAGGCAATATGCGTACTCCGCTCGATGAGTTGCCAAGACGAACTGCTGAGAGCAGGACAGCCTCTGTCTCATCTGCTGAGTTTAGTGTTACTCGAAGAATTCGAGGTTCACCAGAGTGCACTGAGGTCGAGTGACGCGCTAAGCGTTGCAGTATTGCAGGCTCAACCCGAATGCCAATCGCCTTGCAGATGTAACTCCACTGGTTGCGATCGTCTTGCAACTTGCCTTCTATTGTGCCAGATTTGGATTCGGGAACATTGGTGCACACGTGAGTTAGAGCAGCGTGGTTTTGTCTATCAAGTGTTGGTTTTGTACGTTTTGCCGGCAATTTGGGTTGTTTAGCAGGCACCACTGGATTTGATGGTGAGAGCTGCTTTGCGCCACGCGTGCTCGGTACTGAAGATGGGCCTATGTGTGTCGCTCCCGGTGTGTTTGTCAAGGCAATCGATGCGTACGTTATCTGCTTGTTATCTGCACTGGATCTCCTACGGCTCTGAGCTGTCGGCGTCATGGATGAATCCCCAAGTGAAGCCTCTATGGTTGGAGAAGTGGAAGCAGGCATGTTTGAGGCTTGCCCACTTATGGGAGTGAGGTGATCCAGTGGGTGTAGAGTCACAGACGCTGCAGTGCGGTTGGAGCGTCTAGCTCTTTTCTTCGGTTTAGACACAGAACTAACTTTGACCGGGTGAGGTATTATCGTGACCATATTTGCCGCCGAGGGAGCGATCTTGGTATTTGCAAATTGCGCGATTATTTCAGTCATCCCATCATATTTTTTCATGAGCAAAGATAAACACTTGGCAACTGGAATCACTTGACATGCTGGGCAAAACCAAATTGTGTCAACAACTTGGTTTGTCTGTCTCACTTCTTGGACAGTTTTGCCTGCACATTGCGGGCAGTACGATTTAATGCAGCTGGAGCAGGTAATACTGATCTTAAGCACTTTACTGCAGTTGTCTGCACAACATAGGCGACGCGGAACCATAGGAATGCTAGTTGTCCTCTTGTTTACCACAAAGCCTTGGTGAGTGTATTTTGCTCTAGGGGTGACGCACGAATAGGTCAGAACACGCACACGAATTGAACGTTGTTCAACCGCACCAAGGTCAGGCGTAGAGGCAGATGGGGGTCGTAACGCGCAGACTGTCGGATTCAGCGATCAATAGACTTGCAGTGGTACACACACACCCACACAAAGCGGCAGCGTGTGTTTATCGGCCTGCCTTAAGCGACGATGCAGATGGAGCGCTGATAAGCTTCCTGAGAGCTGCTCAGTTGATGAGCGGAGCAAAAAGGCTCTAACTTTGTTATGCTGCAACTTGCAAGGATGGTTGCCGCGTAGTTTGGGAGCCCTTGGCTTCTTCTTCCGAATGAGACCAAAATCTTTTCCGAAAGACCGGTCCGATGTAGTTACACAAGTGAAATTCGGCAAAGAATATGCCGAAAACTGGGAACTGGAGAAAGAGTATAATCCACCCAGGTTAGATCCAAGAGTTGGGAAGCTCTGAGTAGAGCTCGTCGAACTGGTTCGAACGAGCGCACGCACAATATTTTGTGAGGAGAATTGGAGTGGCCACAAAGGGCAAAGCGAGAGACGTGTTACAGTGCGGCCGCACGGTAGGGTGTCAGGTAGATGGGTCAACTGCACTAGGTTTTGTAGTCAGCGAATTTATTTCCAACTGGCGTGTCAACTGACCACATCGAGCCTTGCGCCACCCTACATCCGGCAAACAAACAGGGTCTTCCTCGGTAAGCGGTGGCGAGGCATACGTAGTACGCGCCCAAGCCAAGGCAGCTTATTCAGTGCTATCACTTTCTAAGAAACTAGCTTGATTATCCCTGCCACGCACTCGTCTACGCACATCATCGTTGCGATCCTGCCGGTACCATCCAACACGAGCAATACTCCGCAAGCTGTGATGATCGAAAACTTGACGGTTCTTGAAACCCTCAGCTCGGAAGGGTCAAGTCTCACTATCATTGAGTAGGAAGGCTTTCATAATGGGCATGTAAACACGGCTTTCGGATCAAGTGATACCCTATTCTATAGCCCACCGAGAATCAGAGCCAGTTTCTGGCAGCGATCATTAGCCTGCTCTTAATGAGACTTGGAATAGATTTTAGGGTCTAAAAGTGCTATTCACTTATGGTGACTTTTAACGGTGTGGCTCTTATTACTGTGTATGATGCCTTCTGTTTCTTTTTATTGACTTGTAAGGATTCTTCTGCCGTTGTGCTCGAACCAATCCACTTCTGCTCTGTTCAGCGTCACGTCAAAGTTGACCCATGGCAGGCTACGGCAATTCTCCGCTGTCCGTCTATCCAGTGTGTTTGTAGTCAGCGCACGTTCTGATCATCCATCAAGGGTGGATTTCGTCCGCTTAGTTTGCCAAGGTCCATCGCGTCCCGTGTCGACATCTATATTGCTTGACGCGCACACGATTTTTGCTTGCTGTCCTTCTAGCCGGTCTGCCCCATTTGGCGTTACTAATCTGCGCCCCGTTCATTCTAGACTCATTCACTTCTACTTTTTCTACTTGGCTAGTGCCATTTTAATGAACTCTCACGTGTTGTGTTTCATTTGCTTCCTGTCCGCTGCTCCCGCGTTGACTCCGTTCACGCAAAGTATCTACTCACCACTACTCCCCTCTACAAAACACCCACTCAATTTTTGGAAGTAGTTGTTTCTCTCAGAAAACTGTCCGAGAATGTCACCTCTCCACTGATCGTTTGTCTACATATTAGCTTGGGGAGTACGATCATGGATGACGTAGCGCGATCAAAATGTTGAAACAGTTGCTTAAAATGGCTCAGTCTAAATGAAGGGAGAAAATAGTTCTGGCGGCGTCCGGTTCTTTTGAACTTTAGGTGTAATTAAAATTGTCATCAAAGCGCTTACAGCGTTAACTCGCACATTCTTCTGCGTGTGCTCGTTTTTAATCGTTTCAACAATTCCTACTCAGTGCTTTCCATCTCTTGGATCTAACTTGTGTGGATCATAATGTTACTCCCGTTCTAAGTTTCGGCACATTGTTCGTCGAGTTCTGCTTTTGAAATCACATCACTCCCGAGCTTTTCTAGGATAATTTCGGTCTCCTTCGGTAGAAGAAGCCGAGGACTCAAACGACAGTGCAACCATCCCTACAGGCAGCAGTATAACAAAGTTATGAGAGATTTTGTATCATTCACCTACTAAACGTCGCGTGCGTCGTGTAACGCGACCCCATCAATACACGCTGCGCCTTCGTTTGCTTGTGTGCGCACCGCTGAATCCCGATATCCGCGCGGCCACAAAGGTGAAATATCCAGACAGCCACTGTTTCGGCCGGTTGACCTTGACGCCGGATCAATCCATCCAGGGTCCTGGGTAGGACTAACCATCGCACGTTCAAGTGCCCTGACGAGTGCAAATAATCGAGCCGAGGTGCCCAAATGCGCTTGTGGAAAGTGCAATAAGATGGTAAAAGTGGGAATTTTCTCTGGCAGTTGCCAAATTTTTTTACATGTGAAATATGGGAAAACCATACCAATTGCGTGCAGGTTAATCAGCAGCAGGCCTAACTCATTTTGGTTCTGTGCGAAGTGTAATTGTCCCACTAGTTAATATCCTAACTGCACTGTCCTAAATGCATGGAAGACTTACATACCTAGTTGAGCAGATGCTGGGCACCAAAAATAGCTTCGGTAGGAACAAGCATAGCAGCATGTCTGACACAAGCCCCTCCGACTAACTCCACTGCTAGACAACTCAACAACGCCAAATGCTACACTAATAAAGTTGCGCCTGCAAACGCGGCCAATAATTTAAATCGCTCAAGCGTTACCGAACACCTAACCCCCAGCCCATATACAACAATTTCCCCCGAACCCACTTCCTCCCACCAGACATGGCCAAAACCCAGGAAACATGCAAATTCCAGTGGCAGCCGCGCCGTCCTTGCATCCAAGTGCACTCAAAAATCAGACGCTGCTGTTTTTATAACCATACCTATAACTAATGTGTTAGGCAACGCTGGACGGATGCACAGCAAATCGCTTAGTCTCCCAATTACGGTCAACACTCCCAACAAAGACGTTCAGAAACAACTGGACCCCCTATCTATAAAATGTACCAACGTCCCTGAGTCAGTTTCGAAGTCTTTGAAGGGGAAACAGGTGGCTGACCCGAACCAATGGAATGTCGTAAGTAACCTCCTCGGTATTCTGACTTAACCCTCCAAGATGATGTGGATCACCCGCCACCAGAATTCCAAATGTTATGGGGTAGCCAGTATTCTTCGGCTTGCGCTAAACTGTCGATGAGGTGGAAGCAGCTTTGCTTCCGACTGCTAGTTTCCAGAACGAAATCGGTCTGGTCCTCGCCTTTCCAGACGTTCCCTGGAGTGAGCGCAAGCGAGCGAGGCAGAGGTTTGAAGACCTCCGGCTAAACGCCGCAGCCAGAACGGCTTTTGTCCACGGCTTCCCCCAGTCTCACGAGCACGATGAATTCGAAGCAAAGGCACACGACTAGGAGCAGTGGCGCTATATTCGTGAGACCCTGCTCTGGAATGACGATGTTGCTACTTCTCTCTCGAGACTGCCAAGATCAGAAAGCTACAAAGGGTGTGGCTCAAGAACAATTAAGTTTAATTACAAACTAGGCTGATGTCACGCTACTGGAACGCTGGCATTCACTTCGGAACAGACTGCCAACCGTGCTCCGGTTCAAGGCGGCGAGCGACTTAAAGCACCAGCACAGCAGGCAAACGAATTAGTGATCTTATCCGAAATTCACACTGGAGCTTCCAGTGTAAAGGAAGTACGGATCTTTCTGTGCAATCCTGCAGCCACTCCCGATGCATTGCGCAAACTGAGTTGTCAGAGGGGCTAATCACAATGCCACCAAAGCCAACTCTAAGCTACTCGCCGATAAGACCACACGAAACAGCTAGCGGCCGAATATACAGCGGTAGACACAACTTATCATTCTAGCCACAAGTGCATCGGATCGTTGCTGAGAACCGAAATACTTTCCTGCATGTACACGTACGCCCAAGGCCTCTTCAGCAAAATCGCCGAGCTTCGGTTGCGCCAGCCAACAAACGCTTGGGATCTCCTCTCCATAACCGAGATTTGCTTGCACTCAGAGGCTACAGATGCCGAGATCGCGATTCAGCGTATGTCCATGTTCCTACACGATCGTCCCCGCAGTAGCGTCGGTACTATCCTATACTATCAGAACGACTTACAATGCGAACCATTGGATGATCCGGAGACGCGGGGCAAGGATTCTTTATAGTGCCGTTTGAGTCTCAGATACAACGACAACGGTTTCTTGACAGTCGTATATTGCTCCCCATCGTATACTTCAGAGATGGATTCCCACCTAATATCATCACTGACAAAATGCTTACTTCCAACTTACAGCCACGTTTTTATTTTCGGCGATTTCAACGTGCACGACTTAGAAAGCTTGGCATCCTCCAGCGTAACATATATGATGGAAATACAAAACCTTATCGCAAGTACTCCGCTCTCCAATCACACCACCGCACCTACCAGGTACGATGCTAATAGAAAACCATGGATGCATGACATCGCACTTATAAATGAGGAACTCATGATCGACAGGCCATTTATAAACATCCCACTGGGGTAAAGCGATCATGTCATCATACTTCATAACTATGTGTGTTGCGCTGAATATCCTGAGGAACACACAGAAATAACAAGTATTAACACACAGTACAACATCTTGGACAACCTAGTTGAGACGACTGATTGGGAGTTCTTGATAGGTGGCACCTGATAGCGCCTGGATTCAGCTTGTTGGACCCTTCAGCAATCTAATCGCAACTGCTTCGGTAACAAAGTAGGTTCACCACTAATCCCTCCTCTTTCATCAGAAGTAGAACTCCTAAGCGCATGTCCCTAAGGAATGCAGCTTGGCTCACTTACAGAGCACGTCCTTGCCCCAAAACCTGGAGCGATTACGTAGCCCAGGGCAACCACTGTGACCTGCGTGTTCGTGAGGACAAATTGACTCACCAACAACATTTGGCCTGTAAATTTGCCAACAACAAAAAGCTCCTATACAAGCAGGTTAACACCACCTGGAAATTAAAGCTCGTTATCCTCCACAAAACACGCCAGTCGGAGTGGCACAGAGTGCCGAACAGGCAGCCAACGTCCTAGGAATGCAATATGCCCCAACCTTCCAAAGAGACGTCTGCCAGTGTTACATAGTTACATCCCGAGCCCCAACTTTATCACCCATTACATCGATTTTACTGCCACAGCTGTATTGAAGAAACTGCCCTCACTACGTACCTACAGCTCTCCCGGAATAGACTACATTCACCCAAGGGCGCTGAACGTAGCAGCAACAATGCTGGCCCGGCCATTATCACATTTCTTCCAAACGTGCTTGGATAAACAAATTGTGCATACCATGTGGAAACATGGCGTACTCACTCCAATTTTCAAAAGCGATAATCGCTCGGAACTAGCCAATTATCGCCCAGTGGTCCTCCTCCCTGTGCTCTCAAAGGTGATGAGGGCAATCATACCTGAGGCTTTAGTAGACCATCTACGACGCCACAATATCATAGCACCCGAGAAACACGGTTTCCGCCGGCACCGTTCATATAGTACCAACCTACTGATTGCACGCAGTAGTTAGACGGAAACAGCCGATACAGGAAGGGGACAGACGTCACTTCCCTCGACTTCTCAAAAGTCTTTGACCGACTGGACCATCGCATTCTGCTTCGCAGACTCGAAAGCTATGGAGTTGGTGATCCTGTCCTTGGGTGGATCATGAATTTCCTGCAGGATCGGCAATTGCCAGTCAGATTTCGAACTGCTCTGTACGATCCGTTTTATGTGGAATGCGGAGTTTCACAAAGGAACAGTTCTGGAGCTGCGTCTGTTTCTCGAGTTCATTAACGAGCTTACGCGTTTGATTACTTCAGATTTCATCATTTTACCCTCAAATATGATTATAATGGTCTGAAGAGAATCATCGAAAACAGTTGTTTCCCTATGGTCTCGTGTTCTTTTTACTTCAGATTTCTTGCTGTTCGCTGACGATGTTAAGATGTGGCGAATGATCGTCGACCCAGCAGATCACGACTCACTTCAGCAAGACCTGGACAGAGTTTATAGATGGTCACTCCACAATCTGCTATAGTTTAATTCGGGGAAGTGTAAGGTGGTTCACATTCGCCGCCGGCCAAACATCACATACGAGCTAGGAGATCATATTCTGCAAGCTGTCCCCAGGCAGCGCGATCTTGGAGTACTAGTCCAGCGAATTATCGCCTGATAATATCTCTTCCGTTGCTCTTCAAAGTCATGGAGTCCATAGAATTTCCAGGCATGTTACGATCGCTTAGCCCGTTTCGTCAGTGCGACAACCTAGTCGTTCCTCATCGAAGACGTCAAAAATGTCGCCTGTCACGACTTCCTAAACAAACTGAATCTGTATGTTACCGATGCTTCAGCGATAAAAGTTTACAAACGGTCTGAAACAGTTACGTACGCAAGGAGCAGAACTCAAAAATAGCTGCCAGTACTCAAAGCAGCTTGGCGAGAGTTTAGATTACACCTAACACCAGAAAACTGGGGTAAATACGTAGCCCAACGAAACCACTGCATTCAACTGTTCAGAGAGGACATAACCGCGCGTCAGCAGAACATGGCGGAAACCTTCAGCACCAATCACAAACTGCTGTATAAAAACGTCATTGATCTACGGAAGATGAGGAAAGGAGTTCCAACGCTCACCACGGCTGATGGCCAAACACCATCGGGTACGGAAGCAGCAAACGCGCTGCGGATGCAATATGCCCCACCCTCCAGAGGGTATAATCATCAGGAGATCCTTCAGCTTTTGTCGCCTCACCGCTGGGACCCACTCACATCTCCTTTACCACCGAAGCTGTCTTGCCGATGCTGACCACACTATTGAAGCACAAATCCTCGGGAGTCGAAACTATTCGCTCAGGGGCACTGGAAGCAGCAGCAAATCAACTGGCAGAGCCACTGGCTCAGTTCTTTCAGCACTGCTTAGACCAGAACCAAGTTCCTGCCATGTGCATGCTTGGAAAAATGACATCCATTCACAAAGGTGTAAAAGCAGAACCGAGACTTCAAACTGCAGGCCAGCTTCCCTTCTCCTTATACTGTCCAAGGTGTTGGAATCAATCATAGCTGATGCTTTGTTGGGCTATTTGGAAAACTCTAACATTATTATTTCTGAGCAGCACGGCTTCCGTCGAAATCGATCGTGCACAACGAATTTGCTAATAGCACGGAGTAGCTGGACCCAGTCAGCTGACGCTGGAGAGGATGTTGATGTGATCTACCTGGATTTCTCGAAAGCATTCGACCGTCTAGATCATCGGATACTCCTTTCCAAGCTACAGCGTTACGGGATCGGTGACCCTCTTCTAAGCTGGATCGCCAACTATCTCCTTCAGCGGCAATTGGTGGTCAGAGTTCGGAGCTCCTTCTCTGACCCATACAAGTTGAATGTGGTGTGCCTCAAGGCTCGGTGCTAGGTCCCCGATTGTTTTGGTATTTATCAATGACCTCACACAGGCAATTACATCTAACTTCCTGCTGTTTGCCGATGACGTCAAGATTTGGCGCAAGGTTCAGGGGAATACTGACCAGCAACTGCTTCAGAGTGATCTAGACACAGTACATCAGTGGTCCATCCAAAATTCACTGCAATTCAATGTGAGTAAATGCAAGGTGCTCTCCATAGGACATCAGAGCAACCGCTGTTGCTGGCTCGGAACGCATGTGCTGCAGCGAGCTGCCACCGAACGTGATTTGGGCGTACAGGTTCAGGATGATCTGGGTTGTTCCAGCCATCCGCGTAAGCCTCCAAAACTTGTAACCAACATGTAAGTCTGTTACGAAGGGCGTTCGAACAATTAGATCGGTCTATTTTCATGCAGGTGCTTAGTGAGTATGTTCGTCCTCATGTCGAATATACACTTCAAGCCTAGCATCCGTGGCTAAAACCCGATCTTAGTGTATTGGAGCAGCCCCCACGGCGGGCATCAAGGTACGTTATTGGATTACACCGTCTTCCATACGAGGAGAAGCTGGAACGATTAGGGTTATTCAGCGGAAGTTACCGCCGCTTACGAGGTGACTTGCTAATGGTGTGCTTGATTCTCCACGATCCACTACATGTGCGTCGCTCTTTACTGCAACTCAGCAGTCATTCCAAACTGAGAGGTCACTCCCTAAAACTAGCAGAACAGTACAGCCGCCTGGATTGCCGCAGGAATTTGTTTTTCGTCCGCGTGTGTCACCCGCGGATTGCTCTCCCGGAATCGGTCATTACTGCACCATCACTATCCACGTTTAAAAGACGTTTGGATGACTCACTTACCCACCAACCCTTTGTTGTCTAGTACTATATCTCCATCCCCGTCGCAACGAGACTGGACCTTAACGTGGTGCGACGGTTTGCGTACCTCATTGACCCATTGAGCTATACTGGGTGATGCCTCCTAGCATCTTGAGAGCTACTCCTACCAGGTTGGTCAATGGTGAGAGGTCAGAAAAACTCAGTCTCCTGGTTGGGGGTTTGAGATGCGATGGCGTCCATTTCTGCAAAACCAAATCACTGCCATCCCGCTGCCTTGCGGACAGGCTTTTGAGCCAAAGGCTTTGGATGAGGACCCTAATCGTCCTCCTGTCTAGGTCTGGGCGCCCTGGCAGTATCTCAGTCCACATACAACCGTGACTTTTTCTTTAAATACAAACTTCATCCTGCATCGGCCATCGCGCAGATTATCAAGGGTCGCCTTATCTGCTGCATACAGCAGGGCGGATAAGCGAAAACATGCTGCTGCTGCTGGCGCCTCCCTTCTTTCTTTTCCAACTTTTTCTCTTACTCCCATCCCGGCCCCCATTACTAACCTTCCTTCTATAATTCCCAGCTTAATTGACAGCAACCGAAGTGCTACTGGAGTAGAACCATCTGCAGCCACCATCCCATGGCACCTATCGGACGCCTATCGGCAACAGTCCCTTATAAGGCCACGCTGTCCCGTTTCCATGGCGACATTCAACGTCCGCACTCTAAGACAAACTGGTCAGCAGGCTGCACTCGCACGCACCTTGGACACACTGGGTGTTGATGTGTGTTGTGTGTCCAAAACTAGGATTAATGACCCTAACGGGGTTATTGAATTGACTGCACCCGGCTTATCCTCTCGTTATTGGTTGCACGCATCCGGAGACGCCGATGCGGCACTCATGGGTCAAGCTGGTGTAGGTATCATTCTCAGCTCCAAGGCTGAGTCATCGTTGGTTGATTGGATTCCGGTGAACAGCCGTTTATGTGCAGCCCGTTTGACGACATCAGCTAAGGTGAATTCGCGAAGTAAGACAAAACGCTGGTTGTTTGTGATTTCTGCTTATGCTCCCACGGACTGCAGTTCTAATGCAGTCAAGGACACTTTCTATCACGAACTGAACACGCTGCTACGCAGTGCTACTAGTTCAGATATTATAGTACTTGCAGGGGATATGAACGCACAAGTAGGGCGTCTGAGCTCTTCAGAAGCTCAGCTGGGTGGTAAGTATGGACTTAACGCCGAACGGACTGACAGTGGCGAGCGTCTGCTGCAACTGTGTGCGGAGCACCAGTTGTTTCTTACTAGCACTGCTTTTAGACACAGTGGGCGCCGAAGTGCCACTTGGCGTCCACCTGTAGCTGGTCAGCGATGGACCCAAATTGACCACATAGCCATAAGTTACAGGCGGCGCTGTTCCACTCTGGATTTCCGCTCGTACTGGAGTACCTGTGTCGACTCTGACCATGCCTTGGTGCGCTGTCGTTTCTCCATGAACTTTACCGGAAGGCGCACAGAGCGTCTCCCCCGATTAGCAACGGAGAAATTGTCCCAGCCCTCTGTCAGGCAAGCCTATCAAGAAGCACTGCATAGCGAACTCTCGCTGTCTTGTCCTAATGATACTGAACTTCAGTGGAACAGGATCTCGGCCACTATGCACGACGCAGGAGCATCTGCTTGTGGCACTATCAGTCGTCATCGCACCAGTCACTGGATATCCGAGAGGTCCGTGAACCTTTTGGAAGCTAGAAGGCACCTCCCGGCTCGTTCTGAACACAATGTGACCAGACGGGCTATTAGGCGTGAACTAAAGCGGAGCCTACGTGCTGACAAGGAAGCCTGGTGGACCAATCGGGCTCAAGAAATGGAGGAGGCAGGAGCAGTAGGCAATTACCGGAAGCTCTTCCAGCTAATACGCACCACTGGTCCGAGAAAACCAGGCGTCAGTGAGACAATCAGGGACAACGCGGGTGCGCTGATACACAATAAGCAGCGCCGTATGGCTCGTTGGGTTGAGCACTTTGAACATCAGTTCAGCTGGCCCCCTGCTCCCGGACTTCTTCCTACTCAGGTGATGCAGGACGAGCCATGGACGGTTAGTTTAGAGCCTCCGTCGGAGGCCGAGGTCCGAAACGCGATCACAGCCCTCAATCGTTTTCGTGCCGTTGGCCCGGATTCCCTACCACCTGCACTCTTTAGGGATGGAGGTGAGGTCCTCTGCAAAGCACTGACCTCCCTATTCGAACGTATCTGGAACGAAGAGAGTGTGCCGGCTAATTGGAGCGAATCGATTGTAGTGGCAATATACAAGAAGGGCAGTCGCACAGACTGTGCGAACCACAGTCGTATTAGCCTAACGCCAGTTGTGACAAAATTACTGGCCTCGATTATCGTTCGTCGCCTCACTGCAGAACGGGAATCTCGGATTAGGGAAGAGCAACTCCGGTTCCGCCCAGGACGTGGCTGTATAGACCATATATTTACTTTGCGGCAGGTGCTAGAGCAGCGCCACGCATACCGCAGACCGACAATAGCTGTGTTCCTCGATTTCAAGAGTGCGTTCGATTCAGTCGATCGATCGATTCTGTTTGAAATACTTGCGCGGGAAGGTATTCCCACGAAATATGTGAACATCCTTCGTCAGGGTCTATGGTGCCCTATCGGATAGCTTTTCGACTACAAGTGGCGTTCGACAGGGTTGTCCGATTTCCCCGTTTTTGTTCAGTTTCGTCGTGGATTTTATCATGGAGTGTTCCCTTGCGGAATCTCACGATGTAGGTGTTGAAGTGCTGCCTGGTGAACGGTTAGTTGATCTAGATTATGCGGACGATATCGTCTTGCTTTTCGACAATGTTGAGGCGGCACAATCAACCCTGAATAGCCTATCCAGAGTGGTCCCATTATTTGGTATGCACTTCGCACCTTCAAAGTGCAAAGTGTTGCTGCAGGACCACCAGCCACTCGATGACCCCTTGACGCTTGCTAACGAGGAACTCGAGGTGGTTGATCAATTCACTTATCTTGGCAGCTGCATCAGCAATGATGGGCGCATAGAAACTGACGTGAGCTCACGCATTGCAAAGGCTAGAGCTGCCTTCTTGAACCTGCGTCACCTTTGGCGACAGAAGGGAGTTTCCCTCCGTCTGAAAGGCCGTGTATACTAGGCCACAGTGAGGGCCGTTCTGCTCTATGGTAGTGAAACTTGGCCCCTTCGGTCTGAAGATCTGAGGCGCCTTCAAGTCTTTGATCATCGTTGTTTGCGAAGCATTGCTGGTGTCGGATGGCACCAGCGTGTCCCCAACGATGATGTGCGTAGGCGAGTACTAGGTGGTGATGATCATACTAGCTCCCTAGAACAACAGATAGCACTGAATAAGTTACGTTGGCTCGGGCACGTGCTACGCATGCCTGGTCACCGCTTACCTAGGAGGGCCTTGTTTAGTCTACCAGGTGTAGGATGGCGCAAGGCGTGAGGTGTACAGAAGTTGACTTGGCAGCGGGAAATGAAGTCACTGACGACCAAACTGGGTGCCGTTGGTCCGTCTCGCCTTCCGGGTTGGAGTCCACGTGACTCACCTTGTGCTTGGCTCGAGACTTTACAGGACATGGCTCGCAACCGACACCAGTGGCGCGTCTGCTGCCGTCTCCTAATCGGATTGTCTGTTTAAAGTGTGTTTGGTGCTGAGTTATCTGCGGGGTAATGGCTGATCATGACGCGTGGCAGTGAAAGCCGGAAGGAAGCTGTCTCGCCGATGCCGCCTTATCTTTGCACGATAGCCAGCTGTTTGTGACGGAATGTTGTCTACACAAGGTGTAGGCGCCTTGACTCTGAATGTTTGCTTAGGGCATTAAGGTTTTCAGGTAAGTCCCCCTTCTCTCCCTCTTCTTATTCGTTATTTCATAGGTCCTCATGGTTGTATGGCAGCGAAGCATCAGTTCAAATGGCTGATGTACTGCTGTTGTTGATTGATTGTTGACTATATCTCCATCCCACTCCTGGAATGTACTTTGGATTAATTTGCTGTTAAATGTTTGTGCTGTGAAACTTCATGGATCGCAGTACTTCACCGAAACAAACGATTAGTCCATCTTTTAAATCTAAATAACCCTCTGCATTTGTATTTATCGTTAACCTTGTAAAACCCCCCAATGAGACATGTAAACTATTGCTTCTTAACGCGTATAAATTCATTGTGCATTATTCAACCATTGTTGTCCGACCCTTCTGATTCTTGTTCAATATGTCGAACATCTAGTTTATGGGGTTTATGGAGCGACGTATTGTGGTTAGTACTGATGTATTCCTACTGCCAAGAAAGCTAATGGGCAACTATCTGCATGGCATCTTGAATATTCTATCTTCCGTTACGTGTTACATGTATTCTCCAAACTATATAAATGCCTCTTATGATCCTGCTATGTTGGTAACCCTTCTTTACGAAGTCATACACAAGGCGTTTTGTTGGGTAACGCATGCATAACTTATGGCCGTATTGATATTATCGTACGGGATCGGTGAAATCCTGCTTTCATTTTTCAGCTCATAACCTACAGATCTAACTCAGGTGGTTTAGCTGCAAGAAAACCAACCTAAACCTACACCTACTATAAGCGGTGTAGTACAACTCATTGTAATTGGTTAGCTAATGTTTTTAATGTGTTGAATATATTTTCCACTTTGTAAACTTCGATACACAATACCTCTTTGTCGATGACAAAATTATCGTATGCACTCTCTGCCCGGATACCCACAGTGATGCTGTCAACATGATCTAACCTAACCATGTACTTGAATCCTGGCATTCGAAGCGAAAATAATTTTCTCTGCCTCAAATATTGTGAAATATCTCGCAAGTGCGATTTGACTCATTGGCACCTGACTCTTGATGGTTACTTACTTACTATCTGACCTATGGCAGAGGACATGGGGTTACGATACTCATGCTAACTTGACTTCTGTGATCAAGTAGGAGATGCCACCGCGAGGGCAAGATAGAACATTAAATTGATATTCAGTATTTTCCTCTATAAGAGTCAATACTTCCTTCTTATCAGCTGTGTTGACCCACGCTGGTATACTGTTCGATGGGGCATAACAGCTCAAAAAACGCGACTGCATTGCACAGGAACATATAAAGAGATCAATCCTAAACCGCCACCTATACGTTGCATCAAAACGGGAACATTCTGAACGACGTGCTGAGCTCAGTGTTGATCCACTCGGGCTACGGAGAAGGAAGCACAGCTTGGTCAAATTTGTTGAGATATTACGGAAATATGTATAATTCCAACCTCAACATGGTATTGATGCACTCAGCTGTCTACAGTTCACGGCATAAACAGGACCAGTAGGTCCACGGACTTTCTTTTAATAAATACGCCAGCGTCTGGAAAAGCTACCACCCTGAATATGTGCTAGCACCCTTGAACACAATTGTTTACGAAAGCAGTAACAAGTTCTTGCCTGTACAGAACGTAATCAAACTGTTTCCTTGACCTATACATATATATATATATATATATATATATATATATATATATATATATGGCATTGGTTTATCGAATGCCAACGGTGACAGGCTACTGTCACTGTGTGCCACTCACGGCCTGACGATCACGAACACTCGGTTTGCACTGAGTGCGTGTGATATAGCAACTTTGACGCACCCACGGAGTGGTCACGCTCACCTGCTCGACTATGTCATCGTACGTCAGCGTGATATGCGTGAAGTGCGCATGACACGCGTACTGCGTGGAGCTTAGTGTGGCACCGATCACAAATTGGTGTGTACCAAACTGTACCGATATTTTCGTAAATCTATGTATTGCACTCCCGCCGTGAATCCGCGTAAATTTAGCATCCTCTCCCTCGGTACTGTGGCGAAACCTATTGAGCTGAAGAAGGCGATGGCTGCACGTCTGTATGATGTGGACTGCATAGCCACAGTGGGCGACCTGTGGCACCATATTCGCGACCAGGTGATAGCTACTGTCGAAGAGACCATCGGGCGCACAAACTGTAAGCGGCCTGATTGGTTTGATGAGAACAATGCGACGATTGGCGCATTGGTGTCGGGGAAGAATGCAGCATTTGCTGCACATGTGGCAGACCCCAGTTGCTCCACTTGGTGCAACGCGCATGGATTGAGGAGGAGGTGCCTCCTGAGCTGAAGCATGCCCTTGTGCTACCACAGTACAAGTGCAAAGGGAGCAAGCAATGTTGCACGAATTATCATGGCATCAACTTGTTGACTTGTGTGGGCAAGGTGATTGCCCGAATCATGCTCAACCGCCTCGTTAGTCAGGTTGTGGAACCTAGCGTGGCGGAAGAGAAGTGTGGATTCCGCTCGGGTCGCAGCACTATAGATATGGTGTTTGCTGCTCGTCAGTTGCAGGAAAAGTGCAGAGAACGACACCAGCCATTGTACTCGCTTTTTGTTGATTTCACCAAGGCATTTGATACGGTGAACCGCGAGACATTGTGGCTGGTGTTGGTTAAGTTTGGTTGAAAGCGTAAGTTTCTAAGTTTAGTTGAATGTCTGCACAGTGGTATGCGAGCGAGGGTGCAGCTGAGTGGAGAGACCTCGGATGACTTTGCAGTTGTCCCTGGTGAGAATTAAAGCTGTGGCTTAGATCCTGCTCTATTTAATATATATCTTCATGCACTGATGTGTTGTTTTTTTGATGCCGCTTGTGCTTACCGTGTTCGCGTGGAGCACCGTATTGGTGCTGGGTTGCTGAACATCCGTCGTTTCGATGCGAGAACTCTAGTCTGTGAGACAACTATCTGTACGTTGCTGTTTGCTGACGAATGTGCGTTGTATGCACAAAGCGCGGATGAGATGCAGCCCATGACTAGTGCTCTGGCTTCGACAGCGGCAAAATTTGGGCTCATCATCAACACAAGCAAAACTGTCTGTCTCTTTCAGCCTTCACCGGAAGTGTAATCTACAATATTGCTGAAAATCAGCCTTGGTTCTGAAGTATTGGAAACCACCTCCCGCTTCAGCTACCTTGGGAGTGTGATGTCGACTGATCAGCAGCTACACAGGGAGCTGGTATCCGCATGTCAAAAGCAGCGGCGGCATTCAGGAAGCTTGAGTACCGAGTGTGGAACAACCATCAGCTTACCATTGGTACGAAGTTGATGGTGTACCAATCCATGGTGCTGTTCGTTCTTCTATACGGCAGTGAACCGTTGACGATATACGGGCGAGGTGTGTGATATCTCGACCGGTTCCATCAGCAGCGTTTGCGACGAATTTTGCGCATCGGATGGGTCGACCGAGTTGCTAACACGGAAGTGTTGCGCCGAAGTGGGATGTATGCAGTTTACTGCATACTTTTGCTGAGACTCCTGAGGTGGATCGGTCATGTGAGCCGTATGTATTCGACGCGGATAACGAAGCAACCCTTATACGGTCAGCTGAGTGTTGGGAAGCGGCATGTGTGGAAACCAAAGTTACATTACTAGGACATGATCAATGTGAGCCTCTCACGTTCTAATCTTGATTTCAGATCATGGGAATCGAAGGCGGTGGATCGGCATGCATGGCGCGATGTAATCACGAAGGCAGTTGCCGAAGTGCGGGAGAAAGACCTCATACACGCAGAGGAGAAGCGGCAAGTGCAGAAGCGGCAAGCAACGATTGGTTGTACTCCATCGACATCGAGCGCATGTGCTGTAACACATGTGGTCGCGAGTGCCTGAGTCAGGCAGACCTAATGTGCCATGAGCGAGGCTACTCAGGACCACTGCCGAAGCGACGACGGGTCCTGCAGAGAACGTATACAGAACCGGCGCAGCGTTAGTAGGTACTCTGCATTCGATTTACTAACCTCGTGCTTGCATGCTACTTCTCTTTATGTCAGGGGGTGGGTTTTCAATTTTGTCCTAATGATTTTCTTTCTCATGTTTTTGTCAACCTATACTCTATTCTGTAAACTTGTACACGTCGCTTAAGCCAACTGTAGTTAATTTCGATAACATTTTCGTGATTGGGGCATTTCCGTAAAATATACTTTCCGACCTCGTGAGCTTATCTCGGAATCGTTTGTAAACAACTTATTTCATATGCTCAGTAATTTAAGAGTTTTGTCACCGTTTCCTTATGCATTGCTCGACTTATTTTCTTTGTTATCTTTCGTTCAAATGATTGGCTGTTGCTTGATATCCCCGGTGTGGCTGCGATTAATGTGCATGTCGACAAGGTGTCTACCTGTCTATTACCGACTACCTCGTCCATACTGGCTCCAGGAGGCAGTTGGTCATTGCTAGAGGGAACGAGGTACACTGTCCTTGTGGCCGTGCTAGGCTCAAAGAGCGGTTCCATGCACGCAGCGTTGAACGGACTACGGTCCAGCCACCGCCTTGTGTGCACTTGATTCCCCAAATACAGCGTGCTTGTGTTTGCCTGTGAAGGAGTGTGGGCCGGCTCCCTTGATGAAACGTGGTTCCCATCCGCATGCCTCCCGGTCTTATTCCTTCGGGTTTACACTGGATATGGGGTGTGTGCATGGAGCTGTGGGTGGTGCAGCGCAAGCCACCCATGGTCCCTCTGTAGGCGCAGGCGTTCTGTGGAGGCCACCGTGACAGGCAAATCCGAAACCGGATGCCGCCAGCAATATATATATATATATATATATATATATATATATATATATATATATATATATATATATATATACTGGCGTACTCGCTTGGTGTAGGTTTCATCTGCCCTAATAATTGTTTCGAAAGCGTTCTCTCTATGCGAGTTAGCTGTTTTATAATAACATAAGGTAGTGGTTAAATGTCAAGCCACGTGTCATTTCAATCAACCATATATCTAGGCTTCGTCATCCTTCCAAGCGTCATTATGTTATCTGGATTTCAATTTTCTGATCCACCTTAGATCAGCGTTCTATACAACTATACACTTACCCGATCATGCCAATAAAGGCGTGTCTGGCATCGTCAGTCTTAGAGGTACACTTATTTGTTTCTTACGAACTGTATATTCTCCCTTTGACAGTGAAAGTATCAAATGACTTTATTAACATTTTTGGATAACCCCACCAGACCGCATAACAAGATTGGTAATGCAATGCTTCAGCCCGTACAAACCCAACCCTCATTTTTCAAACACAGCTTCATATATCGGTGGGTGAAGGGTCTATGGCGGGACAAACAATGCACAACGGGCATTAACCTACACAATCGATGTCCTCTTTTGCGAATGTTTATGTACGGAAACTATAGTGAGTTCACCAAAATGCTTTTCAATCTCTCACAAGGTTTTCATTTTCCCATCTGTGGTTTTCATTCTTACTACCCAACGGGACTTAGCGAGCCACTTCCTTTTTACTCCTAATACACCACTGTTCCATTGTGCTAAATTGTCTCCGCTTCTCATCAATTGTAAATGCTGTCTTGCCATTGTGTTCATGTTTACCCCCAGTTGTCTGTATCCAGATTCAAAAATGTGAATCTCCTCTGCTGCTCAAACCTTGCCAAGGTTCTGCAACAGGAGGGGACAACTTAAGATTGCATTCAGCCTTCGGAATTCCGCACAAAAACGACATTACCAACCAGCTTTCTTCACCATAACAACAGGGGAACTGTGGAAGGCTGCGCACCTCTTCCATCATGTCCTCACCCAACATCTCTTGTGCTTGCTTCTTCAACTCACTCTCCAACTTAATGGCTGTCCTCCGATGCACCTGGCTGTCATACGTCTGTCGGGTTACTGAATGGGGTGCTGGAACCAGTCATAAAATCGCAGCCATCTTCCGTAAACAAGTAGTAATTGCCGAGGTGTGAATGCAAGAATGGGTTCGCGTTTAGCGCAGCAACAACTGAGTAAAAGGGAGCAATTCATCCGCGGTAACTGAGTGGTAAAATCACGTGTTCAGCCAAAAGCTTTCCTCGTTTCACATCAGTGATAGCCTTACTGAAGTCAAGGAAATCCACTCTCAAGTTAGCCTGCTTCACTTTGGGTGGGAATAGAAAGAGGCAACAAGGCTTCTGTCCCCCGATTCCCACGACGTGTTCTGTCATGTCATTAATGCACACTACGTAACCAACAACAGCTCATACAACCATGGAGCCCGAATAGAGTGCGTTGTTCCGCCGATGGCTGATCAGAAACACTACGGCACCCAAAGAAATTAGACACCGTTTCTTCGTCCCGTCTACTTCCACCATCGCTTCGATCGCCCTCATATTCAGCGCTACGAGTACACCTTTCTAAACTTCAGAATGAAAAGATTTAACTCTCTGATTCTGTACATGAGCCCCAGTAAACCACACCCGGCATCATCACTTCCAGTGCAGAGGTTTCTCGCAAAGAAAGCAACATTCTCTTAGTAGCCCCTCCGGGTGTGACGCAAATGCCACTGATGTCTTGCGCGAGCTGTCCCATCAACTCCAATATATGCACCTATTTTACGGTTTCACGTTTGTGTTCCCTCCGATGCAGCATGTGACGCATTGCCCAACTCACGTGCTACATTCCTAAGCTCCGCCAAGAGAAATTTCGCGATGGCGTTAACTAACCTGACACGTTCCTCGACTAGCTACGGGAAACCGCTCAGGAACTTTTCCATCAGTATTTGCTATCTTGACGCTTTGTGCACTTTAGATAGGACAGGATCCAGCAAGCACCGAAACAGAATAGCAAGTACCAGTAGATCCGTCTCTGCTTCAAGTCGTGCCTACTTAAACCACCGCATTTTCTGCTGACCGTCGGCCAGGCTGTCTATTCCGGAGAACAAGGACTACTTAGCGGCTGCTTACTCCAACTTGAGGCATATTTGCGCGACTTCCGGGACCGCATTCAATTTGCCCATAAGGAGACTTCGCCAGTCCACCAGCTACCGTCAGTCAGTCTTTACCGCAAACGTAACTTCAACATCAAAGGGCCACAGCCATGGGGTTTTCACGAGCTACATTTTGAACAACTTTGTGTATCGCTTTGTGATCCCTGTAAAACCAGTTTCCTTTACTTTCCCGTCCATTTTAATTAGTTTTACAGTCACCACTCCGGACATCCTAGGGGACTTGTCTAACACTCACTATTTCACCCTTTAAAAATCGCCTCCATTGTTGTTCACGCTTACTGAACTGACTAACATTACCATTTCCAGCGTGTGATTCCTTAGTTGTTGTGTTGGTGAATGGCTAACTTGGGGGGATTACGTCAGAAATGTCCAAATTCTTGTTTTGGCTCCCGTGCCTGCAGCGAGTAGGGTTCATTGTCAGCATGCTTACTCCACTGGTGTAAGAAACAATTACTGCGACGTAACTAGTCCATCTATATAAATCTGATCAGATAAACTGCAGAATCACGTAAGCTCAGAAGGTGACGTTGAGTAAATAGACAGCTGATCAATCACTCGGGACAGATTCTTCACATATGCAGCGGGTGATGTGGAGCTGATCGGCTCTAAAGTTAGCGTCTTCCGACTGTATATGTTTCAACTATGAGCATGGTCGGGTAGATCACAAAGTGCCGCTGGCTATTCATCTCACATGCTTCAGACAACCATGCACTTATGCTTAAGCGTACCGCAATCCCATACGATTTCCCATGCAAACGAATCAAATCCCCGATTACTTGATGGGGCAGTTACTAGTCGCGTACTGCACGCGTCTCTGTAATCCACCAATTTTTCATCATCTAACGGTGACTCGCTGCAGTCAGTTTCATTCTAATGCGTAAACGTCAGGCGCGCACATCCTCCCGTTGATCTACCAGGTACTTATCTGCGCCAGCGATCTATGCCACTTGATCACGTTTGACGAACTGCAATGCATTCAGACACTACACGTTTGCACTCCGAATTTGTATGCCATTGATACTCCTGTGGGAGAACTGGTTGGCCTTCGTATACAGAACAGAGTGGGATCGTGGGGCAATTGCTGTGTTGATAGGTGGATAATTTTCTGCTACAGATCCGACAATATTGCATTTTCGATTAACATGCTCCGAGTTAAGCTGTTCTCAACAATGCTAGTTTTGGTGCGCGAGCATCTAATAACACATTAGTCGTCACGTTCGTACGTATTAAATTCGTACTCCGAGGTAACGGTTAAGTTACGCACTGTCAAAGTTGCTCAGTCTCATCGTCGTTAGGTTGCTAGTTCTGATAAGAGCAGATATTTTGCGACTACGCTTACGTAACCATCTTGTTCTATGTGACTGTAGGTGGCCCGTTTGAGTAGTGGATAGGAATTAATCATAAACTATGGCTTACGTGCGTGCGCAGCATTAATGACAAGTCAGATCCGATGAGAAAGTCATTCAGTTACCGTCAGCTGATAAAATTGTTCGCATGCCATTTTTTAGCTGATGTAGTGGATGCCACTTTGAACTTCCTTTCGGTTGACGCACTCATCACTTGTGAAGTACAATGGGCTTTTATACAGTTGCGAAATCACGCTGCTTGCTCGTGCAAACTAGGCAATTAGCAGCAGGCAACTCATAGTCCGACAGATCACATTTACAGTTCCATCGATGTATGCTTGTTAGGCAACTAACATCGCTTACGGCAAAACGATATTACATCATGCACCAGTTGTGTGTGTTTGTTATCGGCACATCATAGGTGGTTTTTGACTCACAACACTGTCAAAAGTTTACTAGTTAATCCACACCAGTGTCGCTCGTTCAAAAGCAATGTTGATTACGCAACTTTAAGTGCAAATGAGTCAAACAATTGCGGTAGCAGCAAGGAATTCACAAATTCCAGAGCACAGCAGGAAAAATGTCAAAATTTTTGGACCAGACATGTCGTGTGTTTTCACAGCTGGGCAATTAACCTTTTGTCTGATAAAGTAGAAGCAGCTGGGAAATGCGTGTCCTTCCAGACTATTACCGCATACGGAAAGCCCATTAAGGCACTGCATACAGAGCTACATCGTCAGCCTGCAAACAGAAGTACGGACTGAAGGGAAGCAATGTGCTGTCGTTACCTTTGGCATCCTACGTGGCATACTTGAACTACGCTCAGTACAATTTGCATTTGTCTATTCCACTCCAGCTTCATACTCGTTTATTGTAGTTTCGCGCAGTTGGTGTGAACAATTTCGCACAGTTGGTGTGAACATTTTCGCTCCAGGTCCTTTCGACCCTTCACCCATCATTGTAGCATCTCGAATGAAGTCCGCTTTGACAGATTGTAATCGCAATCTTATAATGGTACTCGAGCACTTGTCTCTACATGAAGGTTTCTATCTAATGCTTTCATGTAACCCTTTGCCTACTAATGTTCCAGCAGCAATGGGCAAAGACCGTAATCTTAACAAAATTTTCCAAGTTAGATGAAAAACGAAAAGACGCAAATACAGGCCTATTTTTATTGGGAGTACATTTTAAGCAGCAGCGGACAGTACACCACGCAAGGTACACCACAAGTTACTTGATGTGGTGGCCCAGTGAACTAACACTATATCCGAGACGTCAGTATCGAAAGTGAACTGCTCAACTGCTTAGTCAAACGATGTAACCGAATCCGTGGAGAAAATCACCGACGGGAATTTGTGTTGCCAAACAATCGCGGAGACTTTTCCACTAAGAAAAGGAGGACTCAGATGACTGAGTATTCGACATTCCTAAGTAAACCTCTGCTTTTAGAACGTTCGAGATGCATAGACGAGTTGAACCACAGAACCCCGTATACAATTGCTGCCGGTTATCAACTAGGTTTATTATTCTGTTTCAGTCAGTGGTTAGATAATAATGAAATCCCGTCTCCTCCCATAGTTTACCCCTTTACAGAAACTGTAGGGAGCGTTTCCAATGGGATTAACATACAGCCACGCCACCATCAGGTGCTATTTCCGAAATGAGCATGTGTTGCAATGCCGATAACTGAAACCGAAAATCTTTGCTCACGGTGAACGGTAATCGGGACGTGAGCGAGTGATGCGAATGGAAGTGAACGCGAACACGTCGGTTTATTTATATGAGCAGACAAATTCCAACCGGAATCAAGAAATGTGGACGACAGATGCATAACATTTGCACAAAACCAAAGTAAGTACAGTCCGTTCATAATAGTTGGTATTCATACGTGCGTTTATTTAGCTTTAGATCAGGACCGACCTGTCACCCTCCCTTTAACACCTATCAAAGAATTTTAATTAATGTGGCCAAACTACTGCTCACTTCATCCGACACGTAGCGGTAAATTCCACATATCATCCTCTTCGCCTACACATGCATTTTCTCACTGTATTCTGTATGGCAGGTGATTATGATGAGTTGAGATGACCAGCCTCACATTGTAGCCACAGGTGAACTGCCATTATATGGGAGGGACACCTGGTTCATTACATCCAGGCAGTGTTCATGGTTATAGGGTGAATCACCCATCACATAATATAAATCATTCGGGCTTGTCCTCTACCAAGTTTGCCCCTCAACTGAACAAATCTCTGTTTGATGCAGAGTTGCCTACCCAATAGTTTAATGGTTCGTTTTAAATTTTTGAGTTCACCACTATAGGTTTGAACCAGAAGAGCTCCGTATGTCCTACATGTGTTGATAAACAGTAAGCAAATCATACCCGCTCATGTGGGTTAACAGCGTAGGTTATTGCACCAAAGGGATGTGTACACCATGTGTTTCGAAAGGCGCGCTCATCCGCTTTACTTAGTGCCCTAACCGAAGGCCTAAAGCTAGTTAGCAAAAGAACCAATGGATACGCTACCCACTGGACGTTTGGACTCAGGGCTTAAGATGGGTGTCAGTCTCCTCTGCCACAATTTGACTGACCGGTGTATCAGCTTGCGTATTGTTTTGGAACGATGATATATAACGAGTGAAAAATGCAAACACTTAACCGGTTCCGTAGGATTATCCAGATGAGAACAGTAAAATCGACGAGGAATGCATCAACATGATTTGACTCCGCAAGGGCACATTCATCGCGCTGTTCAAATGATAATAAGTGCAAATCCACCTGGATTTAACTTTTGTAACACATTATTTGTCGCGCCGTGTAGTCTCCTGGCTAACACAACTTATGATGTGAACTGCGAATGGTGCAGTGTTTCGTCAAGTCGGATTTTAGTATCGTTAGACGGGGGGGGGCAGGAACAACTGGTTCGGAGAGACGTTCCAGGGCAGACATACTCGAAGAAAGAACAAATTGCGTCGGCATTTCTGCCGAGTTTACTCCATTGTCAGCTTTAACTGATAACCTTCCAAAATGGTTTTATGTCTCTGTTCTATCAGTAGGCGAAAAAAGTGATGTGGATCCTTCAGGGTCAAGTAAACAATTGGGACTTACTCCGGTAAGCCCCGACATCGACAGCTATACATTCCAGGGAGCTTCATTCTAAGTCGGTAGCGCAGACGGAAGAGAACCCAAAAGTCCATGGATGCCCTTCACAGAGATGTTTTGACTGCAGCGAAATCGTGCTTTGGCTAGATGGCGTACGTCACGCGAGGTCGCACTGTAAACGTTAAGCATTTAACGAAGTATTGAGGGGTTAAATAGGCCGAACGACCTGCGAAGAAGGCCGTCATTTTGCTTTCCGGTTACGGATGCCATTTGTGGTTATTGCGAACAGCTAAGATAAACAATGAACAGCGATGTAGTAGGGTTATTGAAAAACATTACGAAAAAGCGATTAGCAAATTTACTACCGAAAGCGTGACTGATCGTTTATAACGATGTACTCCGACACTGTGCGTAGTTTCACTGCACTAGTCCGTGACAAATGATAAATCCGAGGTACGTCCCAGGAGTAGAGTGGGGGAAATAGTACCAAGTAAGGAAATGTGAGCGGCTGAGTGCACCATCCAACCAACTTTTAAATATGGCCAATGTCGTATACAATAACTACCGATTCTGGGAGAACATCCCATGGTTAACATACCTGGATGGAAATGAAATTTCTGCTGCCATTTTCAAAGAGTGATTACTGAAGTTTGTGTTAATGCTAACTTGGAGTGAACAGGAGTGCAGGTGATTTGGACCGTAAAGCATCAACCATGCCATTATCAGGAGCCTCATATTCGGCGAAACCGTCAGCTGAATACTCTTATACGTTTCAACCTCTGCTCGTATGGGGGATTGTACATTCGACTGACGAACTTGGAAGCCCTACGTTAAGTAGCTATACAGCAGTTTTAGCTATGAGTGTCAGACTTAAATCGCGGTTTCGACATGGAGGCGAACTCACGCATTGAGCAACTGCCGGATAGTAGATGTCTGTACCTCCGAACGTCGCCTCAACTGCCTGACGTTTTGATTAGCACTTTTCGATGCATTTTCGGATTGGCTGGAGCAAAGCAGGTCATTTTTACTGGTACCCGCAGATCACATTCGACAGCAGACCACTGCAGCGCTTGTGTTCCGGGCGTGCAAGAGTAGTTGCTTCGGTATTGTATGGAAATTACTTTTCATTTGCTTAAGCTGAATTGCATTAAATTGTGGATTGACCACTGATTTACTATTTCTTGGTCAGGCTGCAGCAGATGCTGGTCAGCGTTCGCCTGAATCCTGCGCCATATCTTGATATCGTTGGCGAACATCAGAGAATATCAGGTGATTATTTTGGTGATGGTATTAATAAATGTTAAAACAGCATTGTTCTGGAACTGAGGCTTGAAGCATGCCACACTCGACTTGTATGGGGCCAGAAGAGAGCTCCGAACTTTGCCGACTAATTGCTGTTTAGGAAGAAAGCTGTCAATCTAGCTCTGGATAGAAGCATCGATGTCGTAAGACTAGTTTGCTGTGAAGAATCTGATGATCCAGACGATCGAATAGCTTCGACTAATATAGTTATATTCGCCTACCTCTTCCCCATCGTCATCTGACTCGTTCCAACTACTTCCTTGGTTATAGAATGTGGCCGTGTACGGGGATATGGTCTTGATGTATAGCCAATCAGCGACTGGGCACAGCGGTTTACTCAAAGCAGTTTTGGAACGGATATAGCAGTCGGGACTCCGTAAACTCAGGCCAAAATCCCATGCTGTAAGAACGCCTGTCATATTGCTTAGACATAAAGTGGCGCTAGGTAAGCGGAATCGACTTTCTGGAAACCATTCTTTCTACAAGGACCCCAGCCCCAGTATCTGAGCGTAGCCTGAGTGCGAGCTTGAGCCATGCAAAGTACTAGCATAAATTCACTGGGGAGAACAGCAGTTGGCCTTGTGCTTGTACCAGCTGAAATAGTATAAGTACTGCACTTAGACGGCAGAAGCTCAACTGGCTTCTGATCTCGTTCAACCCAAACTGTGATCATGGGAGTTGATCCGGAATTGACCCAATACTGTGGAGATGTTTACGGTGGAAAATGATGCAAGGTCCGAGTCCTAACAGCTCTGAAACCAAGGCAATTTAATACTGTACACTATAGCATCAATTTAACGCTGTCGGAACGAAAATACTCAAACGTAGAGGGAATGTATCGCAATCGTCTGGGCAGTGGACAAATGGTGACCGTATATCGTAGGTCACATGTTTCACGTCGAAACCGACCACGGGCATATGAAATGGATTACGTCCACCAAAAATACGCGGAGGAAGCTGGCACGATAGACGCTACATCCTCAAGAATATGATTTCACGATAAAACAGGTACCTGGGAAGGAGAACCAATCGGTCAATATTTCAGCACTCAAGAAAAACAACCTGACCTGCCGAACTTGTTTTTTGGTATAAATAGAGTACTGTTGAAATAGGATCCAGGACAGTTGGCGTCCCAGTAACGCAATGACAATGTCTTACACAAAATATTGATTGCGCCATTGACTTGCTAATTTGTTCTGGCTATGAACCAACAAATGTAGCTCGTACAAATTTCAAGAAATTTGTAAAAGTTACAAGCACATGAGGCAGACATCCTGGTGTGGATTACATGAGGTAACCACACTTCGGTGTCCGTGCTTTTGACAGACTAAAGTAGAAGCTGGTGATTTCTTGTCACGAAATGGCACACATCGGGTGCACCAGGGTCTGGCATTTGCTGAGATAAGGCACCTACTGGCCAAGCATGAACAAAGACGCCAAGACACATGTCTTCTGTTGCGTTGTGTTAGCAGTTGAAGACCGATAGGCGCGGAAAACGACAACCAGCACTGTCTATCCTTGTGAATGAAATTTGTGAGCCATGGTTGAGCAAAGTACTTGGATTGTTTCCATTGGTCAGGCGGCGTAACAAATGCATACTGTAGATGACCGAGTATTTCATGCGCTGGATTGAAGCAACTGAATGTTTGGATCACCGGGCGAGCACAGGAACCGATGCTGTTGTAAAACATGTGTTGGCAGATCAGGGGATCCGAAACGACACGTTACTAGAACGGAGTCCGTGCTTGCAGACCGAGGAATTCCGGACCTGCATAGAAAAACTCGGTATCAAGAAAATGCAAAAGACACCTTACCATCCGCAGTCAGATGGCTTGGTGGAACAATTGAACAGAAGGATTAAGAAGTGACTGGCGGTATGTGGCGCAGACTGGGAGGAGGCTTTGCCACTGTGTATGCTGCCTCATACAAGTTGTATGTGGTGTGCCTCAAGGCTCGGTGCTAGGTCCACGATTGTTTTTGGTAGTTATCGATAACATCACACAGGCAATTAAATCTAACCTCCTGCTGTTTGCTGATGACGTCAAAATTTTGCGCAAGTTTCAGAGGAATGCTGACCAGCAACTGATTCAGAATGATCTAGACACAGTAGATCAGTGGTCCACCCAAAATTCACTGCAAATCAATGTAAATGCAAGGTGTTCTCCATAGGATATCAGAGCAACCACTGTTGCTGGCTCGGAACGCATGTGCTGCAGCCAGCTGCCACCGAACGTGATTTGTGCGTACTGGTTCAGGATGATCTGGGTTGTTTCAGGCAATCCGAGAAAGCCTCCAAAACTGGTAACCAACATGTAAGTCTGTTATTTTCAGGCAGATGCTTAGTGCGTGTGTTCGCCCTCATGTCGAATGTGCACTTTCAGCCTGGCACTCATAGCTAGGACACGACCTTAGAGCATTGGAGCAGCTCCAATGTCGCACATCAAAGTACGTCATTGGAATGCACCATCTCCCATACGATGAGAGGCTGGAACGATTGGGGATATTCAGCGGACGTTACCGCCGCTTACGAGGTGACTTGATAATGGTGCAATTAATCTTCCACGATCCCCATCATGTGTGCCGCTTTTACCGCGACTCAGCAGTAATGGCAACGTGTGTGGTCACTCAATAAAACTGACAGAACAGTAAAGCCGCCTGGATTGTCGCAGGAATTTCTTTTTCGTCCGCGTGTGTCACCCGCGGATTGCTCTCCCGGAATCGAACATTACTGCACCATCACTATCCACGTTCAAAAGATGTTTGAATGACTCACTTAGCCACCTGCACTTCGTTGCTTAGTAATACATCTCCATTCCACTCCTAGAATGTACTTTGGATTTATTTGCTGTTAAATGTTTGTACTGTGAAACTTCATGGGTCGCAGTACTACAGCGAAAAAATGATAAGTCCATCTTTTAAATCTAAATAACCCCCTGCATTTTTATTTTTTGATAACCCTGTAAAGCCGTCCAAGGTACATGTAAAGCATTGCTTCTTAATTCGGATAAATTCATTATTCATTGGTTATTTCGGGTTTCAGTCGGGGACATCTCAGGTTTTTATTGCTGCTTAGTGCGAACATTGGAACCATGGTATAATCCGGATAAAAACGCAAAGGCTTGACAGGTTCGGTAGGAACGCTTGTGTGAATTACTTCAGTTCACTAAAGTAAAACACGCATCTGTGGACTCACTGTATTATCCACGCCACCACACATGTATATCCGTTTACGTCGATTTCTTGGGGTCTGGCGAACACAATGTATGTCTTCGTCTTGTCGTCATTCAGTGAACAGCAATTAAATCAAATAGTACAACTGGTGTAACGCGTCGTCAAGTCGTCTTTAAAAATCGAGTAGCGTGGGCACAGAACTGACAAACGTCAAAAGAGCGCTCCATTGCTGATAAACTCTAAGAGAAAAATAATTCCGGCGGCATTCCAGCCGACTGCATTAGGTGGACAGCTTCAGCTGGTGATCACTCAATTTTGTGTTGCGGCTGAGTTTTGGGAAATAGCTGCAAGCGTGACCTGGGTTCTATAAGATCTGGTACACTACAATGAGATCGCCTCGTAGACGGCAATAGCTTATGTTGTACGCTCCGAAAATTTTCACTCGCAGTTGGTGTGGCAGGTGGGACAGATCTATCACATTATCTATTACCATACGCTGTCCGGTTCCTAGTGCAAACCGATCGCATTTTAACCATGGTTACCAGATCTGAATCGCGTACCCTACATGGAGCTTCATATACACATTGAGCATCTAGCGGACGATAGGGGTCAAACTACTCGAACGCGCTCCGTAAGAGAGTAATCTATTGGTTCGCGATTTTTGACGCCTTCAGGGACTACACCGAACAGCCGAGGTCGTCTTGAATCACTGCCTCAAGATCGCGCGCCTGTGCGGCGGTTTGCAACGTGTGTTCTTCCGGATTATATGCAGAATCTGGCCCGTGGTGTACAGCTACCTTTTTGCACTTGGCTGCGTTAAATGGAAGTAGCTTTGCTTATGATAACTCAAAGGTGTGGTCTAAATCTCGTTGCAGCAAATCACAATCTTCCTAACAGCCGATCGCCCGCCTTATCTTGAGGTCACAAGTAAAAGTCAGGAAATTTGACTCGATGACACACTCTAGGTAGTTAGTGAAGAGCAAGACTAAGCGCAGCGTGAACACTGATCCTTGTGGAACATCACAGTCCATGTCTATAGAATCAGAAAATAATCCCCTAACCCGAACCTGAAGCCGCCGCTGAAGGAGAAATTTTCCGATCCATCGGAAAACAGGGCTCACAATTCCGTACGTTTGCATATTTAGAGTAGTATGCCGTGATTTAAGCACTTGAAAGCTTTAGAAAAGTTGAGAAAGATGACGTCAATACCGGTTCAAGTGTCATGCGCAATCCTCATGTTGGTACTACATGATCGGCGCTGACGGAATCTGTGTTTTCCAGGTGCTATGGTGTTAGACCGTTCGTGGTAGCCCCTCGGTGCCTCAGGACCGGGAGGAGAATCAGTGGGCGATATTTGGTGGGCTATGAATAGCTACGACGCTTGAAAATCGCGGTAATGATACCCTAATTCCATATATTGGGGACCTGATTTCATCCAGACATCTTTTGTCGAATTGCATTAGTTGTTCAGTTATCCTTATAGCTGCAACATGCAGTGATTTCGGGGAATGTTGTCAACCCGGGGGGGAACCATGGAGTCGCAATGGTAGCAGCTTTCTCAGACCAGTCGCTGAACTAAAAGTGACTTGTTTAACTACTGGCGTCCGGCGGAATGGTACAGGTAGGTGAAACATGCTGGTGCTGTGTCGGAATATTGGAGCATATTGTAGCTGTAGAAGGTTGGCTGAAATCTCAGTGGGTTGAGCAGATCCATTTGCTGAAATGAGTAGGGGAACATCACGTTTCACATTCCGGAGGCTGTTCACCATTTTGTAGAGTAGAATATTGTTAACACAAAACCTTACCGCTTGACACGGTTTGTGTACCAAAATGTCTTCGTGTACAACTGTCGTACAGTGATAACGCTGCACAACATAGGTGTTCCAGTTGTCAGGACTAGGTCCTCTCAGTACACGTGCCACGCTGCGTCTCCTAACGCCATGCGTTTTTGGGTGCTGCTCAGAATGAATAGTGTTGAGCTTGCAGAACGAAATGGCCTGTTTACCCATACAGAATTAGTCAGATCACTGAACTTGCCAGCACACTCCATCCAAGGGCTACCCAGATGACATCTCCATCAAGTTCCGTTAGTATGTAATGGTGTGTGTTTGTTAGGAAAAAGTCAGTATGTCCTTGCGGATATCTGCATAACACACATAATCGTAAAGGATTTATATGTGATCACTCCGCCCCAGAGGGCTCTCCATCTTTGGTTTCTTGATCTTGAGCTCCTCGTTCATGAGCACTAAATCAAGCAGAGATGGTTTATTTCCAGCTCTGAGTAGGGTGGCCGAACTAACATGGTTGAAAAGCGGAATGCTTGCAATAAGCTGTTGCATGTCGGCCTTGAATTGTTCGTTGGGGGATACCGGACTTTCCAGATCGTGAACATTCTAGTCTCCTGGGATGCGAACATGACTGTATCGTCGTCTAAAGACTCTTCCTAATGCTAATGTCAGGCGAGAGTCTATCTCTGCGATTGATATTAGTGGGCGCTAAACAATTGCCACAAGCGTGTCGTTGCGTCCCTATCGCAGTCTGCACCAGAATGAGTCTATGATCAGCGCCCGCCGGTTCCCACTGCAGATCACTAGGGTAGTACGGAATTGTACCACATCGCCCTTGCTAGCACGGTTGTTTCGGAGGATGGAAATACCTTGTATCACTATTTCGGCATCGGTATTTTCGGAGTGCAACCAAGTTTCATTTACGAAGGTGAAGTTCCAGGCTTTTGATGTCTGACGTAGCCGCAGTTCGGCAAGTTTGTTCAGGAAACCTTGTGCATTGCTGTACATGCAGAAAAGCTTCGCTATTCTTAACAAAGGGTCGGTGGATGTGTGTTGTGGGTAGAATGTTGTACCTACCGTTGTAAGGTCGGGCACTAAGCGTTTTCTGGGTGGGGCGATGACGGAGTCGTCTGTGTCAGATCCAGGGATGCCGCCACTAGCTCAGTGTTCCTCTCATTGTATGTAATGTATGGGGCGTGTTTGCCAATTTCGTTGGCTACCTGAGTGTACTGATCCGAAGTGTTGTCGGGCAGTGGTCCGACTAAATGGTCGACCTCGTGTTTGATTTGGGGACGCTGCTTTAATCCGAAGCTCGGGGGGAGGGAGGCTGCTGCGGCCCGCATACCGACAATCCAACACACTTGCTGACTTTTGTCTGAATCGAAGCACCACTTTCAGAATCCTCGGGCCACATCCTCTGTAATTTGGCGACCTACTCAACCTCTAGATTGACTGCTCTATGACCTTATCCAGGGATAGGTTCCTTTGAATGTATCGCCAATGTTCCTGGTTGTGAGTGGCCGCATC
>OX104064.1:167608786-167705793 GCA_944474145.2 Dicrocoelium dendriticum | reverse complement strand
AAGAGATGAGGTAACAGTACGCGAATGCATGTCAGACCCAATTCAAGTCGAAAGCGGAGTGCCACGGGGTTCGGTATTTGGGCCCCGTCTATGCTTGGTCTTCATAAACGCTCTAGTCAGTCAACTCTAAACCAAATTTACACCGATGGCATCAAAGTTTGGCGAGTGATCAAAGCTCCAGAAGACCATATACAGCTTCAAATCGAAGTTGACAAGATTTATGGTTGGTGGGTCTAAAATCGCCTTTTCTTCCATGTGACTCGATCACGAGTGCTCCAGTTAAGACACCGAATGGTGCACACATATAAGCTGGGGGATCAAAATCTGCAACACTGTTCTCTCGAAAATGATCTCGGTGTATTGATCCAGGAAGATCTCGGCTGCTCGGAGCAGTCCAAAATGACATCGAAAAAGGGGATCCAAATCGGGGGGGTTTTACGGAGAGCTTTAGGGCAATTTGAACCGTCGGTTTTCCGCCAAATACTTCCCGCTCATGTACGCCTACATTTTGAATATGCAATTAAATCATGGCAACGCTGACCAAAGCGGGATCTCACGGTCTTGGAGCTTCCACAACGTTCAGCGACAAAAAATGTCAAGGGGCTGCGGCACTTGTCATACAAACAGCGCCTCAGAGTGCTTGGCATTTTCAGCGGACTTTATCGTGGTTTGCGTGGTGACCAAATCATGGTTTATCACATATTAGGCAACACTCATCACCCCTGCCATCACCAATTGTAGCTGAGTCACAACAGTTAACTGAGAGGTCATCATCTCAAATTGGCACACCAATACAGTTGGTTAGAGTGTCTAAGAAACTTCTTCTCTCTGCGTGTTTGCCACACGTAGAATACCCTCTCAGAAGCTGTCATTTCAGCCCCTACAGCAGCTGTGTTCAAAGCACGTGTCGGCAGTGCACCGATCATACTACACGATATCATATTATCCAAACGACCCACACCAAACAGCAGAAAAACAAAAACAAACCAACCCACCTCCAATTTTGTCCGGAAACCACAGACGATAAGCTTGGATAGTAAATAAAACGGACGGGAACGCGATAATAGGTAAGTTCGCAATCTGGAGTTGTTCACTATTTCCTAGTACTATTTTTACCTTTATTTTCCTCACCCTTAACCGATCATCCAGAGAGATATGTCAAGCTTCGGCTCTTTTTATCCGCAATATATCACTGACCGCTTTGGGAGCACATTCTCAAAAAGCAAGCTTACAAGGAAGGACTTTTAATCGTCCATGAAAATGTCGTTGTTAAGTGATCTTTGTTCGGCAACTCACATCAGGAAAATAGCTTTACAAGGATAACTGGGATAAGTTTAATCTAATGGATGCTAAAGCGAAACTAGTGGAGGGTCTGAACTAGCTCATTTTATTCGAACGGAAGTTAAATTATCGGCTCAGATGGTAGTGAATGTGCTGTCGATGCATATGGAACTAATCTGACCTCACTTGACAAAGCTCGTTGTGTTGAGCATCGATGAGCCAGAAAATGCTCAAGGATTACCATTTTCTCCCCATAGAGAAGGAAGTTGCCAATGGACTGAATTTTGTTAATGTAATCAATACTTTTGCCCCAATTAACGTACGCAAAGTGAATCTGTAACCTTTGCTCACGAGTATTGTAACCATACAACTGCCTGCATTTATGGCAGCACTCGAAAAAATATATTTAACTGTTGTTATGTGGAACGAAATATTTAAGGGCCGTTCGCAATTGGGATGATAAACGGATTTACAACTGCAAGGGGAAGGGCGACAGTTTACGTCCACCCCGGCCGGCAAAACTAGTTGCTACGCCACTGCTACCACATCTGTAGGTGATGTCGATCACGGTGCCGACTTAAAAGGTTTTTGTACTCCTCTGCTATTGTTGCTTGGTTCACTTTATTTTCCAAGCACGTAGTTGTGTGGTTGTTCCGGATCACGGCAGCTGTTGTCTTAAGGTCAGCACCGAGAACAATTATGTAGTCAGCACTGGCGTTTCGATGAGTGTCCCCAATTTAAATGGATGTGAATAACACCGACTCGGCTGTTAACAAATGGAGCGCAGTGAGGGTGCAAATTGCAACAATCGAACGAATCCCACTTGAGCTTTCTGAACACAATAACCCGGATCTGTAGCATAAATTACTGGAAGATGCGTGTAATACTATTTCATTGTCCAACGCCCACAACCTTGCTCATCGCGGAATGCTTGAGCTGCTGCGCGGTGTGACGAATTCTCTGCCTCGGGGTGCAGGCAAAATAACTACATAGAGAGTGAGTTAAGTTTCGTGCATCTTCATTTGAGTTGACAAATACAGACCCATTGATCTTTTACTCTAACGATATCTTATTCTTCTGGTTTCAGTTAATAAGTAACGGTGTTCGCTCCACAGAGTATCCGACAAAACAACTTTGCATGCACAGTGTTTTATTATCACAATGAAAAATCTTTTCGGATAGCTTGTCCTTGTATGAGCCCCCATAAATTTAAGCGATGGATCTCACTACATAACGCAGTGGATAAAAGACGGATTCATGAAGAAGCATGTCATGCTTTGCGGTCTTAAAGCATTTCGCCACTATATGATGTCGCTAGTACGCATCACATTCCTCAACCCAATTCTTTGAAGAAAGATGGAGTGCCTAACCGGGGTCATTGATGTATCGGCCGCGGTACCGGTCCGCCTAAATTGGGCAAGAATGAAGCGGCAGGGAATTCCATCTCTGTTGTCCGCGATAACGTCTAACGGACTTCTACTCAAGCGTATGTGTGTTGGTACCGCTTCGATCCCACAACGCTCTGCATGTGGTTACTCACTGGTCGTTTCGTCCGAGAGTATTTCTTGCCTTTGATCACGTATCTCAGTTGCCGTTAATCGCATTTTACCCCGAATGGATTTGTTTAAAGGTTTTGTTTCACTTGATCGCGGTTTTATTACTCTGTTTGGCATTAATCCTATAGGCATAGATAAACGATTTTTTGAATGTTCTCATTAGCCGCAACGAGAACGGACCTGTCTACAGAAATGAAAATTGTGTTGTCCGACCAGAATCTGCAATTTACTACCTTCACACCAACATGGTGCTAGAGGACGTTTGTGAAGTCCTCATTTAGTCGTGCCAGACGAATTTGTTCGATCGATTGTCTAGCCGATCCCTAACATGCAGCTTGCAAGTGGCTATGCAAGCATACTTATCGAGAAATGGGAAGTCCGGTTCCTAGCGTACCATATAACTGCACTTAAGGGCTACTTTTCTATACTGAGGACTAAAAGATATCTGATGTCTGCCACACAGAGCACTTTCAGTTCTGTGGAAGTTAACGTCATCTACCGAACACTTGGGCTGCAGCTGTATCCACTGAACTAATCCCATCGAGGTTACCTCCCAATGTGTTTACCGGTACGTAGGTGACTGCGTAAACAGTTACATGGACAGAAACAATAGGGCCCTGAGGTTCCAGCGTGAAGGAGCAGGTGCCAAAACGGGTTCATTGCGAGACTGTGCAATAAGTAGAACCAAGTCCCACTATGTGTTCACGTAGGCCGCCGGTATCTTCGATTGACAGACATTGTTAGACTTCGGCTGCTCAGACTGAGATGAACACGGCGTTAAAGATCCGGTTATGGCATACTTATTCCCGGCTCCACTGGTCTGCTGAGGCTGCTGTGATAAACTGGATTAAACTACGATTCGCGTTTTGAAAGCAATTAGCGGTCAACATCTCGAACTATTCTTGGTACAGACTGAGAGGTACAGACTTCCGAAACTCTTAACTGCAAATTGGTTTTGTGGCTTCTTTTGTGGCAAGATTTTGTCCATGACCTAGCCTGAAGTTCTTATGTCAAAATGGAAAAACTACCATAACAAAAACCTACAAAAGCCTATTAGTATTCACAGCCTTCTGAAAGTACATAGGACAGCAAAACTGTCAACTTTCTGATGCAAGATATCTACATAAATTTTTAATGCTACTTGCAACTATGAAACCCGTTTATTTCGGCATGCTTTATTTTTTATGCGATTCAACAATTTACATAAATAGAAATTACTTACCCATCCACTTTCATTTCAGATATGCCCATGGATCACTCAGATGTACAGAAATTTGTAAATGAAGCTGGTGCATATTGATATTTATGCGGATGTTATACAGTCGTTCTTCAAGGGAGAAATATCACTTTGTTTATAAAATGTGTCTATAAAGCATACATTAAAATATCCCCTGGGGACAACAACAAAAATGATTATCTCACGTTGTGTGCCATTATTGTGCCATTACTGCTTTTGAACATTGACTTTGTGAAACAGTTGCTGAGTTTCGAATGCAGATGGCGACTGTTTTCAATACATAGTTACAGCTTATCCGTCTGTGACATTGTTGAACAGTTAACCTGGTGTATTCGACAACCCTCATGTGCGTAATGAAGAATTTGTCCCAAAGATGAATGTCAAGGATATGAATGGGTGGTAGTCATTTGTGGCGGTTATACAAAACCTTCTCATGAACAAAGATCGGCGAATTATGAGGAATGGTTAACAGAATTCAAAGTTGGACTTGTTGGCATTTCGCGATCTTGAGTGCAACATGAGCGTCAAGCTGCAATTCTTGACCAGTCATCTTGATCAATTCCTTGTAAACCTTGGGGCAGTAAGTGACGAACAAGGGGAACATTTGCATCAAGAGCTGATGACGATGGAAGACCGCTATCAGCGACGATGAGACAGATACATGATGTCGGACTATTGTTGAAGCATCAAACGTGACAGCCGCAAAAAACATATCCACGCAAAAACTATAAACGTAACTTTTTGACCGATTAACGCCTGTTATGCATCTACTTTGGTTGCTTCAGAATATATGTTTGCATCAATTTGTGTATGTAAGATACCTCGGGTCATAGACCATTTTGTGAACATATTCGTCTGTTGAGAAATTCTTAAAAGTCATTTTTCCTAAAATTTGTAGCTTACAGAGAAAACCAATATCGGATTTGAATTAGGCACGTTCACAATATAGAAGAGCACTTGTTACTTTCTTTGCAGCTCTATGCTTTTGCGCAGCGTGCTAAATCTAAAAGTAGCTAAAAGGTGGGAAAACTTCAAATTCAAGTTCAGTTGGGACCGGAACGATAGGATAGTCCCATGAATTTTCCTTCTTTTGCGTATCGTCGGATCGGGAATTGACAGGTCTGCTTGAGAAGTTGAAAAGCCTAAAACAAAGACCGCATCACACCCTGTCCAACCAATTACTGCCCACATTTTCCTGCCAAGCAGTCCCTGCCAGGCCGGTTTATGTGAAGTAAAAAAGTGAAGGGCAAGCTAAGAAAACAAGAGGAGAAATGTCAGCTAAATAATGATAATACCAAGGTGAGAAGAAAATTAAAAAAGAACGAAGGGAAAGTTGAAGATACAAGTCGGTTAGGAGAAGGGGAAGGTTTGGTACTGGCACCCAAAAGCATCTAACTGATGCTCGAAACCCTCTACCGTAGACTCCCTAACCACGTGCGCCGGAAGCGAGTTCCAACGTTCAATAACTCGACGCGACAAGCGAGTTTCCGTCCTTAGCCGGTCAGAACGCTGTTTCTGCAGCTTCAACGGGTGACCTCGGAGACTAGGCAGCTTGGCGTGACTAAATAGTCAGGACAAGTCTGGACCGATCTTACCCGTTAAGATACGGTAAGTGAGGATCAAGTCTCCTCTAATTCTGCGGTAGTGCATTGAGTACATACCAAAGCTAAGCAAACATTCGGGATACGTTTGCCTTCGTAATCCTTGCATTAACCTTGTACCCACTCGCAAAACCCTCTCCAATTCCATTTTGTCCCTTACAAGACAAGGTGGACAAGCCTGGATACAGTACTCTAAGTGAGGTCGCACGAAAGCTGAGAACAGCTTCACAAAGATATTGGCCGTTAGGACACCGAAGGAGCGGCGAATAAACCACATCATACGGAACCCTCTACAAGCAGCCTACCTTCAATTTTCCCCAGAGTGAAGCAATGAGGTATGGGTGATACCTAGATCAACCTGCTGAATGACAACAGGGAGTTCACTTCCACCAACTACATAGCGCGTAGGAGGACTAGCACCTCCAATGCGGACGACAGAAAATTTCGCCTGATTTATGGGCATCAACCATAAGGTTGACCAATCCCAGAGCCTATCCAAAGCACTCTGAAGTGCCTCAGAGCCACCAGGGATATCCACAATATTCCAGAGCTTGAGGTCATCAGCAAACAATAGCGACGCTAATTCAAGCTCCTGGGTTAGGTCATTGACATAAATTGCGAAAAGCAACGGCCCTAGAACCGAGCCCTGCGGAACGCCACTAAGAACAGCTTGTCTAAGCGAAAGCCTACGCCCCACGCGTACACAATGTTCTCTTCTTTCCAGGAAATCAGAAACCAATTTAAGGGCGGCTCCAGATATCCCATACGATCTCAACTTCAATGCGAGTCGTTGATGTGGGACAGTATCAAAGGCTTTCGAGAAGTCAACGAAAAGCACGTCGATGGCGTGACCGTTGTCTACTGCCTCAGCCCAGCTTTCACGAGCTACAAGCAAATTTGTCAGACATGAAAATCCCTTACAGAATCCGTGCTGGGCCGCACTGAGAAGGTTAAACTTAACCAGGTGATTCTCCACCGAATCCCTGACCAATTTTTCAAACAACTTAACTACTACACTTGTTTAGCTGACAGGCCGGTAGTTCGTTGGCAGATCTTTGTCCCCGCCCTTAAAAATCGGACAGATGATTACCTTCTTACATTTGAAGGTAAGGTCGAGTGATATTGTAAACATGCATGTCAGAGGGCCACTCAGCTCAGTGGCCAATTCATGCATCAGCTTCGGATTAATTGAATCAGGGTCAGAAGCTTCGGGGGGATTTAATCCTTGTAATAACCCGAAGACTTGTGTCTCCGTTATGCTGATTTCAGTTAGGCAAGAAACCTCCGGAACTTTTATGACCAGTTCAACTTGAGGTAGAGAGGCCTCATGAGAAAAGACACCAGTATACTGTTCGCTAAGTATACAGTCATTATCATAGTCGGCATGCCCATGGGTCCCGTCCGCTCGCAGTAAAGCCGGTATAAACGAGTTTGTACTGCTAGGTCTCTTTACGCAAGCAAAGTACTTCTTTGGATTTGTTACGGCTGCGTTAGCCAAATCCTCCTCGTACTGAAGACGAAGAGTTCTAAGATGATGCTTACATTTATTTCTAACCGCTCGATGGCTTTCGTAGGTGCTGGTTGATAAAGCCGCTTGGTAAGTTTGCCAGCACTTAGAGCACTTCCTGAGCAGGTATTTACCTGTATGATCTATCCATGGAGGCTGCTCCCGTGTCACCCGTCTCTTAGTGAGTGGGATGTGGGAAGCAGAGATCTCGGCGAGGTGTGCCTTAAATTTCTCTCAGGCTGTCTCTATCGTGTCAGCCACTGTGATCGCACGACGCAGAACTGAAGCTTAGTCTCGATTGCGTTAAAGTCTGCCCGCCGAATATTTAACATGCCTTAGCGGTAGCTTGATGACACTTAGTTAGAGCACATCGAAAGGATATGCAGACATGATCACTGGCTCCTAGAGGACAGTCGTAGGTATATCACTTGCGAAGTCGTGTGACTTCACAAAAATGAGAACCAAGGTAGACGGAATTTGGTTGCGCATATATCTAGTCGGGAGGTCCACGAACTGATGCAAAGGCAGTTGCAATGTTAGCTCAAGGAGATCCGAACCGAAACTTCTTACCGCCGAACTGCAAGATAGATCAGCTCAGCTGACTTCAGGGAGGTTGAAGTCACCCAGTATTAGACACCTATTGGCAGCCTGAGTATGAATATATTCAATAACCTCCCTGAACATACTTCCAGGACTTCGACATACCACTACAACTGTAAACTGAGCAGAGGAAGTGCACACAATAGTCGAGAGGGCTTCAACAGTTTGATCAGGCGACTGGAACACCCAGGTCCTCAACACGGCAAGTTTACAACTCACATCAAGAGCAAGGCCCCACCTTGGCGGCCAACGAAGCGATCGCATCTAAGCAGTGCGTAGCCAGGCAAACATACTTCACCGTCTGTGATATCCGGGGACAGCCACGTTTCGGTGATAGCAAGTATGTCGGGACGAGATGTGTCTACAAGTAGACCCACCTCGTGTACCTTGTTCCTAAGGCTACACGTTTAAAATCACCACCAGAGTGACACGCGTGACGCGCGCTCCTGGATAATTGTATTACTTCTCTCTATTCACCTTCCATTTTGTGCCACATCTTCGGAAGTACACTAAATCGACTCGGATCGTCGAGACCTATCCAACGGATTCAGTCTTTCTGCAGTACTACTAACGACACACTGGCAAATCCTGAACACCGTCTTTGACAGTTCATTCGGTAAGACCTGCTTGTGAAACTGCGTTGTTTTTTATTTTTCCCACTACATTGGGATACCATTCGACGGAGCTCTTTTAAGGCTACTAGACAACGCATTGCTTATTGCAGTGCACCTCTAGATACCACAAATAGAGGCTATTTTGTGATCACGCAATTACCGCTGTAACTCCCTTAGCGCGTTTTGCCACGCAAAGCCTTTGTGATATTTCACTGCCCACTGTTCACCGTGCGCACATGATGAGCCGACGCAGTCTCAGCTACGCAAATGAACAACAAATCCAAGGTCAATAGTGGTCCAGACACGTCGGTCACCACATGCTCGCTTTGTTCCAATTCCTTCGATGGGGCTACAAAACACCGTATGTCGATCGACGGCTTGTGTGTGTGTGTGTGTGTGACGCATGTTCAACCAAACCGTTGGCCAGGATCCTTCAAGCGCTTATGGCGAAATGTGAAAGTTTTGCCCTAACGGTCACAGAACAAAAGGAATTGACCGCTAGCTTGGTAAGAAAAACCACTGAACGTGAGTCGCAGATTAGTGTATGAAGTAGCCCGAATCCTAGACCTGTCAAAAGGTGAGAGCCATTTAGTAAAGAAGCCACACAGTACCGCGAAAATAGCACACCATTGTTGATGGACGCCAGCGAAGACAGGCCTGTCGAACGACCTCCCAAGTTTTGTGAAGTGTCTCAAGGCTTAAACAGCCATGCACAAAACTACACGCTCAACCCTGTCACGGGTTGGACAGCAACATTTGACCCCACAAACAGCACAACAAACGGCGTTCCGCGTATGCAGTCATGTAGCAGCGCAGGCTCTCCCTGCACAAGAGACAAGATGCGTACTCAAACTAGACAAATGTCCACCAGTAACAACTCTCAGGATAAGCAGTTAGTGTACAACAAAGAAGCTCTGAAAATTATGTGTTCAAATGTACCAGAGCCCACGAGCGAGACGTTAAAAGGTAGGCAAGTGGAAGAACAAAACCGATGGGCAGAGATATGCGGTGCTCTCGAAATTAACGTTCCTCCAACTAGTCTTACGCGCATTTCCCGAAATTCATCCTCGCCGCATGTAGGACAACCTCGGTTATTACGAGTAACATTTGGTAACACACGCGACCTAGAGGATGTGCTCCTGACAGGCGACAAGCCAACGAATTCCTCTCTCAGCGCCCGCATTTTCCCAGATAAACCATGGATAGAAAGGCAAAAATGGAAACCCGACCCAGTCGCGTCACGACATGATGCGACGAAGAAAGTAGTGCTGGTCCACGGTGTTCCAGAACTTAACCATGGCGATATAAATGAACATCAGAAGCACGATATAGAAGAGTGGAGGTACATAACAGAGCTCTACAACATACAAAATATCGTGACTTTCGATGTCACCCGTCTAGCGGCCTCTTTAAACTATCAGGGTAAAGGGCCAAAAATTTTGAAAGTCACCGTGGCTACACCTGAGATGGCATCAACGGCCGTCCAAGCGTGGCACGACAACAGAAAACGTGGGCCACCTGAAGTATGTTTAAGACCGTTCCTAAACAAAGTACGGGCCACAGATACAGACGAACCGGACTCGGTTGTTCCTAACTCAGGTCAGACAAATGTGCAAACGCCTCTGACAAAAAACGTACGCAGACCGGCACAATCCGTGTCGGTCAACCACAACGAAACGAGCTCCTAATGTGTCAACAGACACAGTGCTGCTACACAAACGCTCAGGTGCTCAACTCTAAGCTACCTGAATTGCGCCGTCGACATAACACCATCAATTGGGAAATCATAACTGTAGCTGAAACCTGGCTCTTCAATGACATGCTCGACACGGAAATCGAAATCAGTGATATGTCAGTTATTCGCAATGCTCGTCCATCTCGCGGTGGCGGAATTGTCGGAATTGTCTGAGATTTGAGGCTATTAACGAACGTCACCTTGCTGTCTCCGACGCTTTGTTTTGCCGAATGCAGCTAAATGGCCGAGGTGGTGAACCTTCGAAGAACACGTGGGATGCTTGTCTGTTGGCAGTTGTCTACAGGCCACCGAACTCCACCGCAGACCGAGATGACATTCCGTTAAACGCGCTTCATTATGCAGTTTCTCAAAAGTACTCACATTGTCTAATCATGGGCGATTTTAATGTACTCTCAATTGTCCCAGCGACTTCCAGTGGTCCTTACTTCAAATCAAAGATTCTCGAGTTTATGGATACAGCAGCTCTGTACAACCACGTGCACCGACCAACTAGACACCGTGGTTCAAATAAGCCATCGCTTCTGGATTTAATCCTAACCAACGAAGAGTTGATGGTTGAGACAATTTCATACGATCCACCATTAGGCAACACTGACCACTCAGTGTTAAATTTTGCCTATGTGTGTTACGTCAATACTACTGAAATCAGACTATCCCGTGCTTCACAGCCTAGCGACAACCGTCAACTGGGACCTCAATCTGCAGAGCACGACAGACGACGTGTGGAACGAACTAAAAGACAAAATTAGCTGTGTCACGCAAGCAGCCTCTAAAGTCATACCATTACGAGTGCCGCGCCGGACCAACACCTGGATCCGAAGCGGAACGCGTAAATGGATTAGCACTAGAGACGAGATCTGGAGACAATACGTGCTGAACAATTGCGACGCCATCTGGGAGAATTACAAAATAGTGAGGAACTATTGCACATCACTGATTAGAGCCGATAAGTAGGAATAGCAAAAAAACATGGTACTTAAATTCACGAGAAATACGAAACTGCTGTACAGGTACGTGAACAGCAGAAAAAAAGTTAAAACAGGAATACCACCACTCAAGACAGATGGTGGCCTAACGACTACTGCTGTGGATGCTGCGAACGCATTACTTCTGCAGTTTGGCACAGTGACTGCAAACGCCATAGAACCTTTGCCAAACCAGCATTCACCCAACGTGGTCGGCATATCAACTGTCACTTTTACCTCAACAGCTGTCGCTAGCAAATTACGGTCTCCAAGAGAAAATAGCGCTCCGGAAGTCGACAAGATCAGACCCAAAGTTCTTAAAACTCTTGCTCCCACCATAGCAGCACAACTCGCAAGCTTTTTCCAAAGTCTACTCAATTCCCAAACACTTACGTCTGATTGTAAAAGCGGGATAGTCACTCCGATATACAAAGGAGGTAAGCGATCGGATGCTGCCAACTACCGACCCATTACTCTCCTCCCTGTGTTTTCAAAAGTAATGGAATCGTTAGGTGCAGATGAAATTACACGATGTTTTGAGAGTCTGAAACTAATTTCTCACCTCCAACACGGCTTTAGGCGCAAACGATCTTGCCTCACAAATCTGCTTCTTGCTCGGGATTCATGGACCAAAGCACTTGATGAAGGATCCCCCCTTGATGGGATTTACCTAGACTTTTCGAAGGCATTCGACAGAGTCAATCACTTAGCTCTGCTTCATAAGCTTTGTGCCTACGGTATCCATGGTTCCCTACTCACCTGGCTAGCAGCATGTTTGCATGACAGAACGATCAAGGTCAAAGTCGCCGATGCCCTCTCGGAAACCCTCTGCATCTCCAGCGGTGTTCCTCAAGGATCCGTCCATGGTCCCCTCATTTTTCTGGTCTACATTAACGACTTCCCGGATAATATTCAATCCTTGATGCAAATTTTTGCAGATGACGCAAAAATCTGGAGAGTTATTCGCTTAACATCAGACTGTGCCCTCCTCCAGAATGATTTGGATCGAATCAACAAATGGGCAGATATAAACCACCTCCCCTGAATCCTGCCAAGTGTCACCTACTGTCATTGCGCAGCAATGTTACCAACACGTACCTCTTGGGGCAGTACGTTTTACGGCGCGTGACCACAGAAAGAGACTTAGATATCATTGAGCAAGAAAATCTGGGGAATTCGCTCCAATGTTCGAAAGCAGCAAACGTGGCGAACATGAATCTGAGACTTTTGAGGCGAGCTTTTGGTGTTTTTGAACGACGGTTGGTACCCATGCTTGTCAACTCCTATATCCTTCCCCACGTCGAATATGCCGTCCAGGCTTGGTGCCCATGTTTAAAACGGGACATTTATCTCTTAGAGCAGCCCCAACGAAGAGCTACGAAGGCAACACGCGGATTATCTGGTCTCAATTATGAAATGCGTCTCAATTTAGTCGGAATGTTTTCCTCCGAATACCGACGACTACGCGGAGATCTCATTCTCGCATACCGGATATTAAAGGAAAGCGATCACCCGTGCAAATCGCTGCTCACCCTAGCCTCATATAAGCGATCGAGAGGTCATAACCTCAAACTGAGAATCCAACACTCCCGATTAGACTGTAGAAAATATTTTTACTCTCTTAGAATCTGTTCACAATGGAATGACTTGCCAAAGCATGTGGTAAACGCTCCGAAGATTACAACCTTCAAACAATTGTTCGACATTCATCTGAGTGACAAACAACACATTGTGGTGTGATGTACTAGGTTTAGACTGTTGGTATTTCAGTTCCATGTCTGAATCCAATGATTTTTATTTATTTTGCATTTACCATCCTATGGGTCTTGTAAAGCCAATGCTTTTTATCCCATCACACACTACTGAACTATCGAACATTACTAAGCACTACCCGAAGGAACTCGGCACGACCGGCCTTGGGTCGTACGCTACCAGGAGGGGTTCTGGTAGGGCAGAATTTGACTTCCGGCTGACCACCTGAAAACCCACAAGACGAAGGCCATCCGCCTGTTCTTGATTCTTTTGATGGCTTCCTTTAACTTCAGTCGATCTGTCAGTAGGAGGTCTGGCTGAACGCTGACATTACTACCATTGAGTTTGAATGCAAAGTGCATTAACGCTTTGCGTTCATCCGGGGTTGAGAGGACTACACGAAATAGTCGGGGTCGCGGATTTGGCGTGTCTACAGGGACGTTCCTCAATCTGGTTAGTTTCCTGATAGTGACACTGGGGAAACCAGGTATAAGCATCTTGTTGACGCAGAGTTTGAACCACTGGAGGTCATCCAGCATGCGTTCCTTTGGAAGAGTTGCCGCGGATTCAGCAACTTTACGAAAGATAACGCTACTATCAGTAAAATAATCACCTCGACGAGGCGTATTCACTCCACGCGTCTTCGACGTGACCTCAGTTTCGACAGGTTTGGCAGATGACACGGCGCGTTTCTTCGCCAAGTGAGCTGAAGTAATTGAGGTTGAGGTCTAATTTTCTGCCTCCAACTCCCTCACCGGCCTAATCATTTCAGATTTTGCTGGTTTGGCCGAAGTCGACACGGCGCGTTGCTTCGCCAAAGGAACTGGGGTGACTGGAGTTGGAGCTTTGTGTTCCACCTCCAATACCTTAGTGCTTTCAGTACCTTCAGGCCTTGAGGCAGTCTTACGGACTTTCTCAGCCCTCTTTCTCTTGTTTTTATTGGGCCCAGGGGCCATAAGTTCGGTCTCGTTTTGGACGGCTTCCAGTACGACATCAGAGGCCCCTTTAGAGGCATTCTCGACCGCTGGGACACACGACACGGTAGCCATCACTTCAGTCGGATTTTCATCGACAACAATTGTGGTTAGTTGCGTGTCTTCCTCCAAGGAGCCGACATCAATAGAGACTCCCATATTCCTCAACAGTAACTCCACTTTCCGATCAAGAGATGTGAGGAAGGATCACAACCGCTGGCCACCCAGCCCGACGTTGTTCAATGTCTCCTCATTGACCTCAAGACGCGTAGATCGACGGCGACGTCATAGAAGACAATTGAACAGCATGCTATCGCTAGTTGAAAGCATTGCGTACTGATCAGGGCTCAACTCGGTACAGGTCTCATTGTACCAGCAATTGCATACGTAGCACTGCATGCCACCAGACTCGTCCGTCACGGGCTTTGAGCAGCTGCCGCTGCCGCATACAGCATTAGATTCGCTGATCAATGCCGCCGAAGACACATTAGCGCCGGTATTGAGTCAATCCGACATGACGCTTTCAAAGAGTGCGAAACAAGTATCAAAACGCAAAACCGACAAGCCGTTACCTGCAGGGCAATCAGCAGAAACAGTTATGGGTTAAAACAAGGTGCAAAACGGATTGCGAAACACAAAAATACCGGAAAAATAGCCAGAGGCTGAACCCGAAAGAGAAGGACGACGTTGGTAAGTACCCGAAAACGGGTACGACGTAATCCGGGGAAAACGATGATCCGAAATTCTTTGGATCAGGCGAAATTTGACAAAAATCAAATTTTTTGCGCGACACTTGTAAACACTGTTCCGGAACTGTCCTTTGAAAGTAAAACCTCAAAAAGACAGCAAGCTCAAAAATTTCCATTTACTGCCAAGGAGGAGGAAACCGAAGTTAAATGCCTGGCTGATTTTCAAACAAAATGTGGCTTACACAGATAAACCAATGTCAGATTTGAATTCAGTAATCTCAAATTATACGAGAAGCACTGTTCATTTCCATGCTTCAAAATTGTTTTTGCCCTGTGCTATTGGTCAGCTTTTTGTTACCATGGCTGTTAGGGAAAGATTTTCGTTGTTCGTCCCCTCTTCTTCATAGGACTGCACCCTCAAACGAATGTAAATAATTTCCAGGGAACATTGATTACACTGACGAGACGATGCGGAATTCATGCGGCTGTTGAAGTTCATCTTCCCGCCGTACTTTTCATAGGTCTTTATGTCCAGTATATTGGCATTTTGACCAGCACTCTCTGTTCTTCTTGGCGCAGGTCCGCTAACAGTCGTCACTCCTTACCCGTTACCTGACTCTTTCTGTCAGGCCCGATTGTCTCCATCTGGTCTCACTCAATGCGCACGTTCGTGTCTCCACCAGTCCCCGATTTTGTGTACTTCCCGTCTCAGTTAATCATTGCCTTTTGACTCCCAACGTCCGCCACTTCAAACAGTTGATTTTACATTTCACAGCTGTAGTAGGGCAACATTTACCCAGCGTTGCGCCAATCCATTAGCAATTTGAAACCTTACTCCTTTCCTCCCAATCAAATATAAAGTATGGGAATTTTCCATTGATCCAAGAATTTGTTCGCACGTCGCTCTCCACGTTCCGGGCGATTGTTATTTCTTACCTTGAATTTTCATACCACGCCGAATGGTTTCCTCTTGCGAGTCGCATACCTGACTTCGTAGTCTCAATTATTCCGTGCTTGTCTAGGTTTGGTATCTCTTCTGGAGGTTGCTTGCAGTTGTTCGTGAGACGCTGCCGAACGTTCCCACTCACCATATTTTACTGAATAGTAATCGATAGCAGTTTATGATTATCTGCTAAACTGTAATTTGAATAGGAAATCCCTAGTGGTTGACTGTCTGCTAAGTAGATGCGCGAGGAAAAATGAAGCCAATGTGTCCTTATGCCTACTTCAGCTAGTTTAACCTTGTCTTCAAGGTTCGATTAAGCGCCACTATGCCATTCCGTATTTCGCGGATGGTAAAATGACGTACGTCTTTGGGTGTCACACCTCTTCAAATTTGTTTGAAGTTCTTTCTATTCAAACCACAGCCCTTGGTCCGTATTGCACTAGTAAATACCTTGCTGGCACGTTGAATTCGAACATCTGTGCCACGGCCCTGCTTGCCTGATCTCTGGTCGGCATGACATATACTCATCTAAGGAAGTAGTCGGTCATCCCTAGGATGAAGCATTTCCTAATCGATACATGAATAAACGTCAATACTCAATACTGTAGTGTTTCATCGACCTCAATGGATTACATCCGTGGTCTCGATGCATTCATCTTTCAGCTTGTTCCGTAGTTTGGGCAGCTTCAAATGTACGCAACCACGTCTTTCCGCATGACTGACCGAATCCAGCTACTGTGCAGCAATTAAAAACTTTCTTGAACCGATTATCATATTTTCAAGAACCATTTGATTCACTCATTCTTGTTGATGCTGTTAACTGAAAGGCAGTTTCGTTTCGTTTGTTGTCACTAACTATTTACCCTTCTCAACACACAGCCTGTTGCAGATCCTGGGAAGTTCCTTCACCTTTGATGTTGTATTCGGCTTGGTGCACGCTTGTAAATCAACCAAAGGTCACTTCACGAATTCGCCTCTCTCTTTTTCCAGTGGGTTCTTATCCTCTACTGTGACAATACACACCAATATGGCATTCTTTTGTATGAGCTATTCCAAAGACGGTTTCTACAACATATCATATTGTTCCACCCACGTTTTCGATGTTAATGGTAAAATTTTGAAACCGGTATGCCCACTGTGCAACGCACCTCCTGACCTTTCATCGTCGTCAGTCATGGCAGCGCTTTGAAGTCAGTGATAACATAGCAAGTATGTTCTCCACTTTTTCAAGATCTACACGATAGTAAGACGTTCCCTCCCATTCGTAGTATACTTTTTTATGCATCCATCAGTACCCTACTAGCTTATTCAATAGACTCAGCTGATTTGGACAATACAACGCTGCTTGAAATGTGCTTTTGACCGTCACAGTGAAGCTTTCGCCCGCATGGAGTATCATAACGTATTGAGACTGTGCTTTTAAAGTTCACTTTAGTTAGTGGAAACGTTCGTCCTTTTCGGGGGTTCACATGAACAGTTCGTCATTGTTAAGCAACTGTTCATCTATGCAAGTTGTGGCACGAGTTTCGAGGAATATGCCTCCACTCTTAGAAACGAGAGGTGTTGACGACTGACTTGGGAAACTGCAAGGTTTTTGCTCGCTTCAGATTTGTTCAGTAGTGTTTACACCTGACCTTTCCTTCAAAATGTGACCCAACGAACAATGAAGTATGGATTTTAGGAGTAAAAGTACAGGTGCTTGACATTATTTTTATGATGGATGGAGTAAGAATTAAACTATCAAAAGATAAGTGAACCGTCAGTTTAATCATTTATCGATTTAATTCCACAGTTGCATAACGAAAGTCTGAAGTGGGAATTGAAGGTGGGCACACAAATCAGTGGTGCGTTGGTATAATACGGATAAAAGAGCCGTGTATTGTCGGGTCTTGAGGGATGGTTTTTGTGATTTACGTAAACTCAGTAGAAAAACGTTCACTAAAGTGAAACGCGTCTTTGGACTAACCATATTACCAACGCTAACACACATGTATATGCGTTTACACCGACTTCGTGGAGTCTGTCGAGCACAATGTATGTCTTCGTCGTGTCGTCACTCAGTGAACAGAAATCAAATAAACTAATGCAGATAGTATAATGCATCGATGAGTCGTTTTAAAAAATGGGTAGCATGGGCATATAAATGAGAAAGGTCGAAGAAGCATTCCACTGCTGATGTATTCGAAGAGAAAAATAATTTCAGCTGCTTTCCAGTCGACTGCATTGTGTGGTCGTTTCAGCTTGTGACCTCTGAACTTTGTGTTTCCGCTAAGTTTTAGGAGGTGGCTGCATGCGTGTCCGGGATTTTTAAAGATCTGGTACACGGGAATGAACTCGCCCCGTAGACGGTGATAATTTATGCTGGACGCTGCTGATGTTTTCATTTGCAGATGGTGTGGCAGGTGGGAAAGTCCCATCACATTTTCGATGGCCTTACGTTGTGCGGTCTCCAGTGCAACCAGATCGCGATTTAGCCTGGGTTTCCAGGCCTGAATCACGCACTCTACATGGTGCCTCACTTACATATTCAGTATTTTGGGGCGATGGATGGGTTAAACCGCCCAAACGCCCTCCGTAAGAGACCACACCAAGATTGCGCTGCTGTGAGGCGGTCTCTAAGCTTATATGTGGCAGTAGGCTTGTGGCATACATGCACAGTTTTGGGTTTTCCAACTTTGAACGGACGTAGATTTACCTTTGACCATTCAACAGCACGGTCTAAGTCTATTCCTCATAATCGATTTTCAGTGGAATATTTAGGTAATCGGCATAAAACAAGAAATTTGACTCGCCGACTCGCATGGCATCGCTAATGCAGCCAAAACATAAGCGACGCCCTAAGGCTAACCGCTTTGGCACATCACAGTCCACGTTAATAGAATTGCAGACTGAGTCCCGAACCCGAATTTGAAGGCCCCGCTGATGAAGTAAATTTCCGATCGATCCAAGAAAAGTGTTCCCAATCCGGTACAGTTTCAGCTTTCGGAGCAACGTGCCGTGATCTAGTCAATCGACGACCTTGGAGAAGTTATGATAGATGACAGCAGTGTCAGTCCCAATGTCGGCTATATTGGTCCAAGTGCCACGTGTACTTAATAGGTTGGCAGTACATGACCGACGCTGACGAAATCCGTATTGTTCCAGTGCCGTGATGTTAGGTCTATATATGCGATGCATTAGTGTCTTAGATCTAAGCAGCTGCATCATCTTTGAAATCACCGGGAAGAGAATGACTGCGCGATATTTGGCAGGCTCCGAATATCTACCACCCATGAAAATCGCTTTAATGATATCTTGATTCCACATACTGGGAACCTGCTCTTCATCTAAGCATCTTCGAACAAATTGGGTTAATTGTTCAGCTACCCTCTTAGCTGCCACCTGCAGTGCTTTCGGGATATTTCTGTCAACACCAGGGGAACTATGTGTACGCAACCATAAGAGCCTGTCAAAATGCTCGTTAAACTAAAAAGAACGTGCGCAAATACAAGCGTCTGAGAGAATAGAATAGGCATGTGACTTGCTGTTGGCGCTTCGGAACATTATACCACATTGCAGCCGTACAACGTTGGCTGCATCCTCGGTGGTTTGAGCACGTCCATTTTTTGAGATGAGTGTTTGAACTCCGTGTTTCACATTTCAGAGGCTGTTCAGCTGTATGTAGAGGCTGTACAAAACCTTTTCGCTAGGCTGTGCTGGTGTACTAATTTGTCCTCACGGACAAGTATGGTCCAGTGATTACGCTGCACAACGTAAGTGTCCCAGTTTTTAGGGTTAGCGTACGCTCTGTACGCAGGCCACTCTACTTCTCCTATATGCATTTTTTGATTCAGCTCTGAATGACTGATGGTGGTTTTGCAGAAATGGGGCCGGTTAACTGGTGCGAAGTCATTCAGATCACTGAATTTGACAGCAAACTTCATCCAGGCAGTATCAACGGAACAGCGTCCGAACACTCCCAGATGGCATCTGCAACAAGTTCTACAGGTAGTTCGTAGGGAGTGATTATTCGAGATAATACAATCTGTTTTTGTGCATATTCCGCACAACACATATAGTCACAAAATACGCTGACAAGGTAATTCAGCCACAGGAGGACCTCCATCTGTGGCTTCTTGATCATAAGCTCTTCGTTCGTGAGCACTGCATCGAGCACAGATGGTTTAGTGCCTGCGCTGATTCGGGTGGCCGAAATGACATGACTGAAGAGCGGAATGCTTACAATAAGCTCTCGCAGGTCGATGTTGAATGGTTTGTTGAAAGATACCGCAACTTCCAGCGCGTGAACATTGAAGTCACCTGAGATGAGAACATGACTGTATCTTCATCGCGGAAGCCTCCCCAAAACAAAATGGCGTAAAGACTAAAATGGCGTTGTTGAGCCACGCATACCAGTTGATTGCGAGTAGTTCAAAAGACAAAGTGGATCCAAGGTGTACGGTGCTATTTACATAACGTTACTTACATCATACAATGAACTCCGGTTGTAAGCATTCTCGGTTAGCAACAAATGCTTTGGAGAAACACTCAATAAAGTGGTATCATCGTTGGTTTTTCAATCATTAAAAGTATATATGAGCATTTGGATAAACTACATAACCGATACCGTGTGTGGACAAACGCTTAGTGGAATGCGACAAACCGCGCTGCGGTGAATGGTGAATTGTAGCGAATGAGGGTTAAAAAACCTAAGGCCATGTGGCAAATGGTGGAGTGAGGTGGTCGAGCTCATCGTGTGGTCACACACTTACACGGGATACGGCAATGTGGGAACACTTACGCACGCAAACATAAAACACATACAACGTGCAAGATTTGGCTTCAGGCGTCCGGCGATGTAATGGGTAGAAGGAGGCTCATACAATGAAGAACGGTTGATATCAATCGGTGCTTGCATCCCAACGTAGAATGCGAGATGGACGAGAAGCGCCGAACGGTGTTAGATTTGAACATGTACCCGCGCGCACGCACACATAAGATGCGATCTCGGGTCAAGCGTGGGAATGGTTAGAGAATTTCGTCCGCAGTTAATCACGCTAAAATGGGGATCAGTTTTAGTTCACATAATCCTTGAGAAAAAATAAGAAATATAAATTACAACGCTCAGTTGTGTTCCACTTCCTTGGACCGATGTGACATACTAATCCAGTTTATGCACACTCTAACAATGTTCCATGCTAACAGAATGTATGTGATGAAGTACAGGAAGAGCAAATGCGGACGTGGATTGGTGGTGTTAGGTGGGCACACGAACAAATAAGGCAGTATAGCGTAACGTACATTTTCATGGGTGTATTATAAGGGCAGCCCGAGTGATTTTTCAAGTAAATCTGTTCCAATTTGTCATGATGGGAAGAATTGTCATCCATCTGCGGCATCGAAAGCGCATCCTTCACCGTCACTCAACTCAATGCAGTTTCGGTAGATTCCGTCCACTAATTTCACCAGCAGCACTGGTAAAGTATAAGGGTAGTCTGTTCACTTGATGATCCCTTTAGCCTCCATATCTGCTTTTTACTGCGGTAAGTCGTATACCTCGGAAAATTTACTTGCACCTCCCCTGGGATTAATGGTACCCAGTGTTCTACCCAGTTGGATAATCCGTAATCCTAATCCACATATTTGTACGAATGCGTACACCTCAGCAACCCATCACGTATCATGCGGTTTAAACAATCAGGTAGCATAGCCAAGTCATCCATTCGATCAAATTTTCCTGGCTTATTCCTAACCAGTGGGTTGCTTATGCTTATCACGTTAATTTCCAGAGCTATTCTGACAACTACTTGCTTGAAGAGATTATGGTCGACTATCAGTTCAAAGGACAAACAGCGAATCGGTTATAAGTGTTGCACCTTTCCATAGTTTTAACCACTGTACCACCATCAACATCAAGTGATATTCCCCATCGTCTGCATTGAAATCGATGAATGCGATAACGCAACTGTCAAACCTGTGCTAATGGAATCTCCCGCCTCCGTGTTCCCTGTGATATACATTCACACGCCTTCTCAAGTAATATCGAAAACCGACCCTCTTCATTTACTCGGCATAGATAAAGAGAAAAACGATAAAAATAACCCTTCCTACAGTACCTGGCGAAAATGGTCGACGTGCGTGCATCGTAAACAGCAGTTACTGTTTTGCTTTTCTTGCTCATTACGTTGGGGAAACTTACTGAGCAGCTTATTTCAATAGCCAGCAGATAGTCCCACCGAGCTATATGGGCCAGAGACTAACCATCATAACCTGCACAATAACTGAGATTCGCTACGACCCATCCTTCACTGTCCTCCAGCTTACTAACCTTGCACAAGATAATGCTGGCCTTCAGATGTTTTGACTTCCACTAACCTTAACTAAGTACGCATACTACTTGGAGCTCTTTGGGAGAATATTTGAGAGCACATGCCTTACGACAAACTAATCCTCACAAATCCAGGAAGCTAGAACGAGGTTGTAATTAACTCACGTTGGTACGTTTTATATTGTCATCGTTTCTTGTCTCATGTCTTAATAATATTAACACATTTGTAAGGACAGTAACGCAAGATAAAATCCTGGATTTAGGTCGGATCAGCAAAAGGTCCTCACTGGTGCAAAATGATCGCACAGCGCATGCTTGTTCCGCGTGCATTTCGATTCGAAACCCCATTTAGGGTTGCTTTGTGATGCAGCCCCACATCAAGTAGTTGTAGTGCTTTGCCACCGTACAGATGACTGTTCTCTTCGTCCATTTTCCTTTAAATCACGATGTTCCGCGCCTTGCTTACTGTATATCTGCGCTTATTTCATTTTCTGCATAGTAACTTTGTCGCATTTTGTCGCATACCACTGGAACTAAACCTATTTGTCTTGAATTGACAACGTGCGTGTTGTGCTACCATTCACTCGAGATGACTACCAGGGTATCCTGCATTTAAGCGAAACTTTAACTTCTGGGCAGTGGTGAACGGATGTGCACGTACACAACGCCATATTAATCCATCTGTCGAACACATGTTCGGTCTCACTTGATGGAGCATTCCAAAGGCGAGCGAACAAGCATTCGCTTGTCTCAAGCAAGTATTGTTTGTAGCGAATACAGGGTAATTTACCTCTTCCCATGTCGAACCCCACTCAGCCTCTTGACTAGTCCGCCTTGCCATCTAACGCTTTGCCCGCCGCCGATCCACAGACTGGACCACGGAACTATGTTCCCCACACCCTCGTATGAGCGCAGGAAGGACATATTGTCGCATACTACCGATACGCCAGACGTGCGTTTACAGAGAACACTTTGCAGTAACACCAGAGAGACGTGAATCGTATGAATTAGCTTTAATGAGAAAGCAGCTCTCCTATGTGTTTGTGTCTCCGCTTACTACTCAGGAAGGCATTCTAACACGTCAGCAAAGCAACCATTTTGACCTGCTTGAATAGAACACATAGCCAACGAAATTCATAGAACGGAAGATAAAAATAGCATGCACTGCTTATTTAAGGTAATCTAATCCTAAACCACCACAAATGAGCGTTAATTGCGGTGTGAAAAACTGCATTAGGGGGTACTATTTAGAATAGAATACTCTAAGGGTTATCGAAAATTCCATCCCAACTGTATGCGCCTAACGATAACCGGGGTAAAGAAGCGCAACAAAACGAGTTGTTCTGCTCTTTTTTAACACTGCGCGTACTGCGATTTATCTCAGTGGTGTATAGTAGTACTGGCGCAGAAGTACTACATAGTGGCACTTATGGTAAAGCGAGCAGTTGCCATAACAATTTTCCTACTGGACGCAGGAGATACAGTGTTCCGAACTGGAGGCACAATATCAAGCTTTAAACAGGACAGAGAAGCCAAGCCGAACTTAGGAGTAGCTATCTAAAGTTAATTACCCCGACCAAGCTAACGCCTACCCGGGTACGAGGGGCTGCTCCTAATGATGCGTATGTCGCATCTAGTACATGGAAGGCGCGATTCATGCAGTACTGTTGGAGGACCAACAACATAAGCATAAGTTGTTACAACCAATTTGACAGAGACAACGTTCACCGTAGTCTCGACTCTGAAAAGCTATGTACAATCAGTACTGTCACTTCTATTAGGAGAACTAAGAAGCCGTTGTTCGACGAAGGAAATCAGCCACACATTCCTTCAAAAGACACACATGGCTATCATAATTCTCTAACTTCCAAATGCCCAAAGTTGCCTGAGTACAGAGCATACTGCATAAACCTTAGGCTATTAAATGACTGGAAACAGTGGGACTCCATGTGTAAATAACTGTGGTCAAAGCTAAGCCAGCCAGAATGATTCGCCCCGTCTTTCATCCAACCACGCTACACAAGAGTGAGAATTGATCACCCTAAGTAACGCTTCCGTCATGAGATAGCGCAGAGAAAGGTTTCCTCTCACCTACTCGTGTCTGTGCTACTCTATGCCTTCCGTTTATATTTCAAATGTTCCTTGCAAAGCACATCAGAAACTGGAACAAATCCGGGTGACTCTCGTAAGCATTACAACATAAAAGCGATTCTTATCCATTACATCCCGAACTTCCGAATACAAGCAAGCTAGAAGCCAAAACACTGGGATAAACTGCGCTTCATGCGTGAATAGCTCATGGTCAACATTACATTTACTAATATCATTCAAGCACAATAGGTGTTATCCGTTAGTTGCGAAAGCAACATTGCGATGTAAACGAATGACAGAGAATAGGATCGCACTGTGGCGCAAACTGCGCATGACCACATGGGCTTAAGCCTGGCGAGCTTATAAAACCCGTCCATGCGTACAGGTCCAGAGTACTTACATATCATTAAGAAGAAATTCCGTATTTATCCTAAAAGATTGTGTAGGCATGTCACCAAGCTCTGGAGAGTGAAGCGCTGCATCGTAGTTATATGTTTAGCAGATGGCCCCACGCTAACTATACAGGAGGCTGCAAGCGCACTTCGGCAACGCTTCATCTGCACTTTACAAAGTGAAACTTCATCACAGAGGCTTTTGACAGAGCTTCCACCACCTCCACCGATAAGCCAGGTGACGTCCACTACAGAAAATTTGCCGAAAAGGCTATCGTCCTTGCGCGTGCACATTTCTCCTGGCGCGCATGAATATTACCAAAGACACTAAACATAGCTGTAATACATATCGCCTATCCATTAGCTTGGTACTTTTAACGATACCTTGATGAAATGTTGCTTCCGATCATGTGAAAAGATTGAATAGTCACTCCAATTTACAATTGTGCTGAGTCTTCAACCTGTGTCTGAGCTCTATCCTCCCGATGCTATTCAAAGTAATGAAAGGCATTATCGCAGTGACGATAATCGGGGACATTGAGTACATTATAGTGTCACAGCAATGTGGATTCCACCACAAGCTGTCATGCATTACAAACTTGCTGGTTGCCAGAGCAAGGCGGATGCAGTCAGTCTATCCCAGATTAGGGGTCGACGTCGTCTACTTGGACTTAAGTAAAGCGTTCCATCGCCTGGACCACCGCATTCTCCTTCACAGGCTCCGTAGCTATGGAATGGATGACCCTGTGTTGGGTTGGATTAGAAATTTCCTCATTCACTGTCAGCTGAATGTAAGAGTGCCTATCACACTTTCCCATCACATTGAAGTCCAATGTGGTGCACCTCATTGGTCGGTACTAGGATTACGTTACTTCCTGGTGACTCTAACCGAATACTCTGCTATCTGCATTTCATGTCAAGATTTGGCACGACATCAATACAGTAGAAGAGCACCCTGCATTGCAGAGCGAGTTCGACAAGGCTTATACTCGGTCATCCTAAAACGTCCTCCATTCCAAATTGTCGAAATGCGAAGTTTTGAGCATACACAATCAGCTTACGCATAAATATCGATTTCGGGGACCAAAGTTTATAATACTTCTCGAAATTGACCTAGGAGTAATCGAAAATGAATCCAACTGAGCTAATCAAAACCTTGATTTCATACAGTGGGCCGTTCGGAATGTTCGAGCTATCCACAACTGCTGAACGTCTAGGTGAGGCGTTATGTGGAATACGCTAGCTAAGACTGGCATCCCTGGTGCACGCACGATGTTGCTACGATTGCGGATCCACAACGTACAGCAACAAGGTTCACTAAAGGATTGTTTCATCTCACCAACACAGACCGCGATCTATGGAATTGTGCAGCAATGCACATCAGCGTCAGCCAGGCCAATTCATTATGATCTACTTACTACTGGCGAACCCTTGGGCCGGAACTTTTCAAGCTCTAAATTAATGACCTCCCTGCAGCCCTTCAAGCCGACTGCTTAGTCTACGCTGATGATCACAAACTATGGTCAGAAGTAGCTAGTCTTGAGGACGCGGACAGATACCAAACGGCGCTGGGCCAGTTGCGCGATTGGTCCGTCAAGTGGCAACTACCCGTTAACTACGACAAATGTACTGTTCTTCCTATTGGTATTCCGGATTCATTCGGTGTATACCACATTGGAAGATATATTCTCAAGAATTCCCTTCACTAGAAAAATCTTGGGGTTCTCATGTCATATGACCCTAAAACTTCCCAAGACACCTTGAGAAAGGTCGCGTCCGCAAACAGGATGCTGGGTGCTCTACGTAGGTCGATCACCCTTATCACCCCGGCAATTTTCAGAACTCTGTCCACATCACATATCTGCCCGATATTGGAGTATGGGCTTCCAGCCATCTATCCTCTCTTAAAATCTGAATGCGACTTGCTAGAATGAGTTCAGAGGCGTGGCTCGAAATCCGTCATAGAGCTTCATGGTCTTGCTTACCCTCTTCGACTCAGAAAGCTGAATATGTTCCCAATGGATTGTTGTCCGCGCCGAGGCGATCTTATCTAAACCAGACGGATCCTAAGTGGAGAACGTGGTATTGAGGTATAAAAGCGCTTTCGCCTCAACGTGGAGGGCTCGTTAGGAGGCCTCAAGTGGAAGTTGTACAAGAGCCGAATACTTCACGTCCGTCTAGAGGCTGCGCTATCAATTCTTGTAGTGAATGATTGGAACAGCCTACCGGAGGTCATTTATGATGCATCGATAGAGGATAGTTACAAACGGCTGCTTGACTGCCATTTGATGAGTACCGTAGGGCTCTGCTGCTTCTACTGCAACGGCGACGATCCCCAGCGGAATACCGTTTTGCAGCCAGTTGAGTAAAACCTGCACTGAATCGGAATCGACGGAGCTAACAAGGGTCTGCCCTCCTGCTCTCTACACACCAATGAACCCCGTCACGATTTGCTGCAGCTCAGCCACAATACTAACCTGACAGGTCGCTAGCGCCACTTGGTCAAATACTACAATCCGTTTGAGTGTAACTACTATGTTTTCTTCCTTCAGATGTCCGCAGCATTGTACGCACAACAAATCGTTTTTTGCTCCTACATTTACCCTTTTCAACAAACAGCTGGATGACACGCTATTCCCTAGGGGTTACTTAACATAGTCCGTTTCCATCAAAGAATGCATAACCGCGAAGCAAATTATGGGCTCAAATTCAAGTTCAAGTTTAGTTCGGACCGGAACAATAGCATAATCTCATAAATATTCCTTCTTCTGCTTATCGTCGTTGCCTAAATATCCTGCAAAGCAGTCCCTGCCGGATCAGGTAGGTGAAGTGAGAAAGAACCAACGGTTGACTCAGAAACTAAGGGGACAAGTGGCAACTAACTAATGACAATGTGAAGAAGGAAAATAACAAGAGAAAGCTGAATATATGATCGGTTGGGAAAGGGTTTGGTTTTGCAACCCAAGAGCATCTAACCGGCGCTCGAAGACAAGGTAAATTTGTTGGACTAAGTGGGTTGTTGAAAACTAGACCGATCTTACCCGTTGAAATGCAGTAAGTGGAAAGCAAGACCTATCTAATTCCCCGGTAGTGCATTGAGTACATCCTCAAACTAAGCAAGTGTTCGGGGTGCATTTTTCTCGCCAACCCTGCACTAACCTTGTAAAACCCTTCGTCCCGCACAAGATATGACGGAGAAGGCTGGACACATAATTCCACGCGGGATCGCACAAGAGGTCAGTAATGGTATACAAATATATAGACTGTAAAGACTCCGACGGAGCGGCGGATAAACCAAATCATACGGCACCATCTACAAGCGGTCTTCTTTCAATTGTTTTCAGAGTGGTGTACTATAGCGAGGACGACACTTGGATCAACCTGTTGAGTGACGACAAGGATTTCACCTAGGTCTACAGCATATCTCGCGGGGGACAAAGCGACCCGATGAACTGAAAAGAACACTTCGCCGGATTTGTGGGCATCAACCATAAGACTGACCATTCCCAGAACTTATCCAAGGCACTCCGAATTGCCTCCCATCTCCTAGGGATATCCACAATATTCTAGCGCTCGAGGTTTTTAGAAAACAGTGGTGACGGTTCCCTAAGCTCCTCGGGCTAATCGTTGACATAAATTGCGAATAGCAATGGCCCTAAAGCCCAGGCCTGCAGAAGGCCACTAAGAACTACTTACCCACGCGAATGACTACGCCCCACGCGTACACTCTATTCTCTCCAATCCAAAACTGCAGGCACCCATTTGAATGTTTCACCAGATATTCCTTAAGACCTCAAGTTTAGTGGTAGTCGTGAATGGGGACAGTAGTAAAGGTGTTCGAAAGTAAACAAAAAGTATGTCAATATTGTGGACATGTCTACCGCATCGGCTCATCGTAGCCAGATAAACATCGCCGTCCGTGAAACCCGAGGACATGCAGGTTTCAGTGACAGAAAGTATCTTGGAGACAATGAACATTGGTTTATAACGGGTAAAAAAGCAATGATCGACAAGTCCCGTAGGATGGTTGGAGTAAAAATTGCCACGTAAAGGATCATGGAATAAGTAACTCGTTATTTTAAGCGTCCAGCGAGTTAAATGCACTACTGGATAACGATACTATTGCATAACGATACACACAAAATAGTATAAAGTACCGTTGTTATTCCGTAAATGCTTGAGCAAAAAAAAGGAAACGGCAACGCTCACTCGTTCGTTTCTTCATTTGGCAGATGTGATATGTTAACCCAGTTTAGCTACATCCAGGCTAATCACATGGGCACTTCTGCATGTATCTTCACCGCCACTTTTGCGGAGAGGTCCGTTATGCACATGGTTAGGTTTGCGTTGTTTCGTCCGCCAAGTGGAACGGACTATATCAACTAATGCAAGTTTGAAAGCGTTTCGTCAAGGCGTTTTTTGAAAAGCGTTAATGTAGAGGCAAGGATAACGTGAGTCGGAATGTCATTCTAGCCACGAGACACATGGAGGGATAAAAGGTTTTGTGGACAATCAAGTCGACTGTAGTGCGTAGCCTGCTTGAGTTGATAGCCTCTCAAGTTGATATTTCGGCTCAGCTGCAACAGATTGCGACATTGGTGAGTTGGGTTCGTCAATATTAAGTAAACCTGGATTAGGTCTTCTTGCTGACGTTGATCTTCACCACTGTACAATCTCAGGGACTGCAGTCTGTGTTGGTAGGAGAGATGAAGCAATCCGCTAACGAGTTTGGTCGCTCTACGTTGCGGCGCATTAAGTGCATCAACGTCGCTCTTGCGCCGGGGACGCCAGGCGTGGATCGCAAATTCCACTTGAGGCCTTCACGTAGGTGTTCAGCATTTGCAGAAAGGTTGATAGCTCAAAACTGCCGAAAACCGTCCGTAAGAGTGCAACATGTTGACTGGCTTTGTTGATGCCTTTTCAGCCTGTCTTGAACGACTAAGATCGTCCTGCCCGATCATCCCGTGGTCGTTTTCTTGGGAAGCACTTTGTAACTACTGGTCCCCAAGTCGATATTCATATATAAGCTGATGGCGAACGCTTACCACTTTGCACTTGGTCACGTTGAACTAGAACTCTAAGTCGGATGACCATGCGTAAGCCCTATCGAGATCGCCCTGCAATGCCATGTGATCATCCGATGTCCTGATATCATGTCAAGTTTTGACATCATTTGCAACTAGTACGAAATTCGACTGCAGTACACGGCCAAGATCGTTAATGAATGTTAGGCCCCAGTACTGATTCTTGGGGCACGCCAGACTGGACGTCAATTGGGTCGGAACTGGAGCAGCGGACTCTCACATTCAGCTGGCTTTGAGCGAGGAAGTTACCGATCCAACCGAGTATAGAGTCACCGATTCCATAGTTTCGAAGTTTGTGCAGGAGAACGCGATGGTCCAAACGATCGAACGCTTTCGAGAAGTCCAGGTAGACGACGTGGACTCCCACTCTGGCATCGGCTGGCTCTGTCCAGTTTGCTCGGGCTAGCAGCAAGTTTGTAGTGCAGGATCGATTTCGGCGGAATCCGTGTTGCTGTGGCACTAGGATGCTGTCGCTCTCAAGATATCCCATGAGCGCCTCTGCCATTATACGTTCCATTACATTGGACAAGACTGCGAGGAGAGTGATTGAGCGGTAGTTTGTGGGCTCCGAACGATTAGCACTTTTACGAATATGATTGACTACTCGATGTTTCCACATTGTGGGACCCTGTATTTTGTAGCACGAACGTTGAAAGAACCGAGCTAATGTTTCGGCAAGTTTCATGGCTGCTGTGTTCAATGCCTTCGGTTTGATGTCCTCCACGCCAGGTGAGCTGTGCACGCGCAATGACATTAGCGTTTTCATCACATTGGCTGTCGTGAACCATACGTGGTTTAACCCTGGTATCGATGGAAGCTGTGTCAAAAGCGGATGAAATGATGATTAACTCTGGAAAGTATGGACGAACTGTTGGCGAAGCACGTTGGCTGCATCTTGTCTAAATTGCGCAAGATCATCTGTTGCATGTAAAACCGGGATCCCGCGCTGCACTGTGCGGAGCTTGTTGACGTGTTTATACAGCAACTTGGCATTTGTAATGAATTTCGCCGCTACGTTCTGTTGATGATGGCGTTTGTCTTCGCAGATCAACTTGACTCAGTGGGTTCGTTGAATTGTGAAAACACCACAGGTCAGGTTACTTGGACAGACTTTGTAAGCGCGCCAGGCTGAATCACTTAAGGCCATGCATTTTCTAGCACGGTTCCTCATGAACGAATTCATTTGTTTCGGGCGAAGGACCTTGCTTTCTGAAGCATTTGCCACTATCTCAGTGAATTGGGTGCCGAACATCCTTCAATTGGGTCAACCAGCAGACCCACCTCGTATAATTTGTTTTCAATGCTACGCACATTGCTGAGTGCTAGCTGAAGAAACTCCGTACCATCGGCCATGTTTCTTGCGCTACGAGTATGGGTTCTAATAAGGCGGAAATGGACCGCCAACTGATCACCGGATGAACCATTAGGCAGTGCCATTGATCGTCATCCACTCTTCTGTTTTTGAGGTCTTTGACGGTCTCCTTACATGTGCTCGCCAGTGGAAGATCTGGATACAATTTGACAATTCTCTTGAGTTTGAATACAAAAAGTAGTAACTTTTTGCATTTCATCGGCTTATTAAGAAACGCGCGATGCATTCGGGGTAACAACTTTTTCAGTTTTTCTACCGTAGCCCCAGGAAAACTAGTGGAAGCAGCTTGGTGAAGTACAGTGTGAATTGCTGGAGGTCATCTAGTATGTGTTTCCCTGGAATAACTGTCATAGATTTAGCACCGGTTCGAAAAAAACGCTGTTCACCGCGAAATAATCATCTTGATGGAACGCAACTTCCCCACCAGTTTTCTACTCAAAAACGATTACCATCACTTAGAGCGAAGACGGAACCGAGCATAATTTTGTCGAATCAGCTCGAATAATCGGTGTTTGAGCTTTTGTGCTCCACCTTCAGTACATTCCCGGCTTATTCCCGCCAGGCTTTGCGGTTGGCTCACAGACTTGCTTAGCTCTTATCCTCCTGCTTTTAACGGGAACCGGTCCTAAAATTTAGGCCTCACTTTGGGCGGCGTCTTATGCGCCATCAGAGAACGCCTCTTTAGCAACATTCTTGGTAGCAAGAGTAATTGACAAAGTGACTGCCATCTCAGACGGATTCTTACAGCAGAAGGCGAAATTGGTTGAGTGTCATCACCTAAGGGACAAACATTGACGGAGATCCCAAGTGTCTTCATAAGTAAGTTTGATATACCGTCAAGAGATGTAAGAAAATACATGTAGCTCGTTGCCTAGCCGGACGTTGCGTGTTCTTACTTCTGGGACAACAAGAAGCCAGGCCGGCGTCTGCAGCATTCAACACAACTAAACAGCACGTCATCGCTATTCGATAACGTTGCATATCCGTCAGAATTTAATCCGGTACTTGTTTCCTAAAACCGGTGGTTGCGTACAATGAATTGCATGGACTATTATATAGGCAAATTCATCTTCCAATACCATGCCGGTTAGGAAGTGTGCAGATGACTGGCTAGCATCACGAGCTAGGACATTTCGCACAGCGCCTCGGCGCGGCACGAGGACGAAAACTATACGGAGCGTTTTTTATAAATTACTGAGGAGCACTGAGGGTTTTGATATAATTCAGCTAATTCATCATTACTTCCCTCAATCAGCAGGTTTAGGCTAGTCGGGAGAAGCACCAGAAGCCGGCGTTTCGACCTTCTGGGTCTCGCCAGGTTCCGTCCTCATACCTTCTGGATGTCAACAACTAGTGCTACTTCGCCATGGGCGACAGCTGCGGACTGGCGTTTTTGACAGTTAACTATGGCATAAGCCGGCACATACTTCGATATTCATCAACTATCTAACAGCAGTTGTAAAGCAACTTTTCTTAACCCTTATAAAGCCATTGTTCATTTTCACTGTTCGTTGTAGTCCTACTATGTTTGTCACTGGTTAGAGGGCAGAAAAACAGTCTCCTGATCCTCCAGGATGAGGGTTGGTAAGGTGATGGCTTCTATTTCCGTAAAACTAAAATGCCACCACTTCTCTGCCTTGCGAACAGGCTTTTGAGCCATAGCTTTGGCTGCGGACCATAATCATTCTGCTGTCTAGGGCTGGGCATCCTGTGGATATCTCATCTAACTTACTACCCTGAGCTTTTCTTCAAGCTATAACCATTTACTGCATTGCCCCTTGCGCAGCTTATTAAGCATTGAGCTATTTGCTTTATACAGGAGGAGGTATAAGCGAAACCATGCTACCACTAGCGCCTCCTTTCTTTCTTCACCTCCTGTTTTTGCTACTCCCCTCCCAACCCCCATAACTTACCTTCCTTCTATGATACCCAACATACTTGTTAACATCCGTAATGACCTCACAGTCAAGTCATCTGCAGCTACTTTCCGGCACCACCCACTGCAGGTGTACCGGAAACAGCCCTTTACTATGTCACACGTTCTCGTTACCCTGACATCGTTCAACGTGCGAAATTAAACGTAAGTAGCCCAACAAGCTACGATTGCGTGCACACCTCAGCTACTGTGCCGCTATAGATAAAAGAAAAAGAAAATAAATGCAACAGTTGCATGCCAGTTAAGTTACCAGCAACGGATGAGCATGGTACCGGAAAGCTACCGCCGGCTACTACGCAAAATATGTTAGGTAAAATTATATTATTCTACGAAGTGAGATCGTGATTGGAAGGGAGGATAAAAGCGATGGGGAGGGACAAAGAAACTCACAGCATGAACGCCACTGAGGTCGGAGCCTAGCCATATCAGCAAGTTTATCTAGCCAAACTTATCCACCGTTTTATGGACCCCAACCAGGGAGCCGTGACGCTCTAACGGAGGCCAGCTGCGAAGTGATGACTGGAGATGAACGGCGCAAGCTGCTCGCCTAGGCCCTTTAAAAGCTCAGATAAGTGTTAATTATAGGCATTACTCTGGAAGGGCAGACAGCGGAGGGCGATCGTTGCAACTGTACGTGGAGCACCAGCTGTTTCTTAGTAGCACTGATTTAAGACAAGGCGGGCGTAAAAATTCCACTTGGCATCCTCCTGTAGCTGGCCAGTGATGGGCCCAAATTGACCACCTTGCCATAAGTTACAGTTGGCTTGGTTCTATCCTGGATTGTCGCTGGTTCTGGCGTATTTGTGTCGACTATAATTATGCCTTAGTACAATGTCATTTTACCTTGAATTTCATTAGGAGGAGCACCAAGACTTTACTTCGAATGGCAACTGCGAAGTTTTGTCAGCCCTCGGTCAGGCAAAACTACCAGGATACACTGCGCACCGAACTTTCGCTCTGTTGTCCTAATGGCAATGAGATTCAATGAAATAGGATCTCGGCCGCCAAGCAGGACACAAGAGCATTTGCTTTTAGTAATATTAGTCGTCAGTGCACCAGTCACTGGATGTCCGAGAGGCCAGTCTGCCTGTTGGAATCTAGAAGATAATGCACGGTTGGCTCTGAGCGTTATGTGATCAGACGAACTGTTAGGCGCGTACTAAAGCGGAGCTTGCTGTCTGACAAGTACCAGTGGATCAGTAGAGCTAAAGAAATGGAGGAAGCGGGAGCAGTGAGCAAATATTGTAAGCTCTTCCAGTTGATCCGCATCACTGGCACCAAACATACAGGCGTCAGTGAGACAATCAAAGACAGTGTAAGTACACTGATTCGCAATAAGGAACGTCATATGCCTTGTTGATCGAAGCACTTTGGACAGCAGTTCAGTTGGGCCCATGCTCCAGATCGTCTTTCTACCCTGGGGATGTAGGACTAGACCTGGACGATTAGTTTAGAGGCTCTATCGAGTGCTGAGGTCGGCAACTTGATCATAGCCCACAATCGCTTTTGTGTTGCTGGTCCGGATTCCATTCCACATGCACTATTAAATGATGGTGGTGAGATCCTCTACAAAGCACTGACCTCCCTGTTCCATGAGATCCGGAACTATGAGACCATCCCGGACAACTGGAGTGAATTTATTAGACAAGAAGGGCAGTCGAACCGACTGTGCTAACCACAAGGCTATTAGCCTAACTCCAGTTGTGTCTAAACTACCATTCCCAATTCCCCTTCACCGCCGAACGAGAATCCCGGATTAGGGAAGAACAGCATGTTATCGCTGAGGGTGTGGCTGTACATACTATGTATTCACTTTGCGATATTTGCTAGGATAGCGCCGCGCATATCGCAGATCGACAACAGCTGTGTTCCTCGACTTCAAGAGTACTTTGGATTCACTCGATCCATGCGTTCTGTTCGAAATACTTGCACAGAAAAGTGTTCCAACGAAATATTTGAATATTTTACGTGCTCGGTGCTTGAAAACTACAGACCGCATCAGGGTCTACGGTGATCCGTCGGATACGTTTCCGACCACAAGTGGCGTTCTTCAGAGTTGTTCGATTTCTCCGCTTTTGTTCAATTTCATCGTCGATTCGATCATTAAGTGTTCCCTTGAGGAATCTCACGTTGCAAACGTTGAGGTCCTGCCTGGTGAAAGTTTTGCTGATCTTAATCAGGCGGACAATATCGTTTTGCGTTTCAACCATGTTGCAGCAGCACAATCAACCCTGAAAACCCGCACTAGAGCGGTCACACTATTTGGTTTGAGCTTCGCACTTACACAGCGCAAACTGTTGTTGCAGGGCGACCAGCCACTTAATGATCCCTTGACCTTTGATGGCGATGAACTCGGGATAGTTGAGCAATTCACGTGCTTAAGGAGCTGTATCAGCAACGATGGGTGCATAGAAACTGAAGGCAGTTCATGCGCTGCAAAAGCCAGATTTGCCTTCTTGAAACTACGATCTATTTGGCAACCGAAAGAAGTTTCCATCCGTCTAAAAACCGCGTTTACAAGGCTACAGTGAGGGCCGTTCTACTTTACGGAACTGAGACTTGGCCGTATCGGTCGGAACAGCTAAGGCGCCTTCAAGCCTTTGAGCATCCCTGTCTGCAGAGCAATGCTGGTGCCAAGTAGCACTAGCGTGTCGGCAACCATAATGCGTGTAGACGAGTGCTAGGCAAGGATACTTAAGTTCATTCCTTAGAAAAAAGGATAGCACTGAATAAGTTGCGTTGGCTCGGACACGTGCTACGTATGCTAGGTCATCGCTTACCGAGGAAGGTCTTGTTTTGTTTAGCGGATGTAGGATGGCGCAAGGCTCGAAGTTGACAGGATTTGACTTGGCAGCGAGAAATGAAGTCACTGATAACCAAACCAGGTTCATTGGTCCGTCTTGCCTTCCAGGCTTGAGTCACGTGATCCACCTTGGTGTTGGCTTGAGACGTTACAGGACACAGCTCGCAGTTGGCACCAGTGGCGCGGCTGCTGTGGCCTCCTGGTCGGACTGCCTGTTTAAAGTGTGTTTGGTGCTGAGTTAGCTGCGGTTTAATGGCTGATTATGACGCGGTGCTGAGGCTGATGTTGCATTCTTGATGCATCTTCACCGCAGTTGGGCTAAACCAACTTACACTTAAAGTAGGTCTTTTTAATGTGGATAAAATTCATTACATTTTATTTGGTTTGTTCTGCGTACTTGATAATCTCCCAACTTGCACACGTCGCTCATGCAAATTGTGGTAAACTTGCGTAATTGTATCGTGTGGCAATTTTTAAATAACTCAGATATTTTGTACTTATCACGGATTCACTTATAACCAATTGCTTCTATATGCTCATTTAGCGAGTATGTATGTCGTCATATGTCTTTACTTTATTCGATATCAGCATTTTGGGTGATTGGCTGTTGTTTGACATCCCATGTGTGGCTGCACTTGATGGGCATGTTGACAAGGTGCCTACCTGTCTATTACCCACTACATCGTCCATACTGGCTCCAGGAGACAGTTGGTCGTTGCTAGAGGCGACGGGGTGCATGGTCCTTGTGGACTTGCTAGGCTTGAAGAGTGGTTCTATGCAATCAGTGTGGAGCGGACTGCGATCCAGCCACCGCCTTGTGTGTGCTTGATTCCCTAAATACAGCGTGCATGTGTTTGCCTGTGAAGGAGTGTGGGCCGGCTCCGTTGATGAAACTTGGCTCCCATCCACATGTCTCCTGGTCTTATTCCTCAGGGTTTACACTGGATATGGGGTGAGTGGTTGGAGCTGTGGGTGGTGCAGCGCAAGCAACCCATGGTCCCTCTGTAGGCGCAGGCGTCCTGTGGCTGGCCACAGTGACAGGTACATCCGAAACCGGATGACGCCAACCATGACGCGGTACAGTGAAAGCAGCAAGGAAGCTGTCTGGCCGATGCCACCTTATGTTGCACGATAGCCAGCTGTTTGTGATGGTATGTTGTTGACACAAGATGTTGGCACTTTGGCCCTGAATGCTTGCTTAGAGCAATAAGGATTGCTGGTAATTCCCGCTTCTCTTCCTCTTATTACTCTTTATTCCATAAGTCGTTGTGGTTGTATGGCAGAGAAACATCAGTGCGAATTGGTGATGTACTGCCGTTTTTAATGATATGATTGTACGGCAATCGACCCAGGTCACCCGCTGCACAATTGTTCGAGCCTGGGATGTAAGAAATTTGCAGCCAAACCCACTTTGGATCAGTACTCATTGTTGCATGTTAGTTGAAAAGGTTTGATGGCTTCTCTTGTATTCAGTCAATAAGATTCTCAGCGGTTTATGATCAATTTGGATCTCGCAATGACTGCCACAATATACTGGTGAAATTTCTCACCGCCAGTTGTGAATTATTATTTTCATCAGACCGTAAGCCATTTGAGGCGAAAGCAATCGTATGAATTATACCGTTCGACGTTTTGTGACACAAAACCGCTCGTATACAGAAGCATCACACTGAATGATCAAAGGCTATTCTCTATCCTACTAAACTAAAACTTGAGCTGACGCTAGACAGTTTTTATCGCAAATGAAAGCAGGCTGATGTTCATCTTACCATACTCATTGGGTGTTTTGATGTTGCGGTGCGTTGAAACGAGTTGAAAGAGTTGATGCCCTCGGTAGAAAACGAAGCATGTGTGAAAACATCCCTATAATTGATCGGAGTTTGTCACTTTTCTTGGGCTACGGTGCGCCTGTAATTAGGGATGCTTGATCCTGTAAGACATGCAGTCCTCTCTTATCACGTTTGTAGCCAAGATAACAAAAGTTTCGGACAAAAACTCATTTTATACTTCTTTAGTTTCAATCTAGTTGCTTATAAACGTTTAGTGTACAAAGTGTTATTGGATGTCCAGTATCACCGCGGTCGGAAACCAAGATATCATACAAATAAGCACAAATAAATGGCATTTCCTTCACGACGTCATCCATGATTCGCTGGGAGATACTTGATGTGGATTTTATTCAGAAAGAAAGACGGGTATACTGAAATAGTCTAAGATGTGTAGTTCTGATTGTTACTTCCGGTTAAGCTCCATCAAATCCAGCCTGAGAATATGCCTGGCTAAGATCAAGCTTAGAACAATTTTGACCACTGGAGAACGTAGCGTGCAAGTCTCCGATTCATGGTAATGGGTACCTTTACCTTGAAAGCTTGACTGTCAGTTAACCTAAGTTGTTCACAGATACGAACGGCAGAATCGGGTTTGAGTATAAAGTACTCCAATCCGAGTGTTATATGGGCATGATTACGCCTTCTCATTGTAGTCGTTGTAGTTCTACTTAGACGCAGATCCTGCGATAAACTTCATGCTTTGTAATACTTGGCATTGGTATTCACTTGCATCTTGATAGAACCTTTAAAATGTCTCAACTTCCACAACTTATCTTCGAATAAATTGGATTGGTTAGGCAGATCGTTTAGACTGCTGTCACTAACCACGACCTCATTCACCTACATCGTTTCTGGTATGTATCGGATCCACCTTCGTCCTAAGTTGGTTAGGATTTCCCGGGTACCACGATCTAAGGTAGAGTTTAACCTCGCCGTACCTGACTTTAGACAAACACTTTCTCAGTACCTAATCGGGTTAGGTCGCAAGTTGGAGTCACTCGGTTGTGAGAGTGACAGACTCTTGCTAGGATCACCGTTACTAATAGTAACCGCAGCTCCGTGTCTAATTCCAGATCAAGCGGTTAATTCTCGCTCATCAAACGAATGGTATATGGAGGGCACTTGTTAGGTGATACGGTGTTCAAGTTAACGGAACTTAAATCGATGTCTGGGTCTTCCGGAAATTTATGCTCCGAAAGCGACATCTTATTAGAGCGCTTCGATTGAGTGAGATTAATTGGTGGGGCGAGTTCCGATCTGCAAACGCGGGCAAGGTAACCTTTATTACCAGCAGCAGATGCTTTCTTTGTGGAGACACACAGAAGCATGAGCATTTTACAACCCGCAGCCATAACACAGGAACTGTCTTCAAAATTCAGCAGGAGTATGCGGTTTAGAAACTGTGTGCACAACATCGACAACTGGATGTACCGTGAATTCGCCTAGCTGATGTGAGATATACTCCCTTGGGAGAACAATTAGTTTAGGGTTCTCTCACGCAGTACCTGATTCGTTCGAAGATAACTTTCGTCCAATTCCACGCAATCATGCACATTGCTTTCAGTACATATATAAAAATCTGGAGTGCAAGTTTTCTCATAATGGCACTCGGGAATGGACGAATGGACTTGTGCAATGAAGTCGTTGTCACCCTTGTTCTGTTTCTGTAGCAGTTTCGAAAGACAGTAGCCCGCAGTAGAAATATATTATCTCAATTCCACATTGTGGCATATTTATCAAAGGCAGACGTACTAGTGTCACAATTCTCCAAATGTACTTCCTTTTAATATCGCTGGCCTTCATCCACTAGAAATTGTCTGAATAGTCTTGTTTTTTGAAAATCCGAAAGTGAACAATGAACAATGCTTTATCACGGGATAAAAACAAGTGCTTGGCACGTCCCGTAGGGCGGTTGGGGTGAATATGATAAAATCAAAATATGTCTGGGTCATCTATCAAACGTCTGCCTAGATGAATACTTGGATAATTAACATCAGTGTAAAATTAAAAACAATTATCCAGCGTAAATGTTCAGAAAGACACTAGGGTGCAGTGATCGTTGAGGTAAGGAGTGAGAAAAGTAAAGCATGGTCGCTCAATTAGGTCAATTTGATACATAAATCCTGTTGAAAAGCATGCTTGGCGTAATCCACAATAGAGCAGTTTGGGTAACAAAATGCCGGGAGGTAACAGCAACATCTAATCTTTTTTGAAGACATCCAAGGTAGGAGAGGATACAACTGAGTCTGGGAGTGCGTTCCAGGGTTGGCAAATAAGAAGGAAAAGTAATTCCGTCGACACTCAAGACGGCTATATTGTTCCTTCAACTTTAAGCAGTTACCCCTGAGCTGCGTGTTGTGGCTAAGTTTCAGCAAGTGGCGGCATACGTGGTTGGGGTCACTCAGTTTCTGACACGCTAATATTGTAGCAAGAACGACGGGGCAATAAAGCACGATCTGTATTGCACGTCACGATCCGTCTCACACGCGCTCACGCCCACACACATATAGTCACATTTCTACACCACAACGCACCAGAAATGCGATGCGGTCGACGGGCACCTTCGCCCGCCAATTGGCGACAATTCGGCAACTCAGCTTCGCCTGTTTTGCTTCGTATCTCCGCTCCTGTACGTCGCTTTCCGACCAGCCTGGATTTGTTCGAAGGCTCTCGACTTGCTTGATCTCCCAGGCGTCACTCGGCTTGGAGTCATTCCTTGGGGCATAACAATCGGCGTCTTTGTCTGAATTCTTGGCCTCTCCTCCAATATCGTTTGAGATCTTCCGGGAGCAGACTTTCTTCCCGTCGTCGCCCGCGGTCCCTTTTCCACTCGTCCGGTAGGGCCTGCGTTATGCTGACTGATTCCGGTGCCTCTGTCGGATACTCTTTCTTGCTCTTGTCGTTTTCTGCTGTTCCGTGTTGTCGAAGTCCTCCGCGCCTCTACACCCGCCCCTCCTCGAAGTTGTTGCTCTCTCGTGTGCCATGGTCTCACCAGGTCTGTATTCATCCAGCGCTTCATCATTCCATTGTCAACTTTGACATTCACTCCTTTTCGGTCAACTACAGTGTAGGGACCTTTCCAGCGTTCTTTGAACTTGCTTGCCCCGGGCCCTCTGTGTATTGGATGATCATGCTTGCGCACCTTGACTTGATCTCCGATGTTGAATGGTCTCCACTTGTGAGTCGCATATCGGGCGTCGTAGTTTAGCTTGTTCCGTTGTTGCCGTGATCTCGTTCCTCTTCTGGCCATATCCTGCAATCTTTTGTGATGTGGTGCTGGATGTTGCTGTTCACACACCTCCGATATACATGTATCGAGTGCAATTCGGGGCTCTCTACCAAACTGTAGCTCAAATGGCGAAACCTTGGTGGTTGACTGCATGCTGGCCCGATACGACAGCAGAACCTCAGGTAATGCATCCTCCCACGCCAACTTTGTGCACGTTATCCATTCCTTCATGGTTCGGTTGAATCGCTCCGCCATTCCATTGGTTTGAGGATGGTAGGGTGATGTACGCCGTCTCTCGATGCCCCACTTGTTTAATAACGTTTGAAATGCCTTCGATTCAAAGCATGGACCCTGATCCGTAATAACATATTGTGGTATCCCATACCTCGCCGGCACGTTGAATTCGAATGCATGCGCCACGGTCTCGCCTGTCTGGTCTTTCATTGGTACGGCTTCCACCCATCGCGTAAAGTGGTCGATCATAACCAGAACGTAGCTATTTCCCCATCGACTCACCGGTAACGGTCCAAAGACGTCCAATCCCCAGCACTGTAGTGGTTCGTTGACTTCAACTGATTTCATTGGTGGTCTCGGCGCATCCATCTCGTGACATTTTTGGCAGTTTGGGCATCTCCGGATATACGCCGCTACATCCTTTCTCATGGTTGGCCAAAATACTCTTCTCCGTAGCAAATCATAAACTCGTTCGAAGCCCATATGAGCGTTATCATGGGTCATTTGGATCACACGTTCTCGGAAAGTTTGTGGAATATAAGGTACTTTCTTCCCGTTTACTGACACAAGCAAATTGCCATTCACGACATGCAGTTGGTCCCAGATATTGAGGAGATCATTCATTTCTCCCGATTGTGTGTCTGGCTTGGTGCCTGCTTGCAAATGCTCGCAAAGTAATCGCACCAATTCCTCTGTTTTCTGATTCTCCAGTAGACTGCTATCCTCCGCAGTGACCGCACACACCGGTATGGCCATTTCTGGCATGAGGGCATCCAAAGTTGGCCGCGACAGCATGTCCGGTAGTATGTTCTTCGTTCCATCTACGTGTTCGATTGTAAACGTAAATTCCTGGAGTCTGTATGCCCATCGTGCGAGGCGCCCCCGCGGGTCTTTCGAGGTCATCAACCACGACAGCGGCTTGTGGTCCGTGATGACGCGGAATTCACTAGCTAGGAGATACGTTCTCCATTTCTCCAGAGCCCATACGATAGCGAGGCATTCTTTCTCTGTCGTCGAATACTTCTGCTCTGCAGCCGTCAGCACTCTACTGGCATACTCTATCACCCCGGCTGGTTGAGACAGTACTGCTCCAATTGCCACGTTGCTTGCGTCGACCGACACCGTGAACTTTTCGCCAGGACTGGGTATTCGTAAACACGCTGGTCCCTCTGTGACGCATGTCTTTAAGTGGCTGAAAGCTTGATCGGCTTCCGGTGTCCAAACGAATGGTTCGTCTTTGTGGAGAAGCTTTAATAAAGGACTGATCTTCTCCGCGAAGTGAGGCACGAATCTCGAATCATACGCCACCATTCCCAGGAATGATCGGAGTTGACGCTTGGATTTTGGCACTGCAAAATTCTTGATCGTCTCCCGTTTCTCCGGAAGTGGTTTTACCTGGCCATCTCCCACAATGTGACCCAAACACACAATAGACTTCTGGGCTATTTGTGACTTCTTTCGACTGAGTTTCAAGCCCGCCTCGTCCAATCGTTGCAATACAGCCGCGAGTCTAGTAGCATGCTCCTGTTCTGTTTCGGAGTAGATAATGATGTCATCTCCATAAACAACCACCCCTTGAAGATTTTCCAGGATCATGAGTAACAGTCGCCTGAATGTTGCAGGAGCATTGCACAGTCCGAATGGCATCCTCAAAAATTCGTATTGCTGGCCGTTCACACTGAAAGCCGTTTTATGCCGGTCTTCTTTTGCAATTGGAAGCTGCCAATATCCAGAACGGAGATCGATAAGAGAAATGTGCTTTGCGCTATGAAGACTGGCGAAAATTTCGTCCATTTGAGGCATCGGAAACGCGTCCTTCACGGTCACTCTGTTTAATTCTCTGAAGTCAATGCAGAATCTAAAGGTCCCGTCCGCCTTTTTCGTCAGCAAAACCGGTGATGAGTACGGACTAGTCGTTCGTCTAATGATTCCTTTAGCCTCCATCTCTGCCACCTGCTTCTGTACCTCCGGCATGGTTTTCTGCGGTATTCTTCTAAACACTGGTTTGCACCGCTCGCCCGGGATTAGCCGTATTCTATGTTCTATCCAGTCGCAGAACCCATAGTCATCATTCGCATCCGTGAACAAATGCGCGTATTTCAGCAGCGTCTCGCGTATTGCGTGACTTGAACAATCCGGTATGACTGCTACGGACCCCACGCGGTTGGATTTTCCTGTGTTCATCTCGATTCTCTCCTTATCGACTATCACCACGTCATTACCCAAATCGATTCTGGCGCCAAGCCTCCTGAGAATATCATTGCCGATTATCGTTTCCGTCGCACCCTCCACAACGAACATTGAATGACGGATTTGTGTCTTCCCTATTCCTAATCGTAGTCGTTGTACCCCCGTTACTTTCAAACGATATCCTCCGACCGTCTGCATTACAACAGATGACTGAGTTAACGGGACCCCATCGACTCTTTTCGTAATGGATACCCCCGCTCCCGTGTCTACTATGGCCTGTATTAACACGCCCTCGATGGTTATTTCTAGAATCGGTACTTGCCATCTGCTCGGTATGGATAAAGAGAAGCAACGATAAAAGTTATTGTTTGTACAATATCTGGCAAAATGGCCCATGCGATTGCATCGAAAACAGCGGCCGCCACTCCGCTTGCCGAAGCAATTCCGTTGTGCCGTATTTCTCTGGTTGTCCCTCGCCGACAACTGTTCGACCATGCGCGATAATTGGTGTACTTTGCGCTCCAGCTCGGATGGTTGCACTCTTCGTACGGTCACCGACCCCAAGAAACTTTGTGCAATGGTCACCAGTTCTTCTGCTTTTTCGACCCCAACCATTGACGCCAGCTTTACCTTCTCCTGGAGTTCGCTTGGCAGACTTTGTATAAACTGACCTCGCAATAATCGTTCTCTTGCCGCGGCGTCCAGCTCAGGGAGCCCAATTGCCACGTGTCTGCTCAGCCTGTGGAAAAACACCATCAGATCTTCCGGCTCTTCCCACTTTGCAGAGTGAAACTGCTGCAGCGCATGTTGGCGGTCGATTTCTTTTCCAAACTCCAGACAAAGTGCTGCCTTCATCTCAGCAAACGAACCACCGGCCTTGACTTTCCGAGTCAACAAATATGTCGCCTTCGCTCGTCCGGTTAACAGCGTACCCAAAGCTGTCAGTAGGTTCCCGTCTCCCTTCACTCCATTGCAAGCGGCAATCGCTTCGAATTCCTCCAACCAGGACTCCACATCACCATCCGCGAACTGCGTTGGCCAGCTCAATTTCATCCTGGTCACGGCACCAATGTAGCAAGAACGACGGGGCAATAAAGCACGATCTGTATTGCACGTCACGATCCGTCTCACACGCGCTCACGCCCACACACATATAGTCACATTTCTACACCACAACGCACCAGAAATGCGATGCGGTCGACGGGCACCTTCGCCCGCCAATTGGCGACAATTCGGCAACTCAGCTTCGCCTGTTTTGCTTCGTATCTCCGCTCCTGTACGTCGCTTTCCGACCAGCCTGGATTTGTTCGAAGGCTCTCGACTTGCTTGATCTCCCAGGCGTCACTCGGCTTGGAGTCATTCCTTGGGGCATAACAATCGGCGTCTTTGTCTGAATTCTTGGCCTCTCCTCCAATATCGTTTGAGATCTTCCGGGAGCAGACTTTCTTCCCGTCGTCGCCCGCGGTCCCTTTTCCACTCATCCGGTAGGGCCTGCGTTATGCTGACTGATTCCGGTGCCTCTGTCGGATACTCTTTCTTGCTCTTGTCGTTTTCTGCTGTTCCGTGTTGTCGAAGTCCTCCGCGCATCTACAATATGAGATCCCCGTGCAGCCTTCGAAAGCGTCCGCTGAAAATTCCCAGCAACTTTAGCCTTCGATGGTAAGAGTGATAGCGCAAGCCCTGTACATTCTTTGTTGCTCTTCTTTGTGGTGCCTCTATCGCTTCTAGGTCGCGCTTCAACCAAGGTTGCCAAGCTTGGATAGCGTATTCAACATGCGGGCGCACGTAGGAATTGTGCATCATTGGGAAGATTGATGGGTCGAATCTCCCGAAAGCGCTTCGTAGCATGCCGACGTGCTGGTTGCCTCTTTTAGCAGCGACCTCAGCCTGTTTTGAACAGTTGAGGTCGCTCTGTACGAGCACACCAAGGTCGCATTCCTGAGAGCTGGTCTATAATCCGTTTGGCCCAAGCAATTATGTAGTTATGTCTATGGCGCAATTGCACAACTTGACATTTGTCTACCTTGAATGGTAGGGCGTTTTGAACTGACCAGTTCGACACCGTGTTAACATCCCACTGGAGCCGCTCGTGGTCGTCCGGTCCTCAAATTCTTCGCCATATCTTGATATCACCGACGAAAAATAGGAAATCGGAAACAATTGATCTCGTCAAATCGTTAATGAACACCAAGAACAGACGATGTCCAAGAACCGAACCTTGTGGTACTGCACACGCCACATTGACTGCATCAGACAATGAATCTCGGACTCTCACCACTAGCTGTCGTTCTTGTAGAAAATTAATAATCCATCCCAGGATTGGGTCGCCAACGCCGTAGTTCCGAAGCTTCTGAATGAGAATGCGATGGTCTAAGCGATCAAACCCTGTTGAAAATCCAGGTAGATGACATCGACTCCTACTCCATCATAAACAGGTTCAGTCCAGCTATTACGTGCAATTAATAGATTGGTATTACACGAATGCTTTAGACGAAAGCCATCTTGCTCTGGGGCTATTAAATTGTGGCTTTCCAGGTACTGCATTAGTGCGTCTACGATGATTGGTTCCATCACTTTGGATAATACGGGAAGTAATGTTATTGGACGATAGTTGGCAGGATCAGTGCGTCTACCTCCTTTATGGATGGCGGTAATGATCCCTCGTTTCCATACTGGTGGAATACGGTTCTCTTCTAAACATCTCTGATAGAAAACTGCCAGTGGCTCTGCCAAATCACTATCTACCGCCTATAGAGCCTTTGGTCAGATGCTATCAGCTCCTGGAGAACTGAGAATATGCAAGGATAACAACTTCTTCAACACAGCTTCCGCAGTGAAGGTGAGGTTTTTTGAACCAGATGGTGGAGTATTAGAAATGAGGAGAATGTTTGTGCTCGTTACCTGCTAGAAAGTTTGGGAGTAATGAAGCCGTAGGAGATCAGCTGCTTCCATTGCTGATCGCGTGCACCCATCAGCCGTTACTAGCGCTGGAACCCCCGCTTCACCTTTTGAAGGCCGTTAACGTGCCTGTACAGAGGTTTGCGGTCAGTGCAGAACCGCTTCATTAACTTCTGCTGATGAGTGACCTTGTCTTCGCGGATCAGTTTCCTACCGAATATGTTCATAAAGAACCCTTGTGACTTCGCGAGCAGAGGATCGGGTATTGAAGTTGCGTCGGATGAAATGATGGTCAGTTTCGACGTTAGCTCGCTCCTTGCCAATGTGCGACGCTTTTGAGATAGCGAAACACCTTCTAAATGAGGGCAGTAATCTGGAAGGGAGGATGAAGCTTGGGGTAGATCAAATAATGGAAGGAATGCAATTGTGCCTTAACATGTCTTATTTCACGTTCCAATCTAGATTATACACTCAGGAACTAGGACTTGCCATGGGATCGCCAATATCTCCTCTGTTGGCGAATTTATACATGGAAGATTTTGAAACGAGGACGATGACTGACTCTTGTAGCTCATAGAAAATTTGGTGGCGCTACATGGATGACATCTGTGTTATTATAAAACGGGATAAGAAAGACGAGTTTCTAAACTGCTTTAACATTGTTGTGGAGGCTATAAATTTCACCATGGAATTGGAACCTGGAAGTGGAACATTGCTATTCCTTGACTGCTTAATTCACGGGAATGGAGGTAGTCTAAAAACACCGATATATCGTAGGCCGACAGACACAGATGGTGTACTCCCCTATAGTTCACGTCACCCAAAGCATGTGTATGCTGGAATCGCCTCATCTCTGTTTCATAGAGCCCAGACCCTGTGCACAGAGGAAGAACATAGGAAGGCCGCCCGAAAAGATGCAATGAACCGATTACTTGGTAGTGAACACCCGAGGGGGTTAGTGAAATGCCAGTTGCAGCAGATTTTAAATCTTCAACCACGACGTACTGCCGAGTGGATTGGGACGGTAGGTATTCCTTATAAAGACGGAACTTCGGAGGCCATCCGGAGGGTCTTAGATGAAGAAAACATAAGAGTAATTTTCCAGAAAGGTCAAACTCTCCACTCTACACTAGTGCACTTGAAAGACCTACGTCCCGCAGATAGGACAACCAATTGCGTCTACAACACTGGTTGCAAAGGCTGTGCACACGTTTACATCGGCCAAACCGCGAGAGCTACGCACAAGGATAGCAGAACACAAGAGAAGCATTGCACGGCCACTGAGAAACTAGCTTGAATATATGGCTCTACTATGGAGTTCGGCACTAGCGATGCACGCGATAGGTACAGGGCATGAGATCGAGTCGGATAACGTTAAAATCGTTAGAAAGTGGTTGCGATCAACTCCCAAGTGGCTGACTCCTGAGCCAGTTGAGAGTAGCCAAGTGAACAGCTGCGTGAACAGAATGGACGAGGCAGAGCTTTCGAGTTTGTAGCGAGCTGTGTTAACCCGACCAGTCTGTGTAGCGGCGGTGGACGGATCCAGGGCGGAGAAAGAACACCACATCATCCCCGCACCCATCGTTAACAGGGCTTACGTGTATGACCTTGTAACGTGGACCACTTGTGACCGTTCCATGCACTATTTGGAGTGATGCGTTGACCTGTAACGCGACTGACCTTCTGCCTACATCCCATTCTTCGCGATTATCATCCCAGTTCGTTATAAGTGCTATATCAATCCTCAACTGGTTCAATCGGTCTGGGGAAGCTTTTGTGTCAAAAGTAAAATATTGCCCACAAACTATACCAACCGGTTGTTTTCAAACGTTTCTGGAATCGTGAAGCATTATGTTTTTCTTGCTTTTGCTACTAGGAGGGCTGCGTTGATTATTCACTTCCTTTAGGTGTTCCTACTAAAGAAATATAGGGTTGTGTGCGCAATCTGATCAGTGATTTGTGGAGACGAACCTTTGCGTGTGGGGCTGTTTCAGTCTCATCTACTTTGATCGTTTTACCTGAAGAGTTTGAGATTCAACATATTGCGCTGACGTCGGATGATGCAGTGCATATTTCATGATTGTTTATTGGACCTGCATCACAATATCGCTGCAAATGCAGTTCCACTGGTTACTGTTATATTTCAATTAGCCCTTTGTGGTGTCAGATTTGGATTTAGGGGCGTAAGCGCACTCGACAGTTAACGCATTGTGACTTCCTCTAAACTATGCCTGTTTGAGGGTTGTTAGTGGCGACCTGGATTGTTCGGTATGCTGCAACATAGATAACCGTACAAGATGTGTTGTGCCACTTGTGTCTGATACAGAAGATGGACCTACATGTACCGTGCCCATTGCTTTTATTCAAAAAACCGATACTTGCGTTGTCAGTTTCTTCGACTTGGTTTCTTCTCCCTCCGCTCTGCTGGTGTCGTGATCGAATTGTTAGACGCAGCTTACAGGAATGGCGCGAAAGTACCCAAGTCACCTGTGGCTTGCACCCAGTGTTTCGTCAATGTTTGGTACATGCTGGTGATTTCCCGATCTAATTCTGTTGTGTGCAAATATTCAGTAGGAGTTTTATTTCTTACAGCTACGGTATATAACATGCATATTCATGATTTTGATGTGTTACGTCTCGTTGCTTGCCAAAATTCAGCTAAAGCCACAAGCGCTTTACCGGGAGTGGTCAGTAATTCATCGACTTGCATCCTCTGCTACGCCTTTGTCTCCATAGTCATATGAAGAGTTTAAAACGACAGGACCCACGGAACACAACAGGACAGAGCGAATCATGAGCGAACATACTTATCTGGAATACTGCGTGATGTCATGCAGGCTTACAGAAATTCACAAACCAACGGGTTACCAAAAATACGATTAGCAGCCGACCGCCAAACAGTCGGCATAACACCAGACACACTGGTGTCATTTAAACGCTATTTTGTTCACATACTAATATCCAAGGCTTTCTAAATAAGCTGGCAAAACCTAGAGAGCATCATGCCTCACAACATCGGACCTTGTCATAAGTACCGAAACCTGCTTGGATGTTGTGATAACTGAGGCTGCTACAAAGTTACCCGGTATGCCGCTCCTTCGGAATGATAGAACTGGTGTGGCAGTGGTGGTGGTGTAATCCTTTATTATAATGCAACTCTCTTATGTGATTTAATCGATTACCTGGAAATCCGCGCAAGTGATTCGCTTTGGTGCCGACTATGGTAGCAAAACTAGGGCAATTGAATACTTGTCAAACTCTAAATCAGGAAATGAAATCCAAAGTGAACCACATTTTGCAGGTTGCTTTGAACAAGTCACACAGCCACATTTTTACGCTGGAGACATTAGGTCGCACGGCCTGGAATTGTCAGCAACGGAGGGTGCACAGTGTAAAGATTACTTGCGAGAGCCAGTTTCCAACTACCTTCTTTACGACCATGTCACCTCTTGTAATGTGTGCGAAAGCACAGTTTTTCTGTATTTACAACCTTGGAGTTTGCCGTAGTTTTAAGTTTCCAAACCTTTATTTGTTTTACTGACGGCCCTTCCATTTACACAAACTGCTTTGGTAAGGACTGTGCAACACAGTTCCTCGTACCTGTTGATTCGCTTCCTACTTTTGTAGCCTGCTGTGTTCAGTTGCCTCCAAACTCTATACTGTCCTGTAGATGACACGTCTCTTACGTGTCAATGATTGCCGACTAGTATCCTAGGCGCTACCTTATACACTTCCACAATATCCATTACCGACACCTTTGTTTACAAATGTAATTTTCAACCCATCAACTGTGCTAAGGAAGTTACTCTCACTGCGTGAGCATAGTTCTCCAGGAGCAGACAACATCCGCCCGAAGGCACTGAAGGCTACGGCCACCAAGCTAGCTGAACCACTGTCACAGTTCTTCCAAAGGTGCTTTGATGAACAACAAGCCCCCACTATGTGGAATTGTGGCATTATAACCCCTATTTTTAAAGGTGGTAGCCGTTCAGATCCAGCAAACTATCGCCCAGTGACTCTCCTCCCTGTGCTCGCGAAGGTGATGGAAGCAGTCGTCGCTGAGGCTTTAATGGACTACCTAGAAAAATGCAACATTTTGGTACCGGAACAGCATGGCTTCCGTCAACACCGGTCATGAACCACCAACCTACTGATTGCACGAGGTAGTTGGACGGAAGTGGCCGATGATGGGGTCGGAGTCGACGTCATTTATCTGGACTTCTCCAAAGCTTTCGACCGCCTTGATCACAGCATCCTACTTCAAAGACTACAGAGTTACGGAATCGGAGATCCTGTACTTGGTTGGATTGGCAACTTCCTTTACCAACGAAAGCTTCAAGTACGTGTTAGGGGATCACTTTCTAACCCAATCGAGGTGGAATGTGGTGTCCCACAAGGCTCAGTGCTGGGACCGCGTTTATTCCTGGTGTTTATCAACGACCTGGCAAGAATCATCTCCTCAAACTTCCTGCTTTTCGCCGATGACGTCAAGATATGGCGGGCGATTAGTAACAAGGCAGATCAGGATCTGCTCCAACATGACCTAGATTGCATTTAAGAATGGTCAAAGAGGAACAAGCTTCAATTGAACATGACTAAGTGCAAAGTAATGCACCTGCGTCACCAGCCGATGAGTGCTTACAAGATTGGAGACCACAACTTGGCAAAGATTTCTCAGGAGCTTGTCCTGGGCGTATTGGTACAGGAAGATCTTGGTTGTTCAAAGGAAGCAGAGAAGGCGACGAGAACCGGAAATCAACAATTCGGCCTTCTTCGCAGAGCCTTCGGTCGGTTTGAACCATCAATATTTCCCCAAATGCTTAACGCCTACGTGCGACCTCACGTGGAATATGCTAATCAGTCGTGGCAGCCGTGGCAGAAACAGGATCTCGTTGCTCTCGAGACTCCTCAACGAATGGCAACCAAGAACGTCAGGGGCTTCTTTCATCTGCCCTATCAGCTTAGATTGAAATCTCTAAGAATGTACATCAGTCGATCTCGGCTTTCGCGGCGGGATCTCATAATGGTTTACCAGATTCTGAAGAACCCAAACCACATTTGCCCTCCGCTGCTGGAACTGAACCACAACACTAAACTAAGAGGTCACCCTCTGAAACTGACAATTCATTATAGCCGGCTTGAATGCCATAGAAACTTCTTTTCTCTCCGCGTGTGCCAGCCTTGGAACGCCCTTCCTAATTATGTCGTCTCTGCTCCCAATCTGGCGATATTTAAAATACGTGTTGACGATGCATTGTCTCACTTACATTTCATTTTATGACTTGTTAGCCAGGAGCTACAAAACGCAATCAAACGGTTTCTTGCCAAACGTCTAACCAATGGATTGATGGATTTATACGTTTAATACGCAAACATCTCCGGTATTCCACATAAGTCTATGGTGAGTCCACCACAACGCTTTTCACTTTATCATGCAATTGATTTTCATAATAATTTCCATCCTACGGGACTTGTTAAGCGATGCTTTTTTACCCGTAATAAACCATTGTTCCATTGTTCCATCCAACCGTCTCTCGCCACTTGATTTTGTGCTAACTTTCGATGCATTCATGGTCGACGGCTTAGTTACCCGCACTTCCTCTGTTCGCAGTAAAAGATATTACGCTGCTGCTCGACTATTTCTGCTGTGATGAATATCCCGGAGAAAAGGATCCTAGAATATATACTGTCACACACGTTGACGTGCGATTCACACTCGTTAACGAGACACTTTTGGCCTATTTGACTGAATATCCCACATAAGTCCCCCGGGAAATGTTCACTAAGACTTTTGGCATACAGGTATCGCACACATCAGTGAAGTATTCTCTCCATCGTCGGAGCAAAACTAGGTAATCTCTAAGCAGCAGTACCCGTACGTACATATCCTTGAGGGATTCGGTTAGCGGAGCTCATAAGGACTGTCCGGAAACCGGAACCTGAATTGCATACGCGGCATAGCGTAACTTTCATGTGAACTTGTTCCGCGAGAAAATGATACCGCATCAGCAGGAGTTAATGAAGCGATTCTGCACGAACAGCGAACTGTTTTTTATATAGTCACCTTAATGATATTATTAAGGTGCAGCGCGGAATCCCAGCCCCGGCTACAACTGACGGGTACCGGTGATGAACAATGGAAGCTAGTTCTATCTTACGGCTTCATTATATTCATGCGTTCCAGAAGTCTTAAAGATTGTCCCTGTTTCTACGACCACACTGCGAGGTTTATGTAATATCAATATCAATGAAAATGCTGTGCTGAGTAAGCCGTTGTTCCTGCGTAGCAACAGTCATCCTGGAGCTGTTAACAATCGGTCAAAGGGTCTGCAGACAGCTCATGATGATTTAGCAGAACCATTGGCCATTTTCTGTCAGCGTTGTCTAGATGAGAACAAGATTTCAACAATATGGACGCGATGGGTCATCACTCCTATTCATAAAGGAGTAAGCCCTAAGCTTGCCAATTATAAAGAATTTATAAAGAATTTGATATCATTGGTGAAGGCTGGTGCAGTTTATTTTCGGAACACCATGTCATCTCTTAATGTCGGTGTATACAGCTTGGATTTGAGTTGACCGCCTTGATGGTTTAGTTACAATCGGTGGAGTCTGTATATGTACAGCTTCGCTTTTTTCATTTATTTCGCATTTTGTAGGAGTAATTGAAGTCGCACGTTTCTGGGTGCCCTTGACAGCAGCCACGCTCTAGGCAGTATTCATGCTACAGCTCTTTGACATTTCGGAATCATCTGGAAAGTAAGCCAGGCCCTGATCATACTTATTCCAAACCAATTGGAGGTGGCCATTTCAGGCATAATTGGATCACCGGTGTTAGTAAAACATTGATGGGTGTTAAAGGCTGCAAACCATTAAATTTAGGGCGTTGTCAAGCCGTCTTCATGAATCATTGACCGGGGTATTTTAGGCGGATTGTTGTTCACTTTTTATCGTGATTTCTCTCGGTGAAGCGATTTTGGTTTTCCTCATTTTTCTAGACATCGACACCGGTTTCTCGTATTTCTTTTACAGTCGTGACCACTTGGATGGCTATACATACTGCGGCACAGTCCCAGGGTTATTTTGTCGTTTAATGCCACTCAAGTTAATGGCTTAGTACTTAAATGAAAATGAAAATCACTGCCTGTGGCTCGAGTTTCCTGGACGCTAGGAATGGGCTGGGTCGGATGACAGCGCACTCTTAGAAGGTCGTGGTGATTCATAGGGTTTCAAGGGATAGATTAAGACAAGTAAACTGTTCACTCGGAAATCTTCCTGTGGTATGAATACAGCGACTGGACTATACAGTACAAAAATATCCGTTAGTTTTTTCACTTATTGGTCAACGGCTGTGGCTAATGGATCCTCATGTCGGTCTCTGATTTGGCTTTCCTTTGAGACCACCTCAGTTATCTTGCGACATAAGGTATGAAAACTTTGCGAATCTATTTCCGCGCGAAGGGTGGGGAAATGTGTTATGGGAGTGAAAGGTGATCCACTAAATTTGGATTCAAAAACCGGGTGCGATATGTAGCGTTGGATTGGGTACGAGCAGGCCCGTGTGGGACGAGAATTGTGAGAGTTATGCCGTGGAAAGTATGGGAGTAAAATGATAGTACCGCACGGAGGATGACCAGCATTTTGCCTGGTGGCGATTGATAGATGGGGTACAAACGAGTGCGTTACCTGTACCATGTACACTGTGGAATTCTGAAGAGTTTCAGGCAAGTTAATTGCGGAGGACATATATAAATCATATTCACTACTTAAGCTATATCTTTCGTGTCTATCAGGGTCGTTGCGTTTCGCTAATTATGGAAAGGCATGTGATCCTCAAGTGCTTTGCTTATATGGAATCACAGAGGAAGTAGATGTGACATGAAAAGTTATGGGCGCGTAAACGCTCTTTTCACTATCAGTGCTTGATGTCTCCAATCTGCGACTACAGTTAGTTACACCTTGGTTATCCAGCGATGAACTAGTGATATACAGATTAACCACATGCTTCTTGTGCCCTTGTGAAATGAGTGCATTGCAGAAAACTTTGGGAATCGTACACGCACTATATGGATTTATTAAAACACTGCCTGCGATCAAGCTTTGCATTATGGGTATAGAAGTTAGGACGACAATTTTCTGCAGCCTAAAGCAATGCTTTTACCACCTATTGCACAAGAGCTAGAGGTCCGTTTAGTGTTTCTAGCCATATTGCTCCTCGAGGTTATACTAACTGTTGCAGAGGCGGTCAACAATGTGGTTTACTCAGGTGGATGTGCAATATTCTCTCTCTTAGTGAATTGTGTATGAATCAAACGTTTGTAACCTTGTCCGGTGTAAAAGTTACTCTATTGTTTCCCAACTCTCTTTGTCTCTTAGAGCTGAGACTGACCTCCGGCTTTTGATAAGTACTGGTAGAACCTTACACGTTTACCATAACCTGTTGTTTCGTTGATAGCCTTACGTACCACTTCATCTGACTCAGCGCTGTCGAATGTTAAAATCGCGGACCGCCTATTGGAAAATGCTAAAATATAGGTCCAAATCAAAGGGTCTAGAGTTAACATTTTCCAGACCATTGCAAAAATTATAATGCGCCGCATTTCGCGTTGCAGCGGTGTTCTATCTTCAGCTAAAATTAACTGTTCAAACGTGGTATGAAGTGAGGCAAAAAAACACGTATTTAGCCACAAATTGATTTTCAGATTGGGACAGTATGCGGAAAACCTAACTTGTGACATTTTTCCTCAGTCTGACGCATCTGCACCGATACACTTCAAGCCGCATACTTTAAGCAGCACTTTTTGAACAAGGTTGGGTTCTAAGTTGGTAAGCCCATTTTAAAACCTAGATTTCTCAAATATATCACACAGCTATGCGACCACGTTAAAACTGCATCGATAAATATACGACATCCCAGAGGATATTTAGCCTCAGCTTTCAGTGGCGAATAACGTAATGGGATATTCATTTCACATAGACGAGCATGATCTCGAGACTTTCGACTTGTAACCAGAGCTGGGTTATATTAGCGCAGTTTTGCTGGCATGTTCAAATAACCTTTTTAGGCTCGCTACGAAGCAGATAAATCGAACTTATCTTACTTCCATCGTTATGGACACTATCCTTTCAAATCTTCAACTGTTCTCGAAACATTACTAGAGGAGACACTATATATACCTAAGCCATCCCACCTAGACAGCCATCACATGCCAGGAAAAGCACCGTTCATCTCTTTCTTCCTTCCGGTAATCTCGTTGAACGGCGTTTCATCAGGCGCTTCTAGGGATTGAACCCGCAACGCGACTGTTTGCACTCTGTTGTATACACCACTGAGCTACGGAGGAACATAACAACGGATGTGACTAAGTTACTAAAGGTGATATAGCGCCAATGACTATCCCGTGACCTAGGCAGAACTGCTGTGCACAGGATAGGGTAACCCCATCACTAGTTAATTTAAAATGTGATGAGAGTTAGGTAGAAATAGTGGGTAAGCAAAATAGCAGATTTTTTAGTCCATGAGGTTGAGCAGATGAACAGTATTGAATGCTTTCAAACCTCGTGACAAAACTAACCGGTTCGAGTTCTTCTTCGTTTCAGTGCTCAAGCAAATTGGTTGGTCGGCTCCGTGGATTAAGATTTTCGCTAAACGCATACGTCAAAGCCACGGATATGCGGTGCCGGCTTGAAAGCTACGCAAGTGTTAGCTATCGCTTCCAGGTGTGGGTAGGGCGCGCTTGAGATGGTAACAGACCAGTGTGGATTGGAGGCATCTCTCAGCCACTAGACAGTGAACACAGCAGTGTCGATGGAATCAAAGTGCATGGACCCGAGCTATTTAGAGTTTTGGGCGAAGATTGTCCATCCTGATCGAAGAAATGTGTACTGGAAAGCGTATGATAGCAAACAGAGGCAATATCTTGGAAAGTAGCGGCGCAAAATATAGTGTAATAACTTGTCGGGATACTTCCGGGCTAACAGAATACCAGAGACGCATGGCACAGTTGCTGAGGAACGCGATTAAATCCAGCGCTTCTCTAAATGACTCAGCTGGCTACGCTCGCAATTGATATATGTCATTAAATCGACTTGGATAATGTCATGATCTTTAGTAGAATGCTGCGATCAACGCATCAAGTCTGCTAAGCCATTGGAGATCACCAAGGCTTGCAGCTGCGTGAGCAGAATGGACGGGATGGAACGCTCGAACGTCTGGCTGGCTGTCTTAACCCGACCAGTCTGTGCAGCATATGCGGACAGAGGTGAGGCAGATGATGAACACCAAACCTCTACAAACCGTTCACTGATAGCGGCCTAAGGTTGACCCAGTCGGGACCGTTCCATTCGCCCTTGAAAGAACACCTTGATATGTGACACCATTACACTCCACCTACATCCTATATATCGCAATTATCTTCCCATTTCGCTGCAAGTGCTACACCAATTTTCCACTGGTTCACTCAGCCTGATATGCCCTTTATCTCAATAGCGAAGCATTGCCCACAGAATATACCATTTGGTTGTTTTAAAGCCCTTCCCAAATCGTAAGTCCTCGATCGGTTAAAAGCAATTTGCAAGATGCCGAACACAGCTGATTAGTGCAGACCAAATTGTGACGCCTCTCGTTCCAACCCTGTGTGTGTCAGCAACCAAAATATGTTCGATTTCGATGTTTGCAACTCCATTTCCGAAACATTCCTGAGATTTGCTCGTCTGCTAGCATGTTTATTTCTCTCCATCTCCCATAATACCCTAAGCATAATATTTGATGATTTATTATCTCCCCCATTATTCGATAAGAGTTGATCGATACTGCATGTACAGTCATGTAACCTCTCCACCTGTCTTTACATACCGCTTTACAACGGCTGCTACTATTCGCTTACTCTTCTTCCGCACCGTTTACTGGCAGTTGATTGCGCTTCCGTCTGCAGTAGTACACCTGTGACTCATTTGGTGAATGATGCATGCAAACTGACCCCGTTCTACTTCAATTCTCAGTGAACTCACGCTCCATTCATGTAATGAACCAATCCTATGCTTGCGTCTATCCTAGAAACACGGTGAACGGTGATGTTGTCACTTCTTAACTCTGCTCTCGGACGGAATTGTTTCTCATTCTATCTACACTGAGTTAGAAGCGCTATTGTCAATACGTACTGATTGGTCTTAAAATAGTGTGGTTATCCACCTTCAGGTTTGTTGTTGCTTTGATTCTTATGGAAACGTGCGAGTAAACTCTTCTACACACGTAAATTCATTTACTGTGTTTGTGCCGCGTTAATAAAGGTGCGCTTCGTCACTCGCTAATGCAAGACAGTTGGTATCACTTGGTATGTAGTGGATATCAGAAAAACAGTAAAATTTGGAGGAGTACTGCAACCTTCTCCAAAGGAAAGAGCATGTGATTACGCAGTATTGGCCAACTTCAACAGTAATAGATAGTTTATGTTTTTTTGCACCAAGTACACTACATACCATAAAGCTATTGGCGTTCGGTCGCTTCGTTGTCGCCGTAATCCAACCTGCAAAATACTTAACCTGTTCAAGTATAATTTACCCTGAAAATGGGAATGGCTGTAAGGTATTTATGTATTTTTGTTGCTGTCATTATAGCTTATAAGTATCATCAGCTTAACCACAACGATTTCATTATATATCTTGTAATTATTGTGGAAGATACAGACGGTAAGATACCTCAGCATATGAGGGTGGCCACTTACAGTCCGGCTTCTGTAACAACGCGTCTTCTCGTTTCTAATGTCAGCACACGAAACACAGAGGATGTTTCGTGGTATTGAGTACAGATGTATAACGCATGTGAAAGGTACCATCACCATTATACCAAAAGTGAAACCCTGTCAGTTGCAATTCAGAACTTGTGCTGACGGTATTTGTACTTGGATGGGATAATTGACTGATTCCCTGTGGGATTATAATAAGTCATTGAAGTCTGGATATACAGACGCTTTGCATGAAGCGATCAGTTAGTTTCATCCTTTCGAGAACGGTCAACAGTGCGCATTTCATCGGACCGTGGTGGGGATCGAACCCGTAACTCGACTGTTGACAGTCCGTGGTTGAGACCACTGAGCTACGGGGGGACGACAACGACCATTGTGAATAAGTTACTAGACGTGATATAGCGACGCTCACTATTTACTGACTTACAGGTTACTGCAGTTAAGAGGACAGGGTAGTCCCCTCACCCATACCACTCAACTCCCCTACTACCGTTCTGTAATCAGTACGCAGACTAAACTGCTTATAATGCCATAAGTTAATTGGCAGCTTAAGTTTGGTAAGCTCCTCGCTTGGTGAGGGGCTACTCTGTCCTCTGCACGGTGCTAGTCAGTGAACAATGAGCGTCGCTATACCACACCTAGTAACTTATTCACGATGGTAGTTGCCGTCTCCCGGAGCTCAGTGGTCTCAACCACGGACTGTCAACCGTCGAGTTGCGGGTTCGAGCCCTACCAGGGTCTGATGGAATGCTGACGATTCCAGAAAGGATGAAAGGCGCGTACGGTGCTTTCCCGGACGTGTGACGGCTGTCTGAGTGAGTCTAGATGTGACGAATATCTACCTATACCATTCAACTCCCCCTACTACTCTTCTGTGATCATTTAGTTATTTGTTATTGTGTTTGCAAATTGGTGCCCAATTGCATCTTGTGCCTGTAGGGGGTATCAATGCTTCGCAATTTTCCTATCTCGTCATCAATTCCACTCTAACTTCCTTTGTGCCTTTTTGTTTGAATTAACGAAAAGCGTACACCAGTATACTGCTCGGTACCCGTGCTCATGTCATCCTGACTTTTGGCTGTCGTTGTTTCTGTTGAGTACACTAATATCCAGTTTGACTGTAAGCCGGCTATAAACCGTGCATTTACAATCCAACCTCTGCATCTATTGTGACTGACGTGCACGACAAGTGTAGTGCCCTCTGCATCTGGAACTTAGCTGTGAGTTTGCTTTTCCTAAGGTTTTGTATGGCCTAAGGAAATGAAGCCTTTCCATATCTAATAGACCACTACATGCCAGTAGTGAAGACTCTCAATATTGAGTGCGAATGAATGGATCTTACCTGGGTATCAAATTTAATTGGCTAAGCTAATTTCACTAAACAGCTTTCTGCTCTTGGGAGACTGACCATCGAGAAAAATACCACGTGCTAGAAGATATACGAATAAACAAGAGCTGGTTCTCAAAGTGAAGTTGTCACACTAAAAAGCTTTATAGAACTAACGCGTGCAAAGCAAAACAAAACGATAGTAAACCTTATAAACTGCCATAGGGTATACGTAGAAGTACAAAATGCTTACCGTCAGTAATCGCATCTGCACTCTGACTCAAAAATAATGACAAATGTGCCATTAGGTTTGCGGACATCAGTTCCATTGACTCACTTAATGGATTTGAGGAAATTATACAACTGACTGAGGTTGAACTTCAAATGTCACGTTGTCCGTGGTAACATTGGTTTAGAATTCCCCTGTTCATCTTCAACGGCGAAAGTAATGTTCTCAGCATAGCTGCTTATCGTATAGGAAATAATTAGGTGTTTCGACAGCTTACATGACCAGTGAGAAGAACTGGATTATTTTCGGAAGATAACGAACCTTCGTCAGATGGCTACCCCACTCACAGTTCTAGCAAAGAGTAGTTAAGTCACGTGACACTATGTCATGGCCTACTGCATCAGTTGCTTAAACTTAAGAAATTCCAGCCTGCTGACAATGCATGGTACGCTTGCAACTACGCCCAAATTGCACGCAACAGGAAGGCACTGAGCAGAATGGTATAAACAACAGCTGACAAACTGTCGTCATATGTGAGAAACGTGCTACCGCACGCGCCAAGCTACGCTTCTATAACACTTTAATCAAATAAGTCGACAGACCTGTACATTGAACCATTATTTTCACTGTATCATTCAAAACAATGAAATGAGAAGACGATGTTGCAAGATGATAGTACTTCGCGCTCCCTGATCACATACAAACGAGCGACAAACAAAATGATCACTGAGGAAAAGGAATCAATAGTCTGTATTTTGAAAGCACAGGCACGTGCCGGCGTGATACACCATAAAATCACAAGTACTGAAACCAGTGTCACCGTGTCCTACGAAATTGGATTGTCAGAATCAGCTGTGTTTGCACACATTGGTCAGGGTGGTTGCGATTAATGGACACGACTAGAGGGCGCTTTACTTTGGCGTCTATATTGCAGTAGATAATCGCAAACACCAAGTCCGGTTCGACTTGGTAAACTTCGCTTAGTAGGTGTTTAACAAGCAATGAGGATGCTATTTTGGAACTTAACGACTGTCCTCGTGTTTGACCTCTCTTAGCGACATCAAACCATTTCGGAATGTGTTCTTCAACCTTCTTACGCAGACACAGATCGGTTCTGCTGTTGAAACTGCCTCCACAGCTACAGACAAAGTGTTAAACGCCTGTAACGGTATGTGCATCCTCTTTCAAAATTCAACCCATCGATTCCTTTCCCTCAGCGAGCGGTTAGTACGTTACTTGTTTACATTTGATCAGGGAGCACGGAATGATATCATCATGTAAAATACGTCCGTTCCGTGCATGCTTTGACATGCTACACGGCACGCGATACTTTCAATTTCTGAAATGAAGGCGGCTGGTCAACACTATAAAGTCCTGCATGGACCCGGGACGATTAAACACAAGGTTACCAAAGAGATGTTTCGCATTCGTTTTCTCTCTTAATGCAAACGTGACACTCAGTTCCCCCGTCAAAGTCGCAAGTATTTGTGCCGTTCTAATTTGAGGCATACACCTACGAACTTGAAACACCTTGCTAACTCTCATCCGGCGGAGGATAATAGAAGGTTTTACAACGGACGATTGTGAGGCGATCAGTGATCAACGCTCGTTAGTCTGTCAGATTTAATTCCGTAACCTCCGCAAAAGTCTTCCTGACAGAACAAAGATGAAAACCATGAAGTCACAACAGAGAACTTCCTTAAACACCGACGAGAAGACCATGTTAATGATGATTTAAGGAAACATGTGAACTAACTTTCCCCTGCGCAGCTAAACAAGAAGCAAATGGAAGCCCTACCATTGAGCCTTAACTTTGGAATTCCTTCCTAACGTAGTTGTCCGTGTCCATGTAGACCAGTGGTTCTCAATCTGGGGGCAATTACTCACAAGGATGTCAAATGGAATTTCATGGGGGTAAATATCGGTCGGTGGATTGGGTCCTCAATATTTCGTCAAACAAAATCGACAACAAAATCAACTGAATCGAAATAAATACCTGCCTACCTAATCACTATTGATTGTCCATCACTGGCCAATAATTAGTAATTATCCAACGAATTGGACTATTTTCGGTAACAAATTTTATTACCTAACATACGAATACAAGTCTGCAAAGCAGCGCAGCTAGGTGGCACCTCTGGCAGTTCGCTCTTCAATTGTTGTTCCTTTGAATCACGCAGTTGTTCGCCGGGTCGAATAACAGAGTTGTTTGCTCACTAAGGTGGGAGCATAGGCCAGCGTACCAGGTAAAGGAGCGAGTGAATACTTAAGAGGTAGAAGGGACAAAACAGGCGATCGGTGTTCTGGACGTATGGATAGACAGTGGTGGTGGTAGGCTGTCATTCATAAAGGACATGGAAAGGATGGTTAAAAAAAATAAGAAGCCATTGAGATCTGTAGATGTTTGGTCAGGGATCGCATACCAAGACTATGAACCGAATGAACTTGGAGATGGAATTAGGATATGCATTAGCCGAAATCACACCCAATATACCATAAATGGTTGAAATTTAGCAAAGTCATCTATCACCTTAACTTACATCACCTTGGATTAATAAACGTTTGCCCAAAATACGTTTTTTATTTGAACGATACAATGTAATTAAAATAGTATTCAGCTTGCGTATAAGAAATCGAAATATTCAGTATTTGAGCAGATTTTTAACCTAGAAATTTTTGGCGATAATATTCTATAGTGCAACCGCCTTGCAAAGCGAGCTTAAAAAGTCTGAGAACCACGGATGTAGAGCCATAATTCAAGAAACTTATCAATCTGCAATGATTCGGAATACCTGTAGCTTGTTAAATTGTTAAAATATTTTCGAAGTTGAGTCCAACAACTCAGGTAAATAACAACTTCGTTACGGCAGAGAGAAGACAGAGGTTGCGATATGTCAACATTTCGATTGTTCTCATCAGTCGCAAACAAAATACGATCAGAAACACAAGGGATTATATACTCGGAAAAAAGGGGCACCACCAATCAAAATGTCACAGTCAAGACCATGGCAACCGAACTGATTGCCCCAGGAGTTTCTGTGCACATAGCACAGTTTGATACGCCTTAATTAACAACGCCTCACTAATTGCTAGCATTATCGGATTTTTGTTACGTAGTAACACTTTGAACGCTGTCTCGGGGTTCACATGATGATGGGTTGTCATGAGGTGCTTGGTGATAGACGATGCAGGGCTCCGATTGATTCTCAGATTCGTCCCATGGGGTTGCCTAATCACTTGTCCCAACCACTTTGGTAAGTGTTCAGCTACCCTCTGAGCTAACTGACGGTTTGTTCTGCCTATGTAAATGTCACCGCAACCGCAGGTGAACTGATAAACAACGTGAGAGGCCGAACTAACCGACGAGATGCTCTGACGGTTATGAAGAACAAGTGCTCGCGTGGTATGCCTGAGTCGCAACTGCGCTGTCGTGTAGGTTCGCGTTAGGGCGGACCGGAGCTTTCGTCCGATGTCATTTACCACATGGTTCCCCCTGAACGGCAAGAACAAATAAACATTTGTTTTTCTCAGCCATCAACACCGGTATTTTCACGCTGGGAGGTCCGCTGTGTACCTGAATAAACTTCTCAGGATATCCATTAGGAATTAAGGTCTTGCGTAGGAATTCTTCTTCGGCTTGTAACGTTTCTGGGCTGCAAATACGTCTAGCCCGGTAGAAGAGACTTCTCACTAATCCGCGTTTGTATGCGATCGGGGCGAAGCTTGAAAAATGAAGGTACTGTCCAGTCCAAGTCGATTTGCGGTGAACAGTGCGCTGCAACGTACCTTCAGCCTGTCTCCTAATGAGTATATCCAAAAACTCCAGGCTATGGTGCTGTTCCACTTCATGGGATACAGACAGATTAGGGTGGATCGAATTTAGGATGGTCAGCAGCCGATTAAAGTGTTCTCCGCTGCTGAAGACTAAAATGTCATCCACATATCGTCTGTACAATTTCGCTTCACCAATGCTCTCAGCAAGTTGTCTTTCTATCAGACCGAGGAAGATGTCGACTAAAACTGGTCCCAGCGGGCTGCCCATAGCGATCCCGTCAATCTGTTTGTATGCGGTCCCCTCAAATTCAAACCGTGTGTTCTCGGTGCACAATAGAATCATATCCTTTAAATACTCCACTGGCAAGCCAACAGACATATTTTGAATCAGAATAAAATCACATAAATTATCAATCGTCACTTAAAGGTACATGGGTGAATAAGGAATCCACATCTATTGAGTACATAAGCGCTGCACTCAGTGACAAATGTTCCAGTGTCTCAGCCAGTTCAAAAGAGTCTTTCACGCAATACTGAAGGTAGATTGCAGCGCACTGTTCACCGCAAATCGACTTGGACTGGACAGTACCTTCATTTTTCAAGCTTCGCCCCGATCGCATACAAACGCGGATTAGTGAGAAGTCTCTTCTACCGGGCTAGACGTATTTGCAGCCCAGAAACGTTACAAGCCGAAGAAGAATTCCTACGCAAGACCTTAATTCCTAATGGATATCCTGAGAAGTTTATTCAGGTACACAGCGGACCTCCCAGCGTGAAAATACCGGTGTTGATGGCTGAGAAAAACAAATGTTTATTTGTTCTTGCCGTTCAGGGGGAACCATGTGGTAAACGATGTCGGACGCAAGTTCCGGTCCGCCCTAACGCGAACCTACACGACAACGCAGTTGCGACTCAGGCATACCACGCGAGCACTTGTTCTTCATAACCGTCAGAGCATCTCGTCGGTTAGTTCGGCCTCTCACGTTGTTTATCAGTTCACCTGCGGTTGCGGTGACATTTACATAGGCAGAACAAACCGTCAGTTAGCTCAGAGGGTAGCTGAACACTTACCAAAGTGGTTGGGACAAGTGATTAGGCAACCCCATGGGACGAATCTGAGAATCAATCGGAGCCCTGCATCGTCTATCACCAAGCACCTCATGACAACCCATCATCATGTGAACCCCGAGACAGCGTTCAAAGTGTTACTACGTAACAAAAATCCGATAATGCTAGCAATTAGTGAGGCGTTGTTAATTAAGGCGTATCAAACTGTGCTATATGCACAGGAACTCCTGGGGCAATCAGTTCGGTTGCCATGGTCTTGACTGTGACATTTTGATTGGTGGTGCCCCTTTTTTCCGAGTATATAATCCCTTGTGTTTCTGATCGTATTTTGTTTGCGACTGATGAGAACAATCGAAATGTTGACATATCGCAACCTCTGTCTTCTCTCTGCCGTAACGAAGTTGTTATTTACCTGAGTTGTTGGACTCAACTTCGAAAATATTTTAACAATTTAACAAGCTACAGGTATTCCGAATCATTGCAGATTGATAAGTTTCTTGAATTATGGCTCTACATCCGTGGTTCTCAGACTTTTTAAGCTCGCTTTGCAAGGCGGTTGCACTATAGAATATTATCGCCAAAAATTTCTAGGTTAAAAATCTGCTCAAATACTGAATATTTCGATTTCTTATACGCAAGCTGAATACTATTTTAATTACATTGTATCGTTCAAATAAAAAACCGTATTTTGGGCAAACGTTTATTAATCCAAGGTGATGTAAGTTAAGGTGATAGATGACTTTGCTAAATTTCAACCATTTATGGTATATTGGGTGTGATTTCGGCTAATGCATATCCTAATTCCATCTCCAAGTTCATTCGGTTCATAGTCTTGGTATGCGATCCCTGACCAAACATCTACAGATCTCAATGGCTTCTTATTTTTTTTAACCATCCTTTCCATGTCCTTTATGAATGACAGCCTACCACCACCACTGTCTATCCATACGTCCAGAACACCGATCGCCTGTTTTGTCCCTTCTACCTCTTAAGTATTCACTCGCTCCTTTACCTGGTACGCTGGCCTATGCTCCCACCTTAGTGAGCAAACAACTCTGTTATTCGACCCGGCGAACAACTGCGTGATTCAAAGGAACAACAATTGAAGAGCGAACTGCCAGAGGTGCCACCTAGCTGCGCTGCTTTGCAGACTTGTATTCGTATGTTAGGTAATAAAATTTGTTACCGAAAATAGTCCAATTCGTTGGATAATTACTAATTATTGGCCAGTGATGGACAATCAATAGTGATTAGGTAGGCAGGTATTTATTTCGATTCAGTTGATTTTGTTGTCGATTTTGTTTGACGAAATATTGAGGACCCAATCCACCGACCGATATTTACCCAGGATTCCAACCCAGAAATGGTAAGCCAGCATCATATGTGAATATAACCCATTCGATGCTGCACACACTTTATGTGTATAAACTGATATTAATTATAATGCAAGCGACTAATTTCTTGACCGTCACTGAATCACAATATACCTATAAGAACTGCTGATGAGCCAACATTTTTTGTCATGTGATTTCAGAGTTAGTACTTTCTAAGCTAACTCATGTCACTAGGGTATGAAGCTGTCAAAATAAGTGGCGACTGTTTTGGTAATGTTACCGTCTTGTGATTCTGGAAAGTTAAGTAAACAGTCATTGTTTAATAAGATGAGTGACTACAAAAACTGACCTAATTTGGCGACATAGTGTGCTAAGGTGATTGTCGAGTAGGCATGTAGCTATGGATGTGGTCATAAGTGCTTGGTTTCACTGTAAGCGGAGTGCATTATTATCATACTTCTCGTTAACTTAGCTGATGAAGATGTATATTTTTCTTTATATCTATGCGACTTGTACATGAGATGTGAGAATTTTCATGTATTGCTCGTTAGCCAAGCGCGACATAGAGCGTGAAAAGTACAGACAGCTTTTTAAAACACTGTGTAATGTGCCATCACGTGTTTTTTTTTCCTACGGACGTGTTAACACATCATCTGGTGTACTGATTGATAGGTGGCTCACTTGGTTTAGTGTTCTGTGGAGGTAAGAATGGGTGATGTTTTTCAAATCGCTTACGATCATGAATGTGCTACATACGCAACCATGTAATGGACACTGAGTGTTCGAACTGTGTAATGCTGTGTTTTTGTCTTAGTTACTTATTGTGAGATAGTAGCGTGAGCGTACCTCACCTTGGTTACACGAGATTTGTAGCAGTGAAATTCTAGCAAGTCATTGACACTCTTGTGCCTATAAGTTGCCACTGGACTTAATTCACACGCCTGCTCTCGATGACCACTGGGCACGTATCTTTTCTCTCTATCATCTAGAACAAGATTGCGTGGATCTGTTATCTCACGGCGCATTTCTCACCACAATCTGGAGTACACTGTATGGAGTGCCTTGGGTAAGAACCTCAACCGTCCCTAGCATTCGTACTAACAAGTCAAAAGTTTCAGATATAGGGTGTATCATATTTCCTTAATCATCACGTCGTCTGGAGAAGTCATATTACCTGAGTGAAAACATTGACTGCTAAGGCTGTAAGACTGTGAGTCTGTATTTAAGCGCAAGTAGAAAGGTTTCTGTACAACTCTATCGTATTAGGAAAACTCAAAAACAACTAATTGTGACGCGTCAGCGGTAATGATTAGTCAATTACTCCTTTGTCCTTGTTCGAATAGGAATTCGTATTAGTGTCATTATTTCCGGGTATGTGCACCGTTTCACAAAAGCACAGGTTGCCGAAATAATCGTCTGGACGTGTTTTAAAACACTTCACAGTATTTGCCTCTATTAATCCTTCTGGTAGTGTATTCCATATGTATACGATTCTTCGTTCTATACAATTCTAATGGGATGACTTGTTCATGCAGGAGATCCTGAGTTTGTAACGGTGCCCTCGGGTGTTACAGGGTTCCCAATGGCGAAATATCGGCCGCAGTCTGGGGAAGTGATTCAACTGTAATACTCGATGGTTCATAATAAAGTCAATTCTTACTCGGCGGTAGGATAGTATGTAGAGTCCGAGTACTTCACAACGTTTTCATACGGAAGTTTTTGTACACTCAGTATCATTCTGGTTGCAATATGTTGTATTTTCTCCATCTTTTCATTTTCCCACTGGGTTATCGGATAGTAAGCTGGGGCGCCGTATTCAAGGATTGGTTTAATGAGCGAGGCGAATAGGCGAGAGACGGTTTCTTCGGACCATGTGGAGAAACTGCGTGGTAATTCTAAAAGCATACGAAGTCCCGCACGGTACAAGTTCTCTGTATTTTCTAGTGATCTCATATCATGTCGTGAGAGAACTCCTAAGTCTCTGACAGATGTGTTTGGATGGAGCAACTGGCCGTCCAAGGTGTATGATCGAGTGGCTGGACGTCTGGTGATACTGATGAACTCCGACTTGCTTGCGTTAAGAGGGAGCTGCATTTCAGTGGACCACGTTGACAGTCGCTCTAAGTCATGCTGGAGGCGAGCGCAGTCGTCCTGGTTCTCAATGATCTTCCATATTTTCAAATCATCCGCAAACATGGCACATCGTGGCTGGAGCTGCTGCGGAAGCTCGTTGATATGAATAAGAAATAATAATGGCTCAAGTACAGTTATTTGAGGCACGCCACTAATCGATGGAAACCAGTCTGTCAGGTAGTCATTGACCTGTACTCTAAACTTTCGTCCCACAATAAACGTGTGTAACCACTGAAGTAGCGTGCCACCGATTCTGTATGTCCTCAGTTTAGGAAGGAGTACCTCGTGGTTCACTCTGTCAAACGCCTTACTAAAGTCGATGTACACCACGTCAACATCGTTCCGTTCGTTGAGAGCTCGTACCCGTTGGTGGTTTAAGTAGATCAAGTTGGTGATGCAGGATCGCCCTTTCGTAAAGCCATGTTGCGCTGGCGTCAATACATCCATCGATTCGAAGAACGACTGTAGACACTATTTCACAATTTTCTCGAGAAATTTTAGATAATATCGAAGTCAGACAGATCGGTCTATAGTTCTCTACTTTACTCGAATCACCACCCAGGTGAATCTGTCTCACTATCGAGCATTTCCAGTCGTTGGTGACATGTTCTTCAGAGAGTGATTTATTGAATAATTTTGTTACGGCTGGTGAGATGACATTCGATAGGGACTTGAGTATAAGTGAGCGAAGTCCGTCTGGTCCGGGGAGTTTTGCTTCATTGAAATTGACCAGTAGCTGATACACTTCGACTGCACCACATTGTAGCCTGTCGAGAAAGACTGGCATAACCTGTGCCTTTACTGGAACAGCCACCGGTTTACTGGAAAATACGGTGAGGAAGTGTGTAGCCAAGGCGTCCGCGCGCTCCGCGCTTGTAATGAGCGTCTGTCCGTCCAATCTCCCTAAGACCGGTAGGTGGCCCCGAGGTTTCAGTTGAAGTTGCAAGTAGGCAAATATTATTTAGGGTGCAGTTGTGGCCGAGGATGCTAGCTCCTCTTCGAACTGCCAGAGTTTCTTGATGTTTGCGGCATTACATAAGTTTCGCTGTTTATTGTAAACTGTGTATCTATCCCAAAGTTTGCGACACCGTCGCGCTAACTGTCTATATTTCGTAGCAAACCAATGCGGTTTGACAGGTCCGACTTTTTAATACTTTAGGGGAACGAACCGATTACACAGCGAGTTATGATTTTCCTTCATTTATGACCAACAGGCCTCAAGCGACGCATCCTGTGGTAATGTCCAATCAGTCTGGCTTGCGGCTTGGACGAGCCCGTTGAAGTCCGTCTTCCAATAGTTGAATGTCGGCTTCCGTTGATGGTAATACGGTACAGGCAGTGCTATGCTTGCCACAATGCAGCAGTGGTCACTGTTCGTCAGAGGTTCGAGGACTCTGGTCTCCTTCAGCTTCCGCTCGCAGCTCATGAACATTAGGTCCAGACAAGATGCCGAGAGCGGAGTTATGCGCTTCGGTTTGATGACATATTGCGTTGCCCCGATTTCAATAGTCATTTTAGTGAATTGAGCCTCAACCTCGCCATGACCGGGAAGAAGCCGAACATCTGGCCACAATACCTTAGGTAAAGTTTGATCCCCCATCAGTAAGAACTGAGGGCGGCTGATGTGCTTCTGTAAATGTGGTAGCCAATCGAAACAACGGTTTAATGGGCTACGGTAGATAAGACCCACTATTAGTTCTGCGCGTCTGAGGCGGATTGTGCACTACAATTGCTCGCATAAACTATCCTCGCTTCGATAGGTGCTGGTAAGTTTGCCAGATAGTGGCGATTTTGTGGTCTGGCTTGTAGTATGTGTTTGAAAACATACCACACTACCTGCCTTGGGAAGGCGTTCACGAAAGCCAACACCGCAGACGCGTTTTGGTTCTGCCAAGTATGCGAGTCTATTCCATTTGTTAGCTGTCTATCTGTGCTACTGAAGAGGTGTGAAAGACTAACCGAAGCAGTCGAGCAACTGGTTAGCGCCAGAGTTACACCCTTGGGAGGAAACGGACCTGCACTTGTGAGTGAAAATAACACCCCGAACTCACTAGTCAGGCCGAAGAAGCGAGCCAGGCGTCCCAACCCAACCCCAACGACTCAGCCTCCAGCATTATCAACTCCATTCTCCCTCCCTCCTATAAGTAAAAACAGTGACTGCAGTGCGCCTGCCTCGACTTCTGTACTGTGTGCTGCACCTAGTAGTCTGTTCACTACACTCGAGACTGCAAGATACAGTCAACCAGCCATAGTGAACAACCCGGCAACGTACGCATCGGTTGCTGCCAAGCAAACACCGGAAAGAGCGCCGGTAACCTTTGTGCCCGAACTAGAGAAAACAAAACTGCCGCAGCACGGATGGCACACACCAAGGCCGTTCACAAATTCAACAAAAACACCAGAAACTAAGCCTCGAAATCCAAAACCAGTAGCCACCAGGCGCAACCATGGTGTCCTAAATATTGTATGCACTAATGTCCCCGAATCCAAATCCAATACAATTAAGGGTAAGTTGACGGACGATCGAAATCAGTGGGTTTCCATCTGTACGTCGATCGGAGTCCATGCTAATCCCACGACATTAAAAAGAATCTCGCGCCACCCAAACGCGTTGCACTACGGCGAACCCCGGTTACTTCGAGTAACACTAAACTCGGCGGACGAGACTGAGGCCGTTCTGCTGTCCGCGAATCGTCTCCGTAACGACTCAAGTGGAGTGCGCATACTACCCGAAATCCCGTGGAAAGAACGTTCAGGGGATCCCGCCAACAAAGATAGGTACAGAATAAGTCAAGATAAGAAAACAGTGATTGCTCACGGTGTTCCTGAGCTTACTGACTCCTCTTCCGACGATGCTCAGATGCATGACCGCGAGCAATGGCACTACATCCGGGAGGTTCTTTCTCTCGAAAATGTGGTGGTCACCTCGTTGACAAGGATCCCCATATCACCAAACTATAAAGGATGCGGTCCCAGGCTCTTAAAACTTGTGTTACAGTCGGAACAAATGGCACAAACCCTACTAGCGAACTGGATCCAATTCCGTTGCAGATTGCCAACGGAAATTCGTCTGAAAGCAGCAAGAACAACAACGCCTTTTAATGACAATTCAGTAGAGGCACAACTCTTAATGAAAACGCCAGCTGCAGGATCCGACTCGGGGACGGTTTCAAGAGTAGCCATACTATCCGGAGGGGCCCAGCAGAGCACGAGCAAACACCAGGATTCGGAGCATCTGATACCTGCTTATATATCAAATACTTCTCGAGAGTATGCAACCCATCCAAAAAACGATTAGTCGCCGACCCTTTAATGGTCGGCGTAACCTCATTTGCTTCATCCACCCCTCCAGTCGCCGGCCATTCACTGGTCGGCGAAACTTCACGTATGAGTTGTACAACTTCTGAAACATTGATTAAATCTGAGAAACTTTCATGTATGTACACCAACGCCCAAGGGCTCCTCAGTAAAATTAACGAACTTCGACTGCGTCAGGTTGCGAATGCTTGGGACCTAATTTCTATTACCGAAACTTGGTTGCATCAAGAGGTGACTGATGCTGAGGTTGAGATAGCCGGAATGTCAATCCTCCGGAACGACCGCCCCAGCAGAGGAGGTGGGGTCCTACTCTACTACCGCAGCGATCTACAATGTACAATAGTTGAGGACCTGGAAACACACGTTACCGACTCACTCTGGTGCCGTCTCCGACTGAGACACAACGATACATGTCTCATAGCTATCGTTTACCGCCCCCCAACGTCCACTCTGGAAATGGATTCCTGCTTGATCCGTGGCCTAAACAGAGTAACACGCACTAGGTATAGCCACACTCTCATCTCCGGGGACTTCAATCTACACAATCTGGAGGTTTCGGCATCGCCCAGTGAGCAGTTCAAAGCAGACTTGCAGGAACTGATCGCTAATATCCCTTTGTACAATCATGTCACCACGCCCACTAGATTCAGGACAGCAAACAAACCGTCCATATTGGACCTTGTGCTCACAAATGAAGAGCTCATGATTGAGAAGTTATTGATGGATAGTCCATTAGGTCTCAGCGACCACGTAGTAATAACTTTTGACTATGTGTGTTATGCAGAGTATCCAGCTGAGCAATCGGAACTAACTCATACAATCACACGCTACCACGTATTGAAAGAACTCGCCGACGAAGCTGCTTGGGAATTCTCAAACGAAAGTCCCCTTGACAACGTTTGGGCAGAGTTCGTTAATATGCTCAGCGACATCGTCAACAAAGCATCAGAGACCAAACCCCTTCGTCCCGCGAAAATGCCTTCAATTATAAGGAGTAGGACTCGCAAATGCCTGGCGATAAGGGATACAGCATGGCGTGCCTACAAGATTAACCCAGACTCAGAGACTTGGGGAAATTTCCTGACCCATCGCAACCATTGCACCGCACTTGTCCGTGAGGACAAAATAACGTATCAACAGTGCCTAGCCAAAAAGTTCATGGCAAACAACAAACTGCTGTATAAGCATGTCAATAAGCTTCGTAAAGTGAAGCATGGAATACCCCCACTATTCACGACAGGCGGTAGAGTACAAAGCGCCGAAGAAGCAGCTAATGCCCTGCGGCTGCAATACGCCCCAATTTTTGAACTCGCAACATCTACCTGTCCCATAATATCAAGCTCATTACCGACACCTTTGTTTACAAATGTTATTTTCAACCCATCAATTGTGCTAAGGAAGTTACTCTCACTGCGCAAACATAGTTCTCCGGGAGCAGACAACATCCGCCCGAAGGCACTGAAGGCTGTGGCTAATAAGCTAGCTGAACCACTGTCACAGTTCTTTCAAAGGTGCTTTGATGAACAACGAGTCCCCACTATGTGGAAGTGTGGCATTATAACCCCTATTTTTAAAGGCGGTAGCCGTTCCGATCCTGCAAACTATCGTCCAGTGACTCTCCTCCCTGTGCTCGCGAAGGTGATGGAAGCAGTCGTCGCTGAGGCTTTGATGGACTATCTGGAAAAATGCAACATCTTGGTAGTGGAACAGCATGGCTTCCGTCAACACCGGTCATGCACCACCAATCTACTTATTGCACGAGGTAGTTGGACGGAAGTGGCCGATGATGGGGTCGGAGTCGACGTCATCTATCTGGACTTTTCCAAAGCTTTCGACCGCCTCGATCACCGCATCCTACTTCAACGGCTTCAGAGTTACGGAATCGGAGATCCTGTACTTGGTTGGATTGGCAACTTCCTTTACCAACGAAAGCTCCAAGTACGTGTTAGAGGATCACTTTCTAACCCAATTGAGGTGGAATGTGGTGTCCCGCAAGGCTCAGTGCTGGGACCGCGCTTATTCCTGGTGTTTATCAACGACCTGGCAAGAGTCATCTCCTCAAACTTCCTGCTTTTCGCCGATGACGTCAAGATATGGCGGGCGATTAGTAACAAGGCAGATCAGCATCTGCTCCAACATGACCTAGATTGCATTTACGAATGGTCAAAGAGTAACAAGCTTCAATTGAACATGGCTAAGTGCAAAGTGATGCATCTGCGTCACCAGCTGGTGAGCGCCTACAAGATTGGAGACCACACCTTGGCAAAGGTTTCTCATGAGCGGGACCTGGGTGTATTGGTACAGGAAGATCTCGGGTGTTCCAAACAAGCAGAGAAGGCGACGAGAACCGGAAATCAACACTACGGCCTTCTTCGCAGAGCCTTCGGTCGGTTTGAACCATCAATATTTCCCCAAATGCTTAACGCCTACGTGCGCCCGCATGTGGAATATGCTATTCAGTCGTGGCAGCCGTGGCAGAAACAGGATCTCATTGCTCTTGAGACTCCTCAACGACGGGCAACCAAGAACGTCAGGGGCCTCTTTCATCTGCCCTATCAGCTTAGACTGAAATCTCTAAGAATGTACAGCAGTCGATATCGGCTTTTGCGGGGGGATCTCATAATGGTTTACCAGATTCTGAAGAACCCAAACCACATTTGCCGTCCGCTGCTGGAATTGAACCCCAACATTAAACTAAGAGGTCACCCTCTGAAACTGACAATTCATTACAGCCGGCTTGAATGCCGTAGAAATTTCTTTTCTCTCCGCGTGTGTGAGCCTTGGAATGCCCTCCCTAATTATGTCGTCTCTGCTCCCAATCTGGCGATATTTAAAAAACGTGTTGACGATGCGTTGTCTCACTTACATTTCCTTTTATGACTTGTTAGCCAGGGGCTACAAAACGCAATCAAACGGTTTCTTGCCAAACGCTCAACCATTGGATTTATGGATTTTTATGTTTAATACGCGAACATCTCCGCTATTTCACATAAGTCTATGGTGAGTCCACCACAACGCTTTTCACTTTTTTATGCAATTGATTTTCGCAATAATTTCCATCCCACGGGACTTGTTAAGCGATGCTTTTTTACCCGTAATAAACCATTGTCCATTGTCCATTGTCCAACAAAACACCACAGTGAGCCTTTGATTTCCGGCCGCATGGGAAACATGAGTATTCTGACAACGTGACTACTTAGGGTATGACGTCGGAGTTCAGCCAAGTCTCCACAAGTCCTAAAACGTGTGGCCGCTCCGAGACGGTGAAGTGGCACAGTTCCTCACGCTTGTTCATTATGCTGCTCAAGTTGGCGAATGCCACCCGGAGGTCCTAGGAGGTCCCGTGGGACGTGCCTGGAGATTGAAAAACCGGTTGATACGGGTTCGTACACCCTTCATGATCACCAAAAATTTACAATGTGTAAGTCAGTCTCACCTTCTTCTGTACGGCGGTTGAGCTCAATAACCACAGTCTTCAAACGATCCCTGTCTTCGGGTTCCAAGTCTCGGCGGATGTGAAAGTTTATGTCTTTCAGCCTTGATAGACGCGACAGTATGAGATGCGGTATATTGGGATTTGCAGAGATGATTCTCAAAGGTCGACGTGACTGGTTAGTTTTCTGGCTAAGTCGGATTCCTTGTTTAATCATCACAGTGTCTTCTCCCACATCCAAGAGTCTATCAATGTGCCCCTGGAGGAACTCAACATCGTGGTCATAACGTATCTTAGGGTTTTTGTCTTTTAACTCTGGTACCTGGAAGACCCTGGGATTATGACGCCTCAGCGAAATCGGTGCTGAACCTGTGAGAGCAAGACTAGAGGCGCTTATCTGTTTGGGTTGTTGTTTATCAGCAGGGGACGCCTGAACTCGATTACGTGGCCCCTTGCGATTTGAGTGGTTCATGGATCCTCGGTGTTCAGAAGTTCACAGACAGGTTCTGAGAAATCCACGGACATATCAGTGAAGCGGCATTTCGTACGTTCCGAGTCTGAGTTTTCCTTCGGTGGGGAACATTGAACCTGAGGCTCGGCCGGCCTCGAAGACGCTGGTGGTGGTGCAGAACGCGGAGTGACAAGGGAAGGCGAGGTGACAGAGGTACTTTCACGAGGGTGTTTGACCCCACGTGGTGAACGGTTTGTTTCTGTCTGGAAGAGAGATTTTCCCCTAGTTGTGGGCGGTCGCTGTGTATTCTGATGACTTGCACCGCGACATTTATCACAAATAAGTTGGAAAATCCGATGTCGGGTGTCGAGAGATTTTCAAAAGACGTCAGCGGATAAGCCAATGCACGAAATATGGAAAACAACATCGCAGTCGAAGCACCGAAGTGCATGTGCCTTATGTCCAACAAGTTTCGAACACGAACCACAAGTAGCTTGAGACCACATCACAAGGTAGAATGAACAATGATTTATAAGGGGTAAAAAAAGCAGGTGCGTGACATGTCCCTTAGGGTGGTTAGAGTGAGAAAAGATAGACTGAGGGATAATGGATTCGTCGGTTCGGGCGATTACAGCTTTAAATGCACTGCCGTATAAAGGCCGTTTAAAATTAGAATGTGCGCAAACAAAACCGTAAGGGGTGTGGTTATAGATCACGTAATAAGCGAGAAAAAAACAGATAGCAAGGACAACGCTTACACGTGTGCAGCTATTTCGGGTCGACGGGATACATAAATCCAGTTTCTATAGTAGTAGCGTTTATCAAATTGTATGCAAGGGGTTTGAAGTGACTCATTCTCGAGTAGGGTTATGGCACTGTCCACTGTCTGTTGTGCATTAGTGTCAGCATCTGGTGGTCGTGAGCTATAGCACGTAGTGTAAGTGTGACAGGGTATCGTCAAGACGCTTTTGAAAAGGGATAAGGTGGATGCATTAATTAGGTGTTCCGGGAGGGAGTTCCAAGGCTGTGACACTCGAAGGGAGAAATAGATTCACCGACATTCCAAGCGGCTGTATTGCGTGTCCAGCTTAAACTGATGACCACTTAGCGAGGTGTTTTGACTGAGTATCAGAAGGGAATGGTATGGGTGGTTGGGATTTCTCAGGATCAGGTACACCATTATGAGATCACCCGTTAGACGCCGATAAGGTCCACCGTATATTTTGAGAGTCTTTAGCCTGTATGCATAGAGGAGGCTGCTCAAACCTCTGACGTTCTTCGATGCCCTACGTTGTGCAGTATCGAGCGCAGTGAGATGGTAGTTAAGCCAGAGTTGCCACGCTTGAATAGCATATTTCGCGTACGGCCTCACGTACGCACTAAGGAATTTCGGAAAAACTGAAATGTCAAACTCCCCGAAGGCTCTGCGAAGAAGTCCGAGGTATTAGTTTGCTTTCTTATATGCCTTTTCAGTCTGCCTGGAACAACCGAGGTCATCTTAAACTATCACGCCGAGGTCGCACTCGTGAGATGCCCGCTGTAGAATTTGTGGTCCTAGGCGCTACTTGTGCATACTCTTGTGCCGTATATTGAGAACTTTGCACTTGGTAACGCTGAAATGCAGCATGTTCTCGATGAACCATGTGTACGCTTTGTCCAGGTCCTCCTGTAACACCGTGTGATCCTCCACTGCAGCTATAGTACGCCATACTTTTAGATCATCAGCAAATAGCCAACAGTTAGAAGATAGTACGCTCGCGAGATCATTTATGATGGCAGTAGGCCAATCAATGAGATCTCCGGAATTAGCAAAGGAATAGCCACGAAATTTGCACTGATTGGAAAATATGCCAAAATAATAATATTGGTGCACAATTCACACAGAAAAAACACATAACAGTAATCCGAAGCATAAGTAGTATCCAGCTGTTACGTGTTCAACCAATGATCGCTCACTATGACCGTGAACCTGATTGGCCCTACACACACACGTAGATAAGCACGCACACACGCACTCAAGGACACACCCTAACGTTCCGTGCTCACATGTAAACCGTTAAGTGTTCAGTACACTGTGCGCCAGACTGACGCGTCTTCTTGCTTATTCGCTACGAGTTGAAATACGTACTTGCGGTTAGAGTCCAGTTGTGATATCTGGCGACGGAGGTCAACATGTCCATGACAAATACTCCACCGGTCTTCTGGTCGTGCTCTACCGACAAACCTTCCCTGGACTCGTGGCATAGATGGCGGAAAAACCTTTACGGATTACTTGGAATTGCTTCCAATCTTGAATCCAGCAGTATCTCTTACTGAGAAAAACAAAGTGAAGCTCTTGAGACAGTTTCTTGGAGATGAGGGTCAAAGGTATTTCGATGCACTTCGTATTGATCAAATCTCTTCTACGATAACCGGCGCTTTGGAAACCTTCAGTGCTCTTTGGGGTGCTCGTCAGAATGTTTTACGGCTAGATACTACTTCTCGAAACTCTGCCAGAAACCAGATGAGAGTGTGAACGAGTTCATCGCTCGTGTACTACAAGCAGCACCTGATTGTAAATACAATGAAGTCGATCCAAAGAGATTTGAAGAGACCATGTTACTCCAATGTTTGATAGCCGGAATCTCAGACCAGAGCACGCGGGAGAAGCTCCTTTCACAAGATGATTGTTCACTGACCTGGGAGACGGCCTGCTCGATTGCCCGGCAGAGGGAACACCTTACACAACAACTCGCAACATTTACGCTGAAGGACTCGTCAGATGAGCTGCGATTGATTAACATCACCAAAACCAAAGCCACCCATTGGCATTAATTCCGCCCCCGGAATATTTCAGAGAATTATTGACGACCTAGTGAAGGACATTCCTTTTGCGTGTGCTTATCTGGATGATATTCTTATCTCTGGACGCTCGGATACAGAGCATCTTCGAACACTCGCGGTCGTGCTCGAGCGTTTGGAGCGAAGTGGATTCAGATTGAAAAGGTCTAAATGTGAGTTCCTTTCACCTTCCGTTTGTTACCTTGGATACCGGCTTGATAAACACGGTTCACATGTTTTAAATGACAAGGTTAAACCTATTTTAAATAGCCCAGAGCCAAAGAGTTGTGATGAACTCCGTTCGTTCTTAGGAATGCTATCTCACTATCGCCGTTTCCTGCCTAATGCATCGACGGTTCTATCGCCATTAAATGAGCTGTTACACAAAAATACATCGTGGTGTTGGGGTTCCCGTCAAAAAATGCCTTCAGTAAAGCAAAACAAGCTCTTGCTTCGCCACCAACGTTAGTCCATTATGACTCTAACAAGCCACTCATACTTCAGTGCGACGCGTCCCCTTGGGGGGTCGGGGCTCTCCTGTGCCACCGCATGGAGGATGGTTCTTTACGTCCCATAGCACATGCATCGCGCACCTTACAGACGGCGGAGAAGAACTACTCACAACTGGACAGGGAAGCGCTAGCCGTTATCTTCGGAGTTAAGAGGTTTCACCAGTATTTATGGGGAAACGTTTTCGAGCTTCATACAGACCACAAACCATTGATATCCTTGTTTGGGGAAACCAAAGGTATACAACAAATGGCATCACTGAGGATGCAAAGATGGGCTATAACCTTGAGTGCTTACAGTTACAAGATTGTTTATATTACCGGCGTCAGCAACTGCACAGCTGATGCACTCAGCCGTCTGCCGATCACGGAAACTGCACATGAACACGACCCTCCGTTTGAACTGGTTAATCTAATGCAACATCTAGACACAACACCGATACGGAGTTCAACAATCCGTCAATGGACGGATCGAGACCTCGTGCTATCAATGGTGAAACGCTTTTTGAACATGGGTTGGCCTCCTGAAGGGACAGTTGAATTACAACCGTTTATGATTCGGAAGAACGAACTGAGTCTATTCGACGGCTGTGTTTTTTGGGGCTCTCGTCTAGTCCCTCCCACCAAGGCGCGTTCACAGATACTTAAAGAGCTCCATGATGCTCATCCAGGTGTGGCGAGGATGAAAGCACTAGCGAGAGGGTACTGCTGGTGGCCCAACATCGACTCAGACATAGAAAACTTACTGAAGAATTGCGATATTTGTCAGGCGTATCAGCGGAGCAAGGCGCCAGGTCCAATACACCCTTGGCGTTGGCCCGACAAGCCCTGGCAGCGTATCCACGCCGACTACTTCGGACCGATCGACGGGACCATGTTTCTTCTACTTATTGATGCACATTCTAAGTGGATTGACGTACATCCAGTTACTCAGGCGACAGCCGAATCCACCATCACTAAAATGCGCTCGTCCTTCGCTACGTTTGGCATTCCGGAAACCATTTGTACAGACAATGGTTCGCCTTTTACCAGTGCCGAATTTGGTAAATTTGTCGCCAACAACGGAATCCAACACGTTAAATCAGCCCCGTATCACCCAGCATCAAACGGATTAGCGGAGCGTGCAGTACAAACTGTGAAACAAGGCTTACTAAAGCAGCGAACGGGAACATTGCGAACAAAACTGGATCGGTTCCTATTCTCCTACCGTTCTACACCCACTGAGGCTACCGGGAAATCCCCGGCGGAATTGATGTTCGGCAGAAATCTGAGAACGAGGCTTCATTTGTTGTTCCCGAACCCGCGTGTTGAAGTACAGGAGCGTCAGAAAAAGTTTGTGTCTTCAGAGGAATCAAAGCCGGAAGTTACATTTCAGGACCATCAACCTGTTTACACCAGGTTACCGCATGAACAATGTTGGCAGCCGGCGACTGTGCTCGATTCTTCAGGAAGTCAAAACGATTTGCAGCTTCCGGACGGCCGGGTTGTTCGCCGGCACTCAGATCATGTACGCCCCAGGAGCACTGACACACCTGCCGTGAGTCAGTCACACTCGGAGATCGCAGAGCAAGCTGCAGAGCACGACGAACACAGAACAACAGGGGAAACTCAATTACGCCGATCGACCCGGATTCGCAAACCGATCGAACGTTTTCAGCCATGACTGTAACGTCAGCCAAAACAGGGAGGACTGTTACGTGTTCAACCAATGATCGCTCACTATGACCGTGAACCTGATTGGCCCTACACAAACACGTAGATAAGCACGCACACACGCACTCAAGGACACACCCTAACGTTCCGTGCTCACATGTAAACCGTTAAGTGTTCAGTACACTGTGCGCCAGACTGACGCGTCTTCTTGCTTATTCGCTACGAGTTGAAATACGTACTTGCGGTTAGAGTCCAGCTGTGATACCAGCACACGGTGATTCAAAAATCCGCGGCGTCCGTGGGTACTGGTGGATTCAATTATCGTCTCCATCCACTTCGTTTTTACCACAGTCGAAATATTAATATTTCAACCCCACCAGGCACGGATTTCTAACGCACGCTCATTCACTAGCCCAATTGGTTGTCTGTCGAAATAGTATGCGTTCGATCGAAGCGGTAGAGGTTATGTGACATGACTTGTGCAGGCCCGCGGGTTGAATAACAAGGCAGTGCTTAATGCGACATTTTCTACCGGTCACCATATGCAGCGGTTGTAAAGGCTTTAATATTGTGGTACTATTGAGACGGATTTGGTTGAAGAAGCTTACTTGTCTTACGGTAGTGCTGACTACGCATTCTAGGGGATTGGAAACACCACATCTGCATCGCTTTTTATGCTATTAAACTGTATCAATGGCCGGTTGATGGGCGATTACGCTGGCATAAATCTACGGCTGACTTCATTCCACGAACTGTTGTTAAGCTACGAATATTACAACTTGGACGGCGCTGACAATGTGCATCCTGTTATACTCAGACCATCCTAACATACTCCAATATCTCGTACTGAGTATATTCAGTTGATCGTTCCGGGGAGGTAGAATACCAACAGACTGAAAGGAAACAGTTTAGTTGCAATACGCAAAGGGATCTGACTCCATACTTGTCAATTGTAGGGCTGTCAGCATTGTAAGCGTTCTGCTTATCGGGAGTCAAATACTTGAGCGCTTAGTTGAGTGCAACTCGATAGTAGGAGTGGAATAGTGCGGTTTCGTATAGAAGAAGTTATGTCTTGCCAACTTGTTACGCATTTCAGACGAAACAACTCCCTATCTCTTTAATTTCAGCATAGTTCGTTGTCTCTACTATAGTAGAGCTTCTGACCCTCTCAACTAGAGAAGTTAACATTGGTTGGAGTACATTGCCAGCAACTGATTTGGATAGCGTAATTGTTTTGCGAAAGAAGCTTCAGCGTTATAGCTGGTGGCTCCACCTCCAGCATCGGCTGCGTGCGAGGCGCTTAGTCTGTTCGGTAAATCTATGCTGTTTCGAGTTGAAAATTATACAGATAGCTGAATAAACGATTCAACAGCGTGGATTGTGGTTGTCAGCTAGAAACGCGATAATATGGCTGCCTACATTGCAGACACGCGAGAATTTCTCGTAAAAATAGAATTTCCCATTGGTTTTTCTCAGTTCATAAGGACCGCGAGTGCCGTGAACATATGGTTAGTTGCGGAAGCACTGTTGAAAAATACGATTGCAATTCATCGTCAGCTTAATAATTTCCTGTAATGCACCTGGAAAATCCAAACCGTTCCAATAAATGATATTCACATTAATAATTAGAGCCATTGGTAATTTTCGGTTCGTAAACTTGGGCATGCCACTCTGTAGCAGTCTGGAGGTTTCCCAGGTTTATCTGAGGCTGTTGTGTATAGTTTTAACTAAAATTACCATCTCACTGTACACATAGGAGGTCGATGCGGAATGCTAAACCGCATGCTGAGATCGTTTGTTTGAATCCCGCAAGGCCTTTGCGCTTGCTCTCGGCTGGTTGCAAGGTGCGGCTGCTTCGTTTGTTCAGTCTTTTCGATCCCCTAGCTAGCAACACCATTCGGTGTCGTTTTACAGTCAGGACAACAGAGCACCACTGCTGTAAAATATAATCGCTACGCTGCAATCTATCTGGCTTCTTCAACCACTAACTTGCATGCCCCTGAAACTCCTTTCTAAGTGTAATGATTTACTAACTCTTTGGTTTGGATCAGTCTGAACGCAAGTCGGCTTAAAGCGTCGTAACTAGACTCGAATGAGACAGAATTAGTCGTTTGGTGCATGCTATTTGAAGCTTACGAAGCCAAACGCTTGCATCCACGAAGTAGGTGACACATCTGTCTATAAAATGAGGTGGGCTAACAGACATCAAATTTAACCGATTGTAGTTACCGAGAGATACTTTTACTGGTGATTCTACTAGGAGCACATAGCGGTCGCATTTCAAGTTAGTAAAGTGCAGTCCTCTTTTGGACGTCATTTTGTGTGGCTGCGTTGCAGTTCATCTGGTTGTTTATCGGCTTCTGCAGCTGCATTGCATCCATCAACATGAAACTGTCATCTCGCCATCTCACAAAATTGATCAAGCATACTCATTTATATAGGCACCAAATGCACTTCTGACCGCAAACGAAACACAACACAGCGATGTGGATGCTTTAAATAAGCGAAATGTTAAGCGAAACGACTTCATCGATTTATCAGCCGTCCATTGAGTCACCGCATTTAGCTCTAGTATCATCATCATTTAACAGAATACTGTCTCAACACCACCATTCTTACTGATAGCACCAAGTGTCACCGTCGTGGACACACTGTAGTAGGTAGTGAATATGAAACATTTGGGTTTGCAGTCTGTTGCCAGGCTAGATTTTATTATCATTTGTATCTTCCCATCGTCTATTTGTGTTACTGATCGTACAGCGCCTTCACTTAACCGCTCCCGGTGTCTCGAGCTGATACGTTGCTCCGTGATCTCGCTTACCAGCTCTCTATTCCTTCTAGCTCTTGTCAATGCACGTTGGGTCTAGTCGCTGTTACCGTTCTCCGCATTCTCACACTTCACACGACACTTACTGGTCATCGCTAGCGACTTGCATCTGAGTAGCTCCACCACAGTCGGTGACCTTGACTGCGAGTACAGCTCCGCCATCGCCATAATTTATTTTTGCAGAGTCGGTTCCTTTTTTTAATCCTGAATTGGTGTTTTGCATCATTTACTTTGTAATATTCTATGGCTCACACAGATACCATAATTTTCGGCTCAGCAAGCATCGTCGCCTCAGTACCTGTCTCTCCTATGCTATTTGCAACCCCACTTTTTGATTTGTCTTGTTGGATTTTGAAATGTTGCATCATAAAATAACTTCCAGCAGACTTGAGTTTAGTCATTTGCTAGTTAGTCTTCGTAGGGAGGTCGTTTTACAGCTCAGAGCCACTCTTCGAATTCCAAATACAAGTTGTTTCTGTGTATATCGCAAACTAGAGGTCGCCATCCAGCTGGAGAAAGCAGCGAGTACGCGCATCAAATAGCCAAACCACGGCTTGCCTCTTGGCAACAAGAGTCCATCCAGCCTATCGAATAAGATGAATAAACTCTTCGGCTCGTCTACAACAGATAACCAAACTTCAGAAACGCTGGCTACATCACCTACCCGAAATTGCTAAAGATACCAGCATATTCGCCAAAGCCTGTTCTCTGATTCTAACCACATAACTGACGGATGCACTCGTGGATCAATTTCTTAAGAAAGTAGATTGCGTAACACCACGCGCCACGTATTTGCCTAACCGCTTTAAAGCACTTCAATTGCTATATAGTTCGTGCCCGGATCATTCGGCCTTTATTTCAAAGCTCGCTGAGCTTACCGTAGTATTAAATGAATTGCAGGCAGTACGCACCGATCTCGACACCCGTTCAAAACTTGAAAGCTCACCGGTACCTAAGAGTAGATCGGCACGGTAGCCTGCCACGAAGCTATTTATCACACATTACACATTCACCTCAAATCATTCGCAGAAACTCCCAGGCCGTAAATCACGTACCAATAACGTCACCGGCCACAGCTCCAACAGTAGCCTACTTTACCTTCAGAAATGTAAATCTGGAACCGAGTTCCTGGTTGACACCAGAGCTGCAGTAAACTTTGTTCCTCCGGCGCATGGGAAGATGACTGAGTCGGCCACTATAAGCCTACGTGCAGCCAATGGTGCACTTAGTTACTGTTAACGCTCATAACCTTAACTCCTCGTAGAACATTGCGCTAAGTGTTCAATATTGCCATAATCGGCATCAACTTCTTTGGAAAGTTCGACCTCTTGGTCGATGCAAACCAAATGAGGATAGTTAACATCGCAACAACGCTCAGCGTCCGACACCCATGCCGGCATCTCGAATATCACACAAGTCAGCGATTTTGCAAATAACGCTCCCGACTATGCCGATCTTTCCTCTCATTAGCTCGTTCAGTAGCTCCCACCGCGACGTCTCAAATCCAGTATCGTATCCGAACTAACAACTTACTCATATCATTACGCTCGCGTCGACTTTCATCAGAGTAATTGAAGGTATTTAGGGCGGAGTTTAAGAAAAGCTCGAAATTGGCATAATCCGATCTTCAGAAAGTCTTTGGTCTTCTCCACTTCAGATAGTTCCAAAGAAGCTGTAAACTGGTGTCCTTGAGGGAACAGCCGGGAAATATATAACATACAGGGTCTTACGGTATGCAGGACCTTACTGCGTGCCTAACAGCTTAGACGATCTTCAGCATGATCGATCTTGCTAGTGTCCATCACTAGAGTCCTGTCAACAAAGGTCGCCTAAAACAGATGCCACGATTCTTTTCGGCTTGTTCGCGTTTTTAAGAAACATCTTCGAATTGTGAAATCGTGCACGAACCTTTCAAAGCTTCATCCACATCACACGTTGTATAGCTTTGCGTACTCCTACCTTCACAACATTCTTTTAGCCATGCTGTCCGATGAAAAGTATCTTGCTCCTCTTCAATTACTCTTCCAGCCGTTGACCCAACATGACGTCATCATTAACCCGACTCATTGTGAAGTTGGTAACACAACGGTGGAATTCCCAGCCTACCTCGTCTCAATATCTGGTATCGCGGTCCTTGTAGACAAGACCCAGGCCATTAGAAGTTTATGAACTGCAACTTAAATCCCACAAGTCTGTCGATTTTGCCATCGGCTCAGCTGGTATTGCCGCTTCATCCCTGGCTGCGCTCAGCTCATACGACCCATGACTGAGCTTCTCAGAGAAAAAGAGCGTAAGTTCGCTCTTCTCATACAGTACACACGGCATTCACCGAACTCAAGGATGTTATCTGTAACATAGTTCTCCTCGTCAACTCCGAACCGTCCGCTTCACTTTCTCTTACAAATGAAGCTTTAAGTGTTGCTGTAAGACCCTCTGCACGAATGCCTATTGGTGGCAGTAAAAAGCACTCGATTTTCTCCGAACGCTTGCAACCAACGTAATCCCGCTACAGCACCTTCGGTAGAGAATTGCTCGCCACATACTTAGCCATCCGTCACCTCCGATACTTAGCAGAGGACCGCACTTTCACGGTCTACAGTGACCACAAACCGCTCATCTTCGCCTCCAAATCATCGGACAAGTATTCACCTATTAAAACTAATCACCTAGAACATTGCACACTATTCACAACTGACAAACATCACATCTCCAGTGTCGCCAACCCCGTCGCTGATGCTCTCTCTCGCGTCCAACTCCCCATTCACTCTTTGCCTACTGTCAAACTTGCCAAGATAACATTAGCTCAGGCGTAAGTTGAAGACCTTCAAGGCACCCTGCAGTCCACTTCACTGAATGTACAAACTGTTTCTCTTTAAACCACGGACGAATCCATCATTTTGTATACTTTCACAGGTTGTCTTAGACACCACTTGCTCGCCGCTTTCAAACGTACATTATTTGAAACCCTTCCCTCAATGTTTCATTCTGGTATTCGTGCAACTTTTTAACTAAGTACCGAGTAGTAGTTGTGGAGAAGCATAAATAACGTTGTTTATAGCTGGAATCAAGTGCGGCTTCACTGCCGGTACTCCAAGGTACGTCGGCACTGCCGTGATCCACTCAGCTTATTCGCTTCTCCGGATTAGCGGTTATCACACGTACACCAGACTTACTGAGATCAGTGCATCCACATTGATTCCTATACATACTGAAAGGTGTCCATTGCTTCTCCAGGATACAGAATTCATTGTTGTAGCAGACCGCACGGCCGAATCTCTCATTCGTGACTTCCTGGACCGTTGCATATCAAAGCGAATGTCCGTCAAGCATTACAATCGATCGTGGAAGACCTTTCGAATGTTCGCATTCCCATACTTTCCGCCACTTATGCTGTGGACGTATTCACATGACGGATTATCCCCTTGAAGAACTTGGCCTAATGGAACACTCCCATTGACAGCCAAACTCTTCCCTATATGTTACTTCGGACCAGGACTACGGCACAAACATTGCCAGCATCATCAAAGAAGATCAGCAGCGCGGACCAGCAGAGGGGATCTACCACCCAACACTCAAGCTGCTATCAGAATGTATTTCGCCCCCACCGCTATCATGTATTCTAACGACTAATTGCGCATCTTCCCTTTAACAACGCATGCGTTCTCTGCGCTTAACCCATTTTTGTGTGCATAACGGAGATATGCAAACACACAACAACCTCCCTAAGTAACAATGAGGACGGATGGGACGATTTGAACAGTTTTAGTATGTTCATTTGATGCTCGAATCGATTTAATCAGGTGACATCGTGATCGGGCTAACCGAGAGCTAAAAAACTTGTGTAAACACAAAGGGCAAAATTACTAACCAAATAAAATTAGTTAATTACGCAAATAAATAGCACCCGGTTAAGCGAGATACTCCGGGGAACCTTATCATCAGGGCCATGGCAAAGTCAAGGGTTGCACGAGCACCCTATGCTTGCATAGCTCTGGTTGTGTTAGCCTGATCGCGATGGCTTCAGCTGTCTGCAGGAGGCGTTTCCTTAGCCCTTTCGGGTATCGCCTCGGTACGGCATAATAGACTTTGAAAGCATCTTTTGTCAGAATCTGATGCCCACTAAGAATCAGATGCTCCATAATTGAGCTGTTGATACTTCTGTGCATGCCTCTCCGCAATGACCCTGGACAATGTTCAGCTATTCGTACCGACAGACGCCTGGTCGTATGCCCGAGGTACTTTGCACCACAGGTGCAAGTAAACTGGTAAACAATGTACGATTCGGACGACACTGGCAGTCTGTCTTTAAGGCGTTGAGCTATGAAGGGAGCGGTCTCTGCAACTACATGCGGTTGGGCGGCCGGGTAGGTTCTTGCTACGACATTAGAAAGTCTTCTGTTCAGGAGATCGAAGGCGATATCTCCCTTAAAAGGAACAGTGAGAAACACATCCTTCTTCGGAACCGTTGCTACGGGCTTATCACGCTCACGGGTCATGGCATGCTTTTTGATGAAAGGCTCTGGGTATCCATTCGCAAGAAGTGTTTTCACAACTCGGTCCTTCTCGTCTTCGAGAGTTTCGGGACTACAAATTTTGGTGGCCCGGTAATTCAAGCAACGTACTAAGTTGCGTTTGTACCTCAGAGGGACAAAGCTCGAAAAGTGTGTGTACTGTCCTACCCAAGTAGCTTTGCGGAAGACTCTACGCTCAAGTGATCCGTCCTCGCGCCTCCTCAACAATAAAATTCACTAGTGAAATGGAGAATGAAGGTAAGCTGGCTTTTCTGGACGTTTTGTTGAGGAGGCGCGAGGACGGATCACTTGAGCGTAGAGTCTTCCGCAAAGCTACTTGGGTAGGACAGTACACACACTTTTCGAGCTTTGTCCCTCTGAGGTACAAACGCAACTTAGTACGTTGCTTGAATTACCGGGTCACCAAAATTTGTAGTCCCGAAACTCTCGAAGACGAGAAGGACCGAGTTGTGAAAACACTTCTTGCGAATGGATACCCAGAGCCTTTCATCAAAAAGCATGCCATGACCCGTGAGCGTGATAAGCCCGTAGCAACGGTTCCGAAGAAGGATGTGTTTCTCACTGTTCCTTTTAAGGGAGATATCGCCTTCGATCTCCTGAACAGAAGACTTTCTAATGCCGTAGCAAGAACCTACCCGGCCGCCCAACCGCATGTAGTTGCAGAGACCGCTCCCTTCATAGCTCAACGCCTTAAAGACAGACTGCCAGTGTCGTCCGAATCGTACATTGTTTACCAGTTTACTTGCACCTGTGGTGCAAAGTACCTCGGGCATACGACCAGGCGTCTGTCGGTACGAATAGCTGAACATTGTCCAGGGTCATTGCGGAGAGGCATGCACAGAAGTATCAACAGCTCAATTATGGAGCATCTGATTCTTAGTGGGCATCAGATTCTGACAAAAGATGCTTTCAAAGTCTATTATGCCGTACCGAGGCGATACCCGAAAGGGCTAAGGAAACGCCTCCTGCAGACAGCTGAAGCCATCGCGATCAGGCTAACACAACCAGAGCTATGCAAGCATAGGGTGCTCGTGCAACCCTTGACTTTGCCATGGCCCTGATGATAAGGTTCCCCGGAGTATCTCGCTTAACCGGGTGCTATTTATTTGCGTAATTAACTAATTTTATTTGGTTAGTAATTTTGCCCTTTGTGTTTACACAAGTTTTTTAGCTCTCGGTTAGCCCGATCACGATGTCACCTGATTAAATCGATTCGAGCATCAAATGAACATACTAAAACTGTTCAAATCGTCCCATCCGTCCTCATTGTTACTTGCACCAGTTTACTAATGCATTTTACAGTCCTGTAGTTGTATTTGCCTGATGTGATCTGCCGAAAAGAGATCTCTTTGCAACACTGTGTTTTAATCTTCCATGGGCATTATTTATGAACCTCCCTAAGTGTTTTACAAAGTGTGGTCTGCGGACCCATTGAGTGTCCGCGTAATGCTTTCAGGAGGTTCGCGGGATTTCCCGAAATGTTCCAATTCCGCTAGAACATTCTGGACGTAATCATTTTATTTTACAGTTCGGTTATAAACCAGCAGTGCAACTTTTGTTGACTGCTATTTGACAATCTATATTAGTCTAGTGATTGGCCAAAGTAAAGCGAACTCCTTCCAAGAAGGAACCTGGATCTGGCAGAAGCTTCAAAGATCAGTGAACCAAGCTATCAAATGTCCGAAAGGTAGTGTGGTGATCACTTGCGATTGGTAGAGGCTTGGTAGAGCATTCTTCGTCCGCGCAGGCTCGAACAACTCAGCATTTGCTCAAGAGAGGAGGCCAAAAGTAAATCACATGACTCCTTTTGACAATCATTTCGAAAGTCGCTAGCCTCCGAAAACGGCCAATTGGAAAGAGAATCCCATTGGTGCGATTCCACTTAGGGAAGCCCAGAAGCAAAGCGTGCAAATTTCGAAGTTTGACGCGTGTGCTAGGTTATTAAAGATGACTGTTCTGGTTACTTTATTTTATCCTTCCTTTAAAGTTCGATTTAACAAAGTAATCAAATTTGTGATATGTTTTGCAAACCTTGTGTCCAATTATTGATTTTCATCTTAGCATTTGTAAATTTACCATAAAGATAAGCAGTTAGCTGAGGACAAGTACACGGATAAATGTGTCACGAAAATAGTTGTCGTGGAATTTCGATGTAGTAGTAGTTGGCATCCGTTTCTTCTATTCTGGAGGATTTTCATAGCGTCGATGCCTGATTTCTGGCGTACCACAAAAGGCATACACTCTGGCATAGCGAAGGCGTCTGTCGCCATGCTTCTCCCATTCGCCACAATTTATCCTTTCCCTATTCAAGCTGACAGCCTTCGATGTTCGGAAGCTGATGCAGATTGGATTACTGGTAGCCCAAGCTCACAGTCTAGGGACTACGGCCATTGATCTCTGCTGTCAAAACGTGCCCCTTTTACAGGACTCTAGCAAGACGCTGTGACTAGCTTCACAGTTCCAAGGGCATCTTCACTTTGTGCATATTTGGCGACCCAACCGCCGAAGCCGCTGGTTATGCTGGCGTCTGGATAGTGCTGAGCACACGTGCTGTAGCCGCGCTACTAGACTGCATCTCAGGGTACAGTTGACTCTGCGCGATCCTACTTGAAACTTCAGTACGACTGTCCAGGCACGGAGACAACAGACGGTGTTTGTTCATTGTCGCAGCGTACGCTCCCACAGACTGCAGGCCGGAGTTAGTTACAGACCAGTTTTATGGTCTATTGACCTACCTTCTCAGTAAAACGCGCTGCACAGATATTGTGGTGCTTGTCTGGGACTTGATGCGTAGGTCGGTAGACTTGAAGCTGACGAACGTCAACTCGGTGGTCACCACGCCCATGGCATTCGCAGAACTGACAACGGTGATCGACTACTTCAGCATTGTGAGGTTCATGATCTCTTTTTGTCGAGCACTACTTTCGGGGATCCTTTCGCCAACGCACCACCTGGAGACCCCCATCATCTAGACAGCCGTGGACAAAGATCGACCAAATCGTCGATAGCTATTGCTGGTGGGACTGCATACAGGATTGCAAATTAATCTAGAGTACATGGCTCACTTCGGATCACTCATTTGTGTGTGCCAATGTCGCTGTACCTTTTGGTGGCTCTCAGTAGCCTCGCTAGAAATGGCTTAACTTAGCTAGGCTTTCTGCCCCGAACGTTCTTCGCACATTTCAGGATGCTCTGATCTTAAGACTGCAGACTGTCTTATGCACAAACATTGAAACACACCGGACACACACCCGGGTTCACTTTGGTTCTGTCCGAAATGCACAACAATTCCACTAGGAAAATGCGTGCTAGTGTTAACACAAAAGTACGACAGCCTAGTCATCGAAACAGTACATCGTTTGAATGCAAAAATAGCTTCGCTCGGAGCGAAAATAGCGCATCTTGTACCTCATCCGTGTCCCCTCAACTGCTGCCTCAAAACGAAAGAAAAGGGCCAGGCGTTCAAACGGCCACGCAGTACTAGAAACCTTGGGAACCACGAATCAAGTCGTCATAGAAGCATGCCTAGCCCCATCGCCCATATCCTCTTAGCCAATGTATCAATTGATGCAACAGCAATAACACCTACTCTTCAGACTGACCGACGGAAGCCGAAGCGATCTAAAGGCCGATCCACCTATGCAGCCGTTGCTGCTCGGTATAATCGAAGTGCGACCTCAGTAGCCTCACCCAGTACAGTCACAAAACGAGTCAAGGATCAGGTGCAACCTGCACAGACGTCACTAAATCCATCGATAAGTGTGCTTCACACATCACCGAAGACTGCATGTAACTACAAGGCCGTGACACTTATATGCACCAACGTTCCTGAGTCCAAGACAAACTCCTTAAGGGGTAAACAGCTAGATGATTTAAAGCAATGGAATTGCCTTTTTTGATAAAATTGGAGTCCAAGCCAGTCCGACTAATATACTGCTCAGCACTAGACCTCCAACCTCGAATCATTATGGCGAGTCCCGGCTAATGCGAGCAACATTAGAATCAATAGATGATGCCGAGACGGTGCTTTTGTCGCATGCCGCCTGCGAACTGAAATCAGTGGGATACGCATATTTTCGGATATCCCATGAAGCGAACGCCACCAAGACAACCAAGATTTAAAAGACCACCACACGGAGAGTAGCAAAATAATTATTTTCATTCATGGCGTGCCCGAGCTACCGACAACTAGCACCGAGGAAGCACATGCTCATGACCTGGAAGAATGGCGCTACCTCGGTGAAGCTCTCTGTACAGGCGACGTCATACTTCAGTCGATTACACGGTAACCCGTGTCGCAAAACTACAGAGCCAGTGGCCCGAGGGTACTTAAACAGATGGTGCAATCACAACAGATGGTCGTGAATTCACTCCGTAGTTGACAGTTTCTACGCCATACACTTCTCTCGGAACTACAACTGAAGACAGCAGTTAGAGCGCCGCAGCAAATTGCTGTTCCCGCGGAAACGACACCACCTGCGACTCAATATAACCACGACAGCGATTCAGAAACCTGTGCGCTAAGACCCCTAGATATCGAGAAGGCTGCTGATGGACTACATACCGTAGGTGCAAGTAAGACCAAAAACAGATTACATTCTGGTCGAGATCTGGTAATTCACCCAAAAAGGATTAGGTGCCGGCCTCGTGTCGGTCGGCACAAATCCACATCATTCATGTGTTCCTAATCAACAGCTTTTGACATCCGAGAGGCCTTCCAGTGTGTACACCAATGCTCAAGGCTTACCGAGTACACTTTCCGAAACGCAGCTGCGTTAAGGATCAAAAGCTTGCGACCTCATCGCTATAACGGAGACATGGTTGTGCCCTGACATAAGTGACATGGAGATCGCACTGCCAGGCACGTCCTTTGTTTGGCACGACCGGCCCAGCAAACGTGGAAGGGTGGCTGTGTACTTCCGCAAAGACCTCCAATGTGATCTCATCGAAGATCTAATCAGTACGGTGCAAGCTTAACTATGGCGCCTTCTACGTTTAAAAGGAGACGACAAATGCTTACTGGTGATTATTTACCGTCCTCCTTCCTCCATGCTTAAGATGGACTCCCATCTGGCACCCGCAGGAAGGTGGGTGATAAACACAACTTACAGTCACATTCTGATTACTGGCGATTTCCACATTCACGCTCTGGAATCACAAGCAGCTTCCGTAGAACAGTTTAAGGCCGATCTACAAGAGTTGGTCTTCAGTTACCCGCTGTATGGTCACATCAACACTCCCACTTGATTCCGAGAAAAAGATAAGCCTTCGATACTGGATCGGATATTACCCACAAGAAATTAATGGTCAAGAGAGTGAACGTCGACGTCCTATTGGGTGGCAGCTATCTTGCAGTACTACGCTTCGAATGCATTTGCTATGCAGAATATCTCATTGAAATTGCCCACGCAACGAGGGTGTATGTGCGCTACGACATATTAGCTCGACTAAGTGAGACATGCAACTGGACATTGCTGGCAGAGGAGGCACCAACTAGTGCATGGGCACATTTCGTCAGCCATTTTAACTCTGTTTGCCGAAGCCTCAACGACTAATTCCTTCCTCCCGAGAAACCTGGTCTCGTATAAGCGCAAGTGTATAGCGGCACGAAACTCAGCCTAGCTATAAACTCTCCCCAAACACCGAGAACTGGATGACCGATGCGACCCAACGTAATCATTGTACTCAGCTTGTTCTCGAGGACAGAATGTTGTACCAGCAGAATTTGGCAGTGCGTATGGCCTCAACCCACAAGTTACTGTATCAACACGTCAAAAATCGAGGTAACATGAAACGGGAATTTCTCCTGTTCTAACAGCGGACGGGCCCACACGCACACGGAAGGAGGCGACGAACACCCCGCGCCTATAATATGCTGCAACATTTCAGTGCGATCACTGACCACTTAACTCTCTGGAGATGGTTGTTTTACCACCAAAACTCAACCACATATCCCTCACAGTAGAAGCTGTACTAAAAATGCTGTTGAGCGTGTGCAAACACAGCTATTCTGGAGGTGATAATTTGCACATGAAATCGCTAGCGGCAGTAGGAGAGAGTTTAGTTAAACGTTTGGCTCGATTCTTCAAACATAGTTTGAAGAAAAGTACGTACCCGACACATGGAAACATGGGATGATTACTCCTGTTCACAAGGAAGATAATGGTTCCAATCTAGCCAGCTATCGTCCCATAATCTTACTACCGGCTCTTTCAAAGGTTATGGAAGCTACTATTTTTGTCACGCTAATCACCTACTTGAAAGAATTTAACTAGCTCGCATCGGAATAGCATGGCTTCCGACCAAATCGATCCTGCTCTACAAATATAGTACTAGCACGAACCAGCTGGACTGAAGTAGTAGACTTTGGCAAAGGATTTGATGTAGTCTTCCTTGCCTTCTCAAAGGCGTTCGACTGGTTAGACCATAACATTCTGCTCTTCAAACTTCAGACCTTTGGTATTGCTGATCCTCTCCCAGGATGGATAAGAAACTTGCTTCTACACAGGTCCCTGGAAGTACGCGTGCGTGATTCGCTGTCAGATCCCATCCAAGTTGAATGCGGAGTACTACAGGGATCGATACTAGGACCGCGATTCTTTCTTATGTATATTAACGATATCACATTCATCATAAGCTCAAACTGCCTTCTTTACGAAGATTACATCAGGGTGTGGAGGACAATCAAAACATCAGATGATATCATAATACTTCAAGCTGGTCTAGGTAGGGTATACAGATGGTCATCCCAGAATCTAGTTAGATTTAATGTGGACGAATGTAGAGTGCTGCACCTATGGCACAAGTTGATGCGCTCCTACCAACTCGGCAACCAGGAGCTTCAAACGTCTTCTGGCGAGAATGATCCTGGAGTTTTTGTCCAGGTCGACCTATGATATTCGAATCAGGCTGAAACAGCATCTAGGAGGGGCATCCAAAACGTGGGCCTCCTGAAGCGTGCATTTGGACGATACAATCCTTTGAATTTTCCACAAATTTCGCCTCATACCTACGGTTACATGTGGAATACGCAGTATAAATCTGGTAACCATGGCTGAGGAGAGGTCTCACCGCTTTGGGGATACCACAACGGCGGGCAACCAAGAACATCAGGGGTCTGTATAATTTTCCGTATGAACGAAGGCTACAAGTGCTCGGGATCTTCAGCGGACAGTATCGGCGATTGCACGTGGACCTCATTTTGCCTTAGCAAATTTTGAGAGATCACAACCACATGTGCGCTTTTTACCAGACCTCAGTCACAACAGCAATTTGAGAGGTCACCACCTCAAACTGGTCGAGCAACACAGTCGCTCGGAATACCGTCGGAATTTCTTTTCCGTATGCGTTTGCCGTACGTAGAATATCCTACCGAAAACTGTCATATGTGTTCCCATGCTGGCAGAGTACAAAGCTCGAGTTTACCATGTACTTATTTCCCTGCACCATTTTACATGACCCATTACCCATGGATAAACACAAGATTCGGCAAACGATTTCACTGGCGGTCACAGCACAAATTTCATTCCACGTTTTTCACCTCCTCTATGTGTACACCAGAAGGAGACGATTTTTTACCGTCATTTCTTATGGATTTACCTTGAATTTACAGTCTACTCTACGTATACTTCAGTGAGTTCACTGCTGTAAACCCAATTTCGCTAACAATATTTTTTCAATCTTTTAGTTTCACCATAACCATCCTACGGGACCTGTTAAGGATTAGGTTCTTTTACCCGTAGAAAACCATTGTTCCATCGTTACAACTCTGCAACACTGGTCTGTGGCTTCACTAGTAGTACTGTCAACCACTGTATCGCTGTACCATCCCTTCGACTTCTCGAAGCCCGTCGATCAATTCCTGTTAGCGTTAAATACCATTCACTACGCAAGACTGCTAATGCTGAGCTCAAACAACTTCTGTGAGAAGATCGCGAGGTCTGGTGGACGCGGCGGGTCATTGAGATGGAGCAGGCTGCCACCTCGGAGAATTACAGTTAGATTTTCCTTCTGATCCGATCTATGGGCAGCAAAAGGGCGACTGTAAGCCAAGTTATATGCGAAACAAATGGCTAGCCAATCCACTGTAAAAAACGACAATTTGTGTGTTGAGCCGAGTATTTTGAGAAGCAGTTTAATTGGCCAGCAACACCGATGAGTACCCATTCTGGAACACATAGTGCGCCCTGGTGTGTGGACGCTTCACCACCATCTGAGGTTGAGGTTGCTTATTAGCTTCGTCTCCTAATGAGCTACAAATCCCATGGTCCAGATGAACTTTCTACGGCTTTTTTCAAAGATGGAGGTCTATCACTCGTTCAGGTAACTTCTCTCCAAGGGCATCCCCACACACGCGTGACGTGTGTGCTCCTGGTTCATTTGGATTATTCCCCTCTATCCTCTCTCCATCTTCTCGCAGCGTTGTCACTGTATGTTCATTAGAACTGGATTTACCAGCCCTACACAGTGATCCATTATATGTGGAAATATCTTCTATGATTAGAGTCTGTGCCATCACTAACCGTTTTCTTTGGCATCCGTTATTAAGCGCAAGCGGATAAATCACATTAAGCCGATTGCCTTTCTGTGTGACACCATTCGATACGGAATTCTCGAGGCAGCCCGAAAAGCTTAAGCTTATTCGGCTTCGGCGTTTCTTAACACAGCTATGAAAGAATTTGTGATCTCTTAATCTGTGTTCAGCGCTGTGTTCAAATTCAGTTAGCAGGTTCCAGTCACTCGCCATCCCTTGTGACCTTGTCAGCCATTGCGCCTGCATAACCCGTCACACGAACCGCTCGCCCACGCCGACCGTTCATTTGACCTTGCAACCACCACGCTTGCCTGCCCGATGTGCGCCAGTCTCAAAGCTGGAAAAGTACAGAACGCTAACCAACCCACTGGGGCTGGTAACGACACCACGTTGACTGGCAGAAATGCAAATCCAAAAAGGCTCCAAGCGTAAGGTATTTGCAAGTTAGGAGAAAGTCATCGAGTAGTTAAAATCGGTCTGCATTGCTCGCGTTGTTTAGAATGGCATCATCCGAAATGTGTCCCAACAACAGGTACGAGAACGAAATAGCTCCCAAGATGCACTTTGGTTCTGTTCTGCGTGCTTCACCATCCCACTCATTGTTACTTACCTTAGCTCGGAAGTGAGACCGGTTAACCGCAGAAGCCCAGTGGAGGATAAACGATGAGGTTACTTTAATGGAAGCGCGTATGTTCCAGGGAAGCTAGCGGCTTCGAAGCAACGGAATGCTGCACAATCAGCTTCCCTGAACCGCAATCAGCCACGTCCCCATCTCCCTCGTTTTCTCCAACGGTGGTAGAACGCCGGGCGAAAACTGACCGTACCTACGAGAGTCAAACAGTACTCATGGCAAAGAAAATCAGGCATCACTCGAAACGTCTGATTAAGCAAATTCCACTAGACCTGACATCTAGCACTAACAAGCATGAAGCAGCCGAACACCAACCCTCGGTACCTGTAGCTCAAATGTCTTTTGTGGAGACATAGCCCCCGGAACATCAGTTACATAAGCAGATATTGCTGCAAAGGTCCGCCGGGAGTCCGCCGTTACGGCCTCTTCCGTTGACAACACAGTTGACGCGAATAGATTGACATACAGCAAACGATCAACACTTGTCAGCAGGTCAGGACAAACGAGTACCATACCTTGTAGATCAACGAAAAAGGATCCAATAATAGTGCCCGGACTGTTGTATGTTTAAATGTTTCTGAATCTACCGCCATCACATTGCGGGATAAGTTATCAGACGACCAAGACCAATGGAACTCGTTGTGGGTGCTGATGAGTGTCAAAGCCAAACCCATAAACTTATTACGAATTACTCGTCATCCGAACTCGTCACACTATGGAGAACACAGACTTATTCGAGTAACAATAGAATCCTCCATTTACGTAGAAAACGTTTTGCTCTTCGCAAGCGCGCTAAAACACGGATCCTGTGGGATACTCATCTATCCTGATGTCCCTTGGAGCGCGTT